>JBCFYV010011135.1:28097490-28435393 GCA_039000515.1 Timema cristinae
GGGTAAAGGCTGGGTGGGTTGGATGTAAAAGCGAGGTAAGATGTATATAAAGAAGGGTAGCGTTGGGTAGGATGTCTATAAAAGAAGGGTAAGTCTGGGTAAGGTAGACCTGGTGGTAAGCCAATAACAAGCGTGATGATACTAATCCACACAGCCACAGCTACGCCAGACAGAGAGCTCAGCCGTATTACGGCAGGAAACCGCCCATTACGGCAATTCCCATTCACGGCACGACCCGTAGATATCTCCAGCCAGAGTACCGGGTGAGGTCAACACGCCTTGGAGGTCACGGAGTCGATCCCCTTAAACAGCCTCAACAGGGACGTTTTACATTATCATGCGGTAAGCCGGGGGGGAATTTGAATCTTATGGCGGGGATGTAGGGGACGGGAATTAAGGGCAGTATTTTTTTTTTGCAGTTTCTATAAGAAAACTTTTTTTTGTCCAAAATAAATCAAATATTTTTTCCAATAGAAACATAAGAGTTTAATTTTCTTCCGACGGTGATATCAACAGTTGTTGAATATCCGTCATGAGCATATCTGCTTTAGTGAGAAACTTTTTAAATGAAGATAAAAAGTTGTCATTAGATTTCAGGACACTCTTGACAAATATTCAACAACTGTTGATATCACCGTGGGTAGAAGAATAAAACTAAACGTTGCTACTGGAGAAATATTTGATTTATTTTGATCCAAAAAAGTTTTGATATTAAAAAACTGCAAAACTACTGGTCTTAAACCCGCACCCCTTACAACCCCACCTTAAAGCTGCGGCCAAGGCAACTAAAATGCCCATAATAAATAAATTATTACTCTAGTAGGGGCGGGGGGTTTGGGGGATGGGTCGTAAAGGGGACGCCTCTGGCATAAATTTGCATTCCTCTATATTTATTTTAGCGCCGCATCTTACTACTAGTTCGGGTTATATGCTTATGTAGTTATTGCGCTAATTGTTCCAGAGATTAGGGAGGTAATATTTAAAGGAAGTGTACCCGCATTTGTGTGGAAGGAGAGTGAAAAACCAATTGAAAAAAAAAAAAAACCTCAGTACATTCTAGCGAGATTCGAGCCTCAATCCCCCCAACATGGGGAGTTTAGTCTACTGCGAGAGTGAAGCCATGCGGCCACCAAAGCAGGTGATTGGCTAATTCAAACCCGACCCGGGGGATTCGAACCAATTAATTATCCGGCGACGATCGAAATTTCCAGTGACTCGACACTTTCTCTTCTGACCAATGGCCGCTTCCCAAGTCTTCAAGGCCATCCGAACCTTTTAAAAATGGAATCAACGAAACGAGATTAATCGTTTTTATTTTTATCTGCGTAAGCAAGAAAGACAAGTGAGTTTAATTCCAAACGTTACGCGAGAAAAGACCGCAAGAGTGTTAGTAGTTTTACCCAGATCTCGTTAGAAAAAAACCTAATTAATTATCCTCGCACCGGTGGCCATGCGGAATTAATTGTCAGGTCACCGACGCTATTCTCCCCGTCCGGGCGTTCCATGGAAGGATTTTCCTAAATATTTCTCATCCTCCTTCCACGCGAATGCGGAATATGTTTACTCTAAGCTCTAACCTTCCCCCATCCCTACGCAGCCACGCCGTTATACACCTCACAGGTTCATAAAACTGTGGATAGCGACCCTATCGAGGGTCGTTGTGAAAATTATTCCTTGGCTCACAGAAAACATTGTGAATTAAATATTTTACTACAAAACAGGTGAAATGATAATATACTAGCCCCCTTCCCAGTAAAAAAATATTGTAAAGAATCCTGTAAAACAAAGCTTCAAATCATCCATCATGTCAATATAAAAACAAAACTTTTTTTTACTTATTTTTTAAAAAAATACAGTCCTACCATCACTGTATAGCCCCTCCCTCTTTTTATCCTCCCTCCTATTTTCATCTCATTCCTCTATCCTCACCCCTACCCCCCGCCCCTTCACCAACCCCATTTTCCCTTCAACAACTTTTTTTTCCAACGACTATATAATATACTATCGACATTTTTATGAGGAATAAATTAAATTTTCAAAATAAAATATAGCCTATGCTACTCGCTGATAATGTAGCTTTATATTGGTGAAAGAATTTTTAAAATCGGTCAAGTAGTTTTTGAGTTTATCCATTACAAACAAAAAATCAAATATTTCCTCTTTATATTATTAGTATGATCACAACCTTTCGTTCTATATTTACTTAGTTTATTGCAGTAATAAACATCATCCCGCAATATTTTTTACAGGAGAACCAATTTTAATTATCATTCAAACACGCCTGTGGTCGCGTGGTCTAACGCGCTACCTGTGTTGGTTAGACTGCCGATGACGAGGGGATTTGAGTTTCCCTCTCACTCGTTTAGGCCGCCATTATTTAACAAATGTTGAGCGTTGTAGCCACTAGGTTGTACGCATGCGCGCACCAATAAAAAACAGTATCAGTCTTGCGTATTTATGCAAAAAGAAAAATTGCATATATTTATCCTTCAGATAACCTTTATCTGGCAAACCTTATTCAATTATTTTAATTCCATGACATTTCCTTGTTTACCCTGACATTAAAAAAAAGTCATAACTTTTCCGTAAATTCTTTCGTTTTTCCGGTCTGCGGTAAAGCTTCGTATGGTAGACTAAGGTAAACAATGAATGGTCCCGATTGGCTAGCTGCATGAATATAGTTCGTGGACTAGAGAAATTTTTTTTTAGTTAATAATATCCAATATAACAGCATGTATACATTTTTTTTTTGCAATAAATATGTTCCAATGTTTATATTTCTCATTTAATCTAAAAAGTGGTAAAAAAAACTGACACTGAAGTATAGAAAACTTATCTACTGTCCGAGGTCGCTTATAATTAAGTCTATATATGTGACTAGATAGCTGTTGCCCGCGGCTTTGCTCGCGTGGAAGTTGATTATATACAAATACGAAAATATACATATGTATTTACAGATTAATTTAAAACATTACGTTACGTTGATGAACATAACTTGACCTCAGATCAAAAATAATGCAAGTCCGATACAAACTTTCACCCCCTTTTTCATCCCTTATTAAATAAAATTTCCAAAATTCCTGAAACACGTATTTATTTGTTTTACGTCAATAACCGAAATACAAAATTTTGTTTATGTAACTTTCAAAATTACGGACTTTCATACATATTATCATCTCCTATTTTGACCCCTTTGGGGTGGAATTTTCTAAAATCCTTTCTTAGTGGGTGCCTACATAACAAAATGAATATACAGTCCGAATTTCATGCTTGTAGCCTTGATAGTTTGCGCTCGGCGATGATGAATCAGTCAGTCAGTCAGTCAATCAATCAGGACATGTTATTTTATAAGTATAGATGAAAGGGGGGAGGCACCAATAATAAAAAAGGATCATTAATTGTGACCGAAGCTTGTCCGTATTAACCGTGACCATACAGGGATACAGAATTTTTCACAAATTTTAAATTACAACTAAATGAGTTTAATCAAATGTTAACGTATTTAACTTATGGATAACACGTGATACGTAGTGTAATTATTTGTAGTTACAGGAAAACGAATTTCAAGATTCTCGTGCCCGAACCAACTGTCGGGAGACATTCCGTAATCCAACGAGAACGAGACGAGATCGGGAATTGTATTATTATCACCGCGTCTTACTACCCGTTCGGTTTATACACACTTACGCTAACGTGTAATGGTAGGGTGATTGTGAGATGAAATGGAGGACCTACAGTTTAACGTGGGATCCGAACCACGGTGAAGGCCTGGCATTCCTCACATTCACAAGTTGTGAATAATACACGTCTTGTCAGAGGTAAAGGAAGGGTTTGGTAATCAGATAAATCTGTGCCAGGACCTAGGATTGAACCCCGGACCCTAGCACAGAATTCTGACACCTTAGACCGCCAGGTCCCCCAACTCATTAGTGTAGGTAGCTCGGTTGAGGGTTCAAGCCACACAGTATTATTATTATTATTACTACTACTCTTAATAATCGAATAGTATTTGTGTGTTTATAAAGTTTCAAGAGTTTGTAGAACAAAAATTTTAAACAAACTCACAGAGGAATGTAAATATTTACGAACACGCTATTGTGTGGTCCTACAAGGTTATTGTGCGGTTAAATATCTAGTATGAAATCTAAATATTACTTTGTAAAATTTCAAATAATACATTTTAATTTATTAGTGCATGAAAGGTTAGGTTAAAGGAGGCTTAGCATTCGAAATATTTCTAATCAGATGTTGCTATTAGGTTAAATATTGATAAAATCTTTAGAAATACACACATTTGTTGTTTACTGGAATGAACACTCAACTATGTTCTATGGCCCTATACATCTATAGACTTGTAAACATAGTTTAAAAGTTGACATCTCTGAAAGGACCACATATTTCTGTTGATCATTAAGAGCTAAATGTCCGGGAAACGAAAGTTAACTGTTATAAGAGCGTGGAATGGATCTTTGTGGATAGATTGATTTAATTGGGGGGTCAAAACACATTGTATTGTCATTTGTATTTTCCTCCTCCCCTGTTAATTCACCTACTACCAGACAGCTCCCCCAGGAATATTATAAGGCCATTTGTTTTCCGGGAGTTTAGGAATTTCTGAAATACTATTTTAACGCTTTAAGGTGGAAAGGAAAGGGATGCTAAGTTTTTTATGGTAAAACTTTTTTTTTTGCCTAAATAGATAAAACATTTAACCACTAGAAACAAAGAGTTTAATTTTCTCCACACGGTGATATCAACATTTGTTGAATATCTGTCATGAACATAGCACATTAGTTAAGAAACTTTTTATATGAAGAGATAAACTTGTCATTAAATTCCAGGACACCCTTAACAAATATTCAACAACTGTTGACATCACCACGTGAGGAAAATTAAACTATATGTTTCTACTGGAGAATTGTTTTTTTAATTTGGGCAAAAAACATGATTTTAAATACCGTAAACCTATTTGGCTGTTTTAAAAATGACATCTAGAAATAATTTCGAAAGATTTCGGTTGTAATAGATACATGTGACAGTTAATTTTGTGTTATTCCAGCACATTCCACAACGTTTTGTTTACACAATATGGACAACCTATATTCCCTCCCTAACGTCGTTAAGTTATTATTTTAATTATTTTGTTAAAATGGATAAAGAAAAAAAAATATTTACGCATTAATTTATTCTTTGTATTAATTTTTACTAAAGATATTAAAAAATTGACATGGTTTAAAAAAAACATTATTAGTGTACTATCACCGCTATGACGCGTGGGAACAAACGATATATTAAAAAAAACTTAGTCGAAGGCAAACTGCACTCCCCCCCCCCCCACCAAATGCCCAGGTTAGTATTAGTGTAATATTATTAAATTAAAAGCACAATTTTTTTTAAATCGTATTCAAAGATGTATACTTCATTCCGTGTAATAATATTCTAGCCATATTATATTGGGGGGGGTCGGGTGTTAAAATGGACAAACCTTCCAAGGAAATCTACCACGGGAATAGTACGCAAAGAGGGCGGGATTCTATTAAGTATTTATTTTCTATCTTGTTTTATGAGAGAGATCAAATATTTTTACTCTCTATACAAACATAAAAAAGCAAATTTCCGATGATGCTAAAATTAATATTGTAAAATAGCCTAAGTGTAGGTAGTTTTTAACAAAACAATATTCAAAAGACGGTATTTTAGTGCAAGATATTTCAGGATCCCGAAATGTAATGACAAATATGTTATTGACACCTAAAAGGTTGGGGTAATTTATATATATTTTTTAAAGTACCTAGTATTAAATTTTAAATAAATGAATTTTATTTTTTACAATATTCGTTTTGTTGTAATTGATTTTTTTTTGTTGCAATTGTAGTTGTGTTTATAGGTGGTATGAAATATTGAATTTTCCATAATATGAAATATAAACAAATTCAAGGATCCCATTTTTTTGGCATAAAATTCCAAAAAACCCTTAACACCCCCCTCCCCTAGTCCTTGTATCAACAAACTCCCAAATAAATTTAGCAACGGTCCCGTGGAACATTAATTCGTATACAAGTCTATATATCAACAGCAAATATCAACCGCTTCGGTGGCCGCATGGTATAAGGCGTTACTCTAGCAGTAGGCCAGGCTGCCTACGACGAATAGATCGAGGTTCAAATCTCGGTCGGATGTATTGAAGTTTTTTTTTACATAATAGTTTTTCATATCTCTCCACGCAAATGCGGGCACACTTCTTATAAATATAACTTTCCTCATCCCTAAAACCATTAGTGTAATTAATTCATAAGCGTATAAACCGAACGGGTAGTAAGACACGTGCTAAAAAAAACAGCAAGTATTTACCCAGACCACGTGTATAAGGACGGCGCATTCTTCCAGATGGATCAACCGGAAACCACCGAAAATCAAAAATAATTCTCTCAAAAAGTTATCCCTCTTTCAAACACGATGTTATCATGCATAGGTCAAAGTTTAACCCTCTTCACCTGTAAAAAAAAAAAGACACACGGAAAGATACCACAAGATACTCACATTTTCATAGCCGAACGTTATCTCGCACATTTTGTTTAGCCAGGAAAAAAAACAAAACAAAAAAACTCGTTATGACACAAAAACAGAGATTAATTATGGCCTAAAGTTCCATATAAAAAACAATCACTCGCACATAAACGCGGACAAAACAATATGGAACGAAGCTAGTTTTAAAAAGAAATAATGCGGAAGTTTTTATGCTCCAAATAATTTAACACCTTGAACATGCCGAAGTCAAGTGTAACTAACAAGAGAACCAGTCTATTGCCGAGTTGTCGGCGTCAGCTGGGCCGAACGTACCACGTGGCCGGCACGAAGGAGCGCTCGGGAAGTCTCGGCTCGCGCATGCGTAGATGGTAGGTGCGAGAAAGAACGAGGGGAGGGGAGGAACGTAGCCACGTCGCAATTATTTATGTTCGCTCATATGTAAGTGTTCGCGAATTGAGTTTTTTCGCCGGTATAATAAAATATCTTTGTTAGCAACTTTCTCTTCCGCGATGAGGATAATATACTGTGGGAATTCGAACCCAGGTCCGTTCAACTCGTTTATTGACCCCCTTGATTCTACGAATGATGTAAAACACTGGTCATGGCCAAAAAACAAGGGCCTTTATTTTTTATACCGAATATATTCAACAAGAAGGGGTTTGTTTTAGCACCGCATTTTACTACCCGTTCGCGTTACATCCTTTTGTACTAATTACATTTTTTTAAGAACGAGGAAGGGTTTATAATTAGGAAGTAGTACCCGCATTTGCATGGAGGGATAGTAGAAAACCATTTTGGAAAAACCACCCTCAGTACATCCGAACGAGATTCGAACCACGAGCTCCCTGTCATCGGCAGTCTAGTCGACTGCAAGAATAGCGCCTTAGACAACACGGCCACCGAAATGGATCTTGTCCAAGTTAATGTGCATATATTTACGATAGTGCTAAAAATAAAATCGAGAGAAAATGTACCCACATTTGTTCATAAACTGTTAAGATCCCCACGTGCAAAAAAAAAAAAATCAGGGTGACTACAAAACATATTTTACAAAATTCCCTGACTTTTCCAGGCTTCAATTTTCCCTGACTACCTTTTCCAGTTTTAATGGTGGATGATGACTTTGTTTTATTTATTATTGATCACATTTTTATAAAAGTTTGTATCTACTAAGCATAAACGGTTAATATCAGTTATTTTAAATTAAAATGTTATTTTATTTAGGTATTATTAACTTTTGTTTTAGTGTTTGGTTGTGAAATTAATGGGATATTTTAGATATATTTTTTTAATTCCCTGACTTTTCCAGGTTTTCCCCGTTTGTAGCCACCGTGAAATTGTATCACTTAAGCAATATTTTTATTGGTTTTGGCTATAAAAACTCTAAATAAAAAAAATACGGAGCTAAATTCATTTCCCCTTCAATTCTACCTTAGGTCGTTTATAACCTTGGGCCGTCTACTGTAAAAATAAAATAAAAAAGGACCCGTGTGTGGAATGGAATGCTTGACGTTCTTTGGTACAGTAGTCCCATGGCTTCTTTGGTGATGACTTATGACAGTCAACATTTAGGTATATACAGTAGCCCCATGGCTTCTTTGGTGCTGAATGACAGTTCACAGCTGATAAATACATGATTAAAGTCCGTTCACGATAGGTTTGTACCTGGATGACAGTTCGGAAATCATATGTTTAGGTTTTGGGTTGCCAACACTTGTAAAAAATCACTGTTTTGTTATAAATGTAAATATCTTTAATTAACTGTTATATATTACATTTAAAATAACAAAAACTTAAGTTTTCTCATACTATTTCAATTTTTTAATAATTTCTTTTTATCCAACTCGAAATCAATATTTTAAACATAATTAAAAGTACTTATTTTTCGTTTTGGAACGTTATTGATTTTGTGTAAAGTGCACACATCAATACCTTTTAATACAGGCATCGTAATTACTTGGAAAAGAGAAAATTCTTGTCATTTTTTTACATACAATAAATAATTTTATGATTATTTTATCGTATTTTGAAATATTTAACTGAATAAAATATTTTCATCAACTGCGTGTAATTTATCATTTAAAAAAACTTGTTTACCGTTATATTCAATCATATGGTTTAGATTCGTCAGTCGCCATTTTGAAGGTATGTTCGTTAGAAGTTTTTGTGAAAGTGGTGTTAATATTTTTTTAAAGTGGAATAAAACGATAAATAAAATGTGTGTCCAACCTCAAATAAATATATAAATAATATTGGCCTAAATTACTGTGGTTAACTATCATATTAATATATAACCATCTGTTTTCATTAGTCATCCAAAGTGATAGATGTCAGCTGTTGGCGTAGTGATATATTAGGGATTACTTCTAGTAACATTTCGAGCTGTCATCCAGGTAAACTTAGGTCGTGAATGAATTATATGCAGATTATTTGGTTCGGCGTAGAGATACATAATTTGGTCTGGTAACCTTTCAAAGCTGTGAGTTGTCACTTAGCACCAAAGAGGTCACGGGGCTACTGTAGTTGATGTGGACTGGTTATTTCGTGATGGTCGCCATCTTAGATTCGATACAAGTTTCTCAACTGATATGAGATATAAGAGGTCGCTCCAGGCACCTACGCTCCCCCCCCCCTTATATATAACTAGCTCACATACTTGTTTCGGCAAGGGGGGGGGGAGTAGAAAAAAGAGAAAACGAGTACTCTTGTGGTTGGAGGGGGTAATAAAGACAAAACACCTAGAGTACATTCACAACCCGAGTTTACTTGGATGAAAGCTCAAAAAGTTACTCGAAATAGCCCCTAATATATCACTACGCCAACAGCTGACATCTGTCACTTTGGATAACTGTAATGAAAACATATGGTAATGTATGATTGTGATAGTTAACCACAGTAATTTAGACCAATATTATTTATATTTATTTGGAGATCGGGAAGAATAAGCTTATTTATCGTTTTATTCCACTTAAAAAAAATATTATTCACATCACTTTCACTAAAGGTCTAACGAATATAGCTTCAAAATGGCGACCGACGAATTTAAACCATTTGATTGAACATAACGGTAAACAAGTTTTTTACAATGATGCAGACACTCAGTTGATGGAAATATTTTATTCAGTTAAATATTTCGAAATACGATGATATAATCATAAAATAATATATTGTATACATATAAAAAAGACAAGTATTTTCGCTTTTCCAAATAAATAGAAAATACGCCTGTATTAAGAGGTATTTATGTATGCACTATATTACACATCAGAGATAACACTCCAGAACGAAGAATAAGTATTTTAAACATGTTTAAAGTATTGTTTTAGAGTTGGCTGAAAAGAAATTATTAAAAACAGTGAGAAAACTTAAGTTTATGTTATTTTTATTGTAAAATATAACAGGTGATTAAAAAACTGATCGTTTATAACAAAACAGTGATCTTTTAAAAGTGTCGGCAACCCAAAACCTGAACACTTGTTTCAGTGGGGAGAAAAGTAGGGGTAATAAAGAGAGAGAAAGAACTAGGGGAAGGAGGGGGGGGGGGCTTGGAAGAGGAAGACAAAACATCTAAACACTAATAGAACAAAAGTATAGTGACGTAGGGCAGGGATGACGAACATTTTTTCGAGAACACATTTTAGATATTTGACCAAAGAAGATTTTGGTGTAAAAAAATATTTTTTTTAGTCGCTAAATTGACCTTTAAAACCATTCATCATCGTTATAAATTATATTTACAAAATCAATTTAAAAAAAATACCAATGGCTTAAGGCACAATCGAACCATATACCAACCGAGCGACCGCCTTCTGTTGGCGAAGATGGCGACAACTTTTGCGGATAGGGGGTTTCACGTGGACACCAAAACGAACCCTCCGGGCCGCTTCGGTGGCCGCGTGGTCTCAACGCGCGACTCTCGCCGTAGACTAGACGGGGATTAGATCGAGGTTCGAATCTAGGTCGGGTGTACCGTGGGTGGTTACCCCTCCCCCAAATGGTTTTCCACTCTCTCTCTCCACGCAAATGCGGGTACACTTCATAAACATATAACCTTCCTTATCCCTAAGCCGTTAGCGTAATTGGTACGTAGGCTTTTATACATAACCCGAACGGGTAGTAGGACGCGTGGCTAAAAAAAACCAACGGCAAACGTCAATCTCGGTTTTCTAGACTAGAACCGCTACTTCTTTATTCATTTGTTCTCACGAGCCTGAGTTAGACCCGTTCCAATGCTTCTCATAAAGATTCAGTAAGCGCCTGGGATCAAACCCGGACCTCTTAGCTAGAAGCTTTTTCCGCGAGATCACAGAGGCGGTTATTAGACTGTAAATATTTAAAAAATAAGATCACTTTTTTAAAAATACAATTCTAATTAACAAATTATAGATATGGTAAGACTTGATTATACATTTTATTATTTTATATTATAATTATTTTTGATAAATATATAATATAGTTATATTAAAATAATTATAATTACTACTAAATTTATAAGTATATAGTAATGCGAAAAATAATAGAGAAACACAATATTATAATAATAATAATAATTATTATTATTATTATATAATTAGCACCGCGTCTTACTACCCGTTCGGGTTATACGCACTTACACTAATGTGTAATGGTAGGGTTATTGTGAGATGAAATGGAGACCTACAGTTTAACGTGGATCCGAACCACGGTGCTGTAATATTTCTCGTACTAGAGAATCTTCTCAACGCGCCATAGTTGGCCAGCCTAACGTGGAAAATAGGGGGGGGCCCCCCTCTAGTGGCCAAAACTGAAACTCGACTAGCGGACAGCGACTATACTAGAGGAGCGAATGAGATGAGGTATTTAGCGGAAGAAGGGGAGATTGAAGAGGGGGGGGGGCGAGGGGGCAATGCTATGACCCGGGTCAACGTACTTGGACGCTACGTAATCACACTATAAAGCCAAAATGGTTTACCACACGTTTTAGAATGCACTTTTTTTTCCCCCTCTTCATACGAGAACGGACTTATGTAAATAATGATATAAAACCGAAAAAAAAAAAAAGAACCGCAAGGTAATTTCAGAAGCACTGGGCCAACTAAATTATATACACCGCGGGCCTAAATGAGAATGGTATGCGCATTAAAAAAAAAAAAGAAGTTGAGTAACTAAAGAGAAAAATACAAAATTTTCTTTTACTTTATCTTATTATAGGGTCTAAGTGTAAAAAAACAACTTAATTGGATTTCTCTAGATCTGAGTGGTTAGAGTAATTTACCATAAATTTTGAATAATAATAATAATAATAGCACCCACCGCGTCTTACTACCCGGTCGGGTTATACGCTTTAAGTACTAATTACGCTAATGGATTAGGAATTGGGAAGGTTGAATTAGAGGAAGTGAACCCGCATTTGCGTGAAAGGAGAGTGGAAAACCATTTAGGAACCTCCTCCCCCAGTTCAACCGACCGAGATTCGAACCTCATCTCCCCGTCCTCAGCAGTCGAGCTCAACATGACTAACGCGTTAGCCAACTACGCCACCGAGGCGGGTTAAATTTTGAATAACTTAGTTAAATTGTGATATATATATATATATATATATATACACATACATATTATGGAGGGGGACGGAAGAAGTGTTACCAGAACTTTAGTCCAATATTCATCGAAACTTTTTTTTCTAAATAAAATACAATCACGTTTTTATGGCATAGATTGATAATATTTTACTCTAATTTTCTTGTTATTTTATATTTATTGATAATATTCATCAAAAGTGACAGCTACATATCGAGTGACTTGACGTATGAATATATTATGAAAGTAAATCTAGTAGCGTATCTACTATATTACTGGAGCAATATCTTATTTACTTAGACAAAAAAAAAAGTTTGCCATAAAAAACTGTAAAAATACTGGATTTTTTTTTTCGCGTACCCTTCAATCCCACCTAAACAATGACACACAAAAAGAATAAAAAGTTTGAAGCCTTAGAGCTAGTGAGCTGTAATGATTTGAAATCATTGGAACACTATTTGTAGGTTACTAGTAATCCCGCAAGGCGCTGGTCGTGACCCACAGTGCTATAAAAATTTTGAAACATTACCTCCGAAACGTAATTCTAAACCAGATTAAAAACGTTTTCTTCAAAAAATTTGTTAAAAATAGCCTAATTAAAGATTTAAAAATCCGCTTCGAGACGAATTCTGACCCCCTTCAGTCCATCTATGTTAAAAATTTCAGATCTCTGCGTGGTGTAAATTTGTCTGGGTATCGCGCACACACACAAACACTTCCTTTTGGTGACCTGGTGGTCTAGGGGTAAGGTGTCTTGACTTATGTGCTGGCGGCCGGGGTTCAATCCTCGATCCCGGTACAGATTTATCTGATTATCAAACCTTTCCTTTACCTCTGACAAGACGTGTATTAATCACAACTTGTGAATGTGTGGAATGCCAGGCCTCCACCGTGGTTCGGATCTCACGTTAAACTGTAGGTCCTCCATTTCATCTCACAATCACCCTACCATTACACATCAGCGTAAGAGCGTATAGCCCGAACGGGTAGTAAGACGCGTTGCTAATAATAATAATAATAATAATAATAATAATATAATAATAATAATAATAATAATAATAATAATAACACTTATTTATTTTTATATATAGATAGCCATACACTTGCTGAAATTGTGTGGCAAAATAATAATTGTCAAATTACCTTAATATATATATATTTTTAAATCACTCACCTGAGCTCCTTCAAGACGTCCTGGAAGGTCAGGACTTTGTGAACTTCCAGACAAAAGTGTAACTGCAACACATCACAACACATCACATCACATCACACTTTAGTGATATTATGTTCGCAAGAACGATACTGAGCCTAACAAAAGGTGGAACAGAGTATCATGTCTTAGCACCTCGTCTTACTACCTGTTCAGGTTATATTTAGAGGACGTGTATCAGAATCCGCGTGGGGAGAGAGAGTGGAAAACCGCCTTCAGTTAGCCCGACATAGATTCGCGTTAGACCATGCGATGAAACAAAACGGGTAGATATGTCATATGACTTGACATATGAATATATTAAAATTGTATCACTAAATTTTAGAAAAGTCCTTTAGTCTAACGCATAAAGGGTGCATATATTAAACCACCAATAGCGGAGATACTGGGTTCGAATCCCAGCCGTGTGTAATCAGTGTATTTTTTTTTACTAAACTTTCCCCACTCTCTTTCCACGCAAATGTTGATACATTTCCTCAAAATTAAACCACACATGATAAACAGATTAGCGTAATTAGCACGGTTCACGGTGGTAAAAAAAAACGAGGAGTCAGACTTTTCCACGAAAATAAAAAGCTCTCCTGTTTGACGTTTTCCGCTAACCCGTGTTAAAAAAAAGTGCCCAATTAAAACGGTTCCGTGACAATGGAAGGTTCAAGCGCTCGAGGAAGTGAACCATTACTACGGTCTGGTTCACTAAGATGAACCTTCACCCCCCCCCTACCCCCCATCAAACACGAGACACACTGTTCTGATAAATCGCGAACCTTTCTTCTTTATATATATATATATTATATTTAGCACCGCGTCTTAATATCCGTTCGGGTTATACGCTTTTAAGTACTAATTACGTTAATGGATTTAGGAATTGGGAAGGTTGAATTAGAGGAAGTGAACCCGCATTTGCGTGGAGGGAGAGTGGAAAACCATTTAGGAAAAATCACCCCCAGTTCACCCGACCGAGATTCGAACCTCGATCTCTCCGTCCTCATCAGTCGAGCTCAACACGATACTAGCGCGTTAGCCAACTACGCCACCGAGGCGGGTCTTTCTACTTTACCTTACATCCATTACTGTTTTCAGTTTTTTATCCAAGTCATTATGTTTTCCACCAGCCCCCTTCCCCGTAAAAAAAATATTGTAAAGAATCCTGTAAAAAAAAGCTTCAAATAATCCATCATGTCAATATAAAAAAAACTTTTTACTTTTTTTTTTTTATTACAGTCCTACCATCACTGTATAGCCCCCTCCCTCTTTTTATCCTCCCTCCTATTTTCATCTCATTCCCCTTTCCCTACCCCCTACCCCCTTCACCAACCCCACTTTCCCTTCAACAACTTTTTTTTTTTCCAACGACCATATAATATATTATCGACATTTTTATGAGGAATAAATTAAATTTTCAAAATAAAATATAGCCTATGTTACTCGCTGATAATGTAGCTTTATTTTGGTGAAAGATTTTTTTAAATCGGTTCAGTAGTTTTTGAGTTTATCCATTACAAACAAAAAATCAAATCTTTCCTCTTTATAATATTAGTATAGACAACCGGCTTGCTAGGCCTGTTTTAGCTTCATATGCCTTACAATATAACTTAAGACTAGGACAGGCACAACATCCAGTCCCCGGGCCGTTAATTCATCACTGTGAAAAGGGTAATACCACAGTTCACCAATGATCAATTCTTGGGTCGTGCTTAGAATCGAACCCGAGACCCTTAAGGTGTCGGATGGGAAATATATTTTTCTAATTCACAGAAAGGGATAACCCCCGCGCCACTTATACAACCAATGTGACATGGATGGTTTGCGGAACAGCCTATAATACCCCTGCCAAGTATTTGTTATGCGTGACAAAAAGATCGATTACGCTTCATTCTTATTTTTAGTTGGTACAATTAAGACACTTTATAAACACAACTTACAAACTAACTTAACCTAGGACATTACGTCTAATACTACACACCCAATCCTGACTCATAGATATTTACCAATTGTATGACAGGACTTACAAACTAACTTAAAACTAGAATAAACCTGTACACAAATATTAAATATATTCGTAAGTTTCGACCAGAAAATAACTATAGTTCACTACAATTATGTTCAACAACTCTATAACGACTAAACCATGGAAACGAGCAAAAGAACCCAGGTCACCGGTTTGATTCCTGGCATGGCGAAAAAAAAAAAGTATATTAGTGGCAAAATACGAGTTTCGCTTTCCACAGTGACGGGCGGCTCTGAAAATGCATGTTAAAAATACCTCATTAAAATAAAACGAAGAGGAAAAACTATCATCGAATTCCAAGACGCGGCCATGACAGATATTAAAGAACAAATGAGATTATTATAATCTAGAAAATTAAACTTAACGTACAGTAGCCCCGTGGCTTCTTTGGTGCTGACTGACAGCTCACAGCTGACTTATGACAGTCAACATTTAGGTATGTACCTACATTTTGACCGTCAGAAGTGACAGCTGCTAAATACATGTTTTTTTTGCAGATCATTTGGTTCGGGCGTAGGGATACATAATTTGGTCTGGTAACTTTTCAAAGCCGTCAGCTGTGAGCTGTCAGTCAGCACCAAAGAAGACATGGGGCTACTGTATCTACTGAACCAATATTTTTTTAGTAATTTTCATCAATATACATATTTTTTGTGTCACATTGGTTAATAAATTTTTTTTAAAAAAGTACTGGCCTTAGCTAAAGTCCTCTTAAACCATTTTCTCTTCCACCTTCAACTCTAAGTTTAAACGTCGATAAACTCGAATCCGCGATAAATACAACATGCAAGCAGACACGACTAGGGATGTGAAAAAAAGTATCGATACTTTACTAGTATCGATATTGTTCCTCTCGATACTATTACTGATATTAGTACCCACACTATGGTATCGGATCAGGATCAATATCGAAAGAAACGACTTTTTTTGTTAATTTCACTCATTCTGGGAGTCTGAGACTAAATGTTTACTAGGGTGGTTTGTGGGGGGGGAGAACCAATGACCCTGAGAGTGGCGACCTTTATCAATCAGCACGGTCGTCACAAACTAAACAAAAGCACCCTTTGTAAAGATCGATTAACTCACACCTCAAGGGTGTCCCAAAAAACACATTAGGGGTGTCCCAAGCAGACAAAGCATAAAGGGGAGTCCATTATTCTATCGTTTGTCAATAGTTAATTATATATTGATAAAGTATATAAACGAAGAGTGTTGTTAATGAATGACACCTCTCAGAAGTGAACTATGGAACGTTTTTCCTAAGAAGTTGGATAGCGAAAAACTATCTTGTAAAATTGGTTTTAAAGAATTAAAAAGCATTATAATTTTCAGTGTTTAAATAAATATGGAAATACAATTACGATCCAAAAGTTGAAATTATTACTATTATTATTATTACTAGATAAAAAATATTTTTATACAAGTACGGTATCGATATTTTTCTTCCGATACTTTTAATGAGTACAGTATCGATACTTTTATTTCGATACCACATCCGTAGACACCTCGATCTCGTCGGGTTGTTTAACCTGAACAAGATTGTTGTGTGTTTACTAGATAAGATATGATTGACGGGTGAGGGGTGGGGGAGCAAAAGGGCGCTAAATATCGCAATATACCAAGTTACAGCGTTGCCAGATGATCCGTGTAATATACCTAAATGATCAGTGCACTATCTAAAAGCTGGAATCGCGGATATCAGACGAGTTTGATATTTTCTGACCGGACGACCGCTTTTTGAGCTTGTGGAATGTTGGGCCGCGCATGCGCAAGCCTGGTCTAGACGAAATAAGATGAAATGGAGGACCTACAGTTTAACGTGGGATCCGAACCACGGCGGAGGCCTGGCATTCCACACATTCACAAGTTGTGATTAATTCACGTCTTGTCAGAGGTAAAGGAAGGGTTTAGTAATCAGATAAATCTGTGCCGGGACCGAGGATTGAACCCCGGACCCCCAACACAGAAACCAGACACCTTACCCCTTAACCGCCAGGTTACCCAAAAGTTAAGAAGAAAAAAAGGTCTGGTAACTTATATATATAAAACCTTAGAAAACAATCCCGCATTTGCTTTTTCTGTTGTGTGGTGTAGATATCAGCAATGTTTTGATATGGCTGGAAACAGAAGCTGTGTCAAGGGAGGTGTAGGTAGCAGCACTGTTTTGATATGGCTGGAAACAGAAGCTGTGTCAAGGGAGGTGTAGAGAGCAGCACTGTTTTGATATGGCTGGAAACAGAAGCTGTGTCAAGGGAGGTGTAGGTAGCAGCACTGTTTTGATATGGCTGGAAACAGAAGCTGTATCAAGGGAGGTGTAGAGAGCAGCACTGTTTTGATATGGCTGGAAACAGAAGCTGTGTCAAGGGAGGTGTAGGTAGCAGCACTGTTTTGATATGGCTGGAAACAGAAGCTGTGTCAAGGGAGGTGTGCGCAAGCGTAGTTTTACGAGGCAGACCCATACTGAAAATTACTAGATTGTCTGTACATTTTCACCGACAGGTTGTTGCAAACACGACCCAGAAAACTTACCTGTAACTTACCTGTAACTTACCTGTAAGACCACAACTTGGATTTTTTAAATTGTTTTATTTTAAAAACATTACAAACTATAAATACTTTTTTTTCTGTAAACACTGAAAAAAAACCTGAAACCGAAAAAAAAAAAAGCTCGACACTACTCAAAACGACTAGATAACGGACAATCTTAGAGAATCGCTCGGCGATTTTGGACTCGGCTAATACCGACACGTGTTCAAGACCGGCCAGTTAAGGTCACTAACTTAACTTCGTGAATATTGAAATAAACCTACTGTTGCAAACCTGCCCCTTTTCTCCCATACCTAAAAATATACAAAACGACAACAACAAAAGTGAACAAACAATAACCTATTTTATTAAAAATTTAGTTTCCGCAACCATGGGATCATAAACAAAATTTATGTGCTCATAAGCATTGTTTGGGATGTAAAAAAAACCCATCAAAATCCGGAACCCTGGTTATAAGCAATCTCTTGAATTTGTGCACATCCTGTATAATATGTTTGTTCATCTTTGTATATGTGCGCTAATTACAAATGCACTCGGAGCAGTGTTAATGGGCAAAGCTCACGACATATTTTATAATCGATTAGTTCACAAGGCTATCAGTCTAACCTCGACTGTGACGGACCCCATACAAAAGAGAACACTTTATTATCAAACAAATTAATAAGTCTCTACATCTTCTTCACTGCTGCAATAAATATCATTGCATGGTTACAATGTAACTGTTTGCGGATTCCAATCAACCAACGCGACATACACACATTTTGTTAAAAATTGTTATCAGTAGACTATTTTACATCATAAATAATAATTATGTTGTAGCAATAACGAAAAAAATTGTGGTTTACTGACCGGCAATAACGTAAGACTAACGATTGCATTGGGGTTGTTTTAGTGCTGCATTGAAAAATAGTGGGTGACGTCGAATTGGCCCCGACCACTGATTTTTGGCAAAATAATTACTACAGTAGCTCCATGGCTTCTTTGGTGCTGACTGACAGCTCACAGCTGACTTCTGACAGTCAATATTTTGGTATAATAACTAAATTTTGACCATCAGAAATGACAGCTGCTAAACACACGTTTTTGCAGATCATATGGTTTGGCGTAGGGATACATAATTTGATCTGGTAATTTTTCAAAGCTTTTAGCTGTCAGTCAGCACCAAAGAAGCCATGGGGCTACTGTATAAAAATGTTTACTGAATAGTATTAACGTTTGCATTCGGTTTTGTCTTAGTGCTTTCATGACAGGGGTCAAGTTTCGAGAGCTCTTTCATCCGACACAGAATAACAGTCTCGAAACGTCCCTTCCTCTCCCTTTGCCCAAGTGAAAGCGGAGGTCTGTAGTTGAGGACACGACGAGGAGCACGGTTAAAAAAAAAACCTGTTAAATTGAGCACCAAGTACAGTCTCTAAAAAAAAAGTGACCAGCTCACATTATAGTGGATTAATCATAATTTTGCTTGAACCAAAAAACTTTGCAAAATGCAGTTTTCTACTTTGATCATTTGGCAACGAAATTCGGATGAGTTTAATTTTTATTTTATTTATTTGAAGTATTTAACGTGCAATTTCTGAACCTACTCATTATATCGACACACGATAATTTCTCTGAGCGAGAATGAAAGGGACTACCAATTCACATACCTTCCAAGGATCTTACGCGCGCCACAGTCAACATGGGGACCGACGTCTTTACTTCCTCATCCCAAAGGAAATTGTGCTACGGATTTCTAATCGCTCAAGAAAAATCCCAGCCGGGTTTGAACCCAGTAACATTAGACCACCGAGGTCCGACCTTAAAGAAGCTGTTTCTCCCAAATCACGGCTGATGGAATCGTGACGTTGAACTAGACTCTCTTTTAAGTGGAGGATGAGCTAGGTTAGGGATATTTTCGCGGCCATGACGTGACAGGTCACGGAGGAACAAGTCAAGGAGACGACAAACTCTACTATATGTTGGAGCCATGGAGGAACAAGTCAAGGAGACGACAAACTCTCTCATATGTTGGAGCCATGGAGGAGTAAGTCAAGGAGACGACAAACTCTTCTTTATGTTGGAGCCATGGAAGAATAAGTCAAGGAGACGACAAACTCTACTATATGTTGGAGCCATGGAGGAATAAGTCAAGGAGATGACAAACTCTTCTCTATGTTGGAGCCATGGAGGAATAAGTCAAGGAGATAACAAACTCTTCTCTATGTTGGAGCCATGGAGGAATAAGTCAAGGAGACGACAAACTCTCCTATATGCTGGAGCCATGGAGGAATAAGTCAAGGAGACGACAAACTCTGCTATATGTTGGAGCCATGGAGGAATAAGTCAAGGAGACGACTAACTCACTCATGTTGGAGCCATGGAGGAATAAGTCAAGGAGACGACTAACTCACTCATATGTTGGAGCCATGGAGGAATAAGTCAAGGAGACGACAAACTCACTCATATGTTGGAGCCATGGAGGAATAAGTCAAGGAGACGACTAACTCACACATATGTTGGAGCCATGGAGGAATAAGTTAAGGAGACGACAAACTCTCTCATACGTTGGAACCATGGAGGAATAAGTCAAGGAGACGACAAACTCTCCCATATGTTGGAGCCATGGAGGAATAAGACAAGAAACAACACGCCTTTTATTTTGAGGCCATTGAGAATAGTACAGACAAACACAACTCGCCATCCATATTTTCAAACAATACAATCAACACAAGGATTAATAAATAACTACTCATAACGTTTGTTAATAATACGCTAGAATTTTCGGGCATACATTCATGACTGACAAAAACCAGGTGGGTTTATCTAAAGGTAACTGTTATAGGAGCGTAGAATGGATCTTTGTGAGTAGAATGACGTCATTTAATAGAGGGGTCACAACACATTGTAATGCCATTAGTATTTTCCTCACCTGTTTGTTCACATACTGCCGGGCAGCTCCGTCCAGGAACGTTAGGTTGGGCGCGCGCAGGATGACACAAAACGAATCTAAGCATAATTAGATGAAACATTTGTGTCATTGTGTTTCATTGTGTCTCATTGTGTGTCATTCATTCTATTTTGACTACAGTAGCCCCATGGCTTCTTTGGTGCTGACTGACAGTTCACAGCTGACTTCTAACAGTCAACATTTAGGTATATACAGTAGCCCCATGGCTTCTTTGGTGCTGACTGACAGCTCACAGCTGACTTCTGACAATCAACATTTAGGTATATACAGTAGCCCCATGGCTTCTTTGATGCTGACTGACAGCTCACAGCTGACTTCTGACAGTCAACATTTAGGTATATACAGTAGCCCCGTGGCTTCTTTGGTGCTGACTGACAGCTCACAGCTGACTTCCGACAGTCAACATTTAGGTATATACCTAAATTAAAAGTATTTATTCTTCGTTTTGGAATGTTTTTGATTTTGAGTAATATTGTGCACACATCAATACCTTTTAATACAGGCATCGTATTTACTTGGAACAGAGAAAATTGTTGTTATTTTTTTTTACATATAATAAATAATTTTATGATTATTTTATCTTATTTTGAAATATTGAACTGAATAAAATATTTTCATCAACTGCGTGTTTGCATCATTGTAAGAAACTTGTTTACCGTTATGTTCAATCATATGGTTTAAATTCGTCAGTCGCCATATAGGTATATACCTAAATTTTGACTGTCAAAAGTGACATCTGCTAAACACATGTTTTTGCAGATCATCTGGTCCGGTCTAGGGATATATAATTTGGTCTGGTAAATTTTTAAATCTGTCTGAAGTCAGCTGTGAGCTGTCAGTCAGCACCAAAGAAGTCATAGGGCTACTGTACATGCTTTCAAATGAGTCACAGCACACTTACTGACACAAGGCGGAACAAAAGCGACACACATTGAGACACGTTGAAATAAAGCGGCTAGTAGAATACTCGAGAAAAGTTCAAATATTTGTCAGGAAACTTCCTCAGATCTTGTACATACTTTTTTTTGTTTCGTTGATAGGGTGAACCCAGTATCTCGTAAATGACAATTCCTCCTACTTAACCAACCAATCCCAGGAATTTATACCTAACATTTTATCAGCATCGATATAATAAACATTGCACGATGCCATCTTAACCGAGACTGACAATTGTTTGTTTCAAGATGTTTCGCGACATGTTTAGAAAGGTTTAGTGTTATCTTGCGTGCGCCCGGCCGTAGGTGAAAAATACGAATCACAATAAAAATTGAGTTTTGAACCCTCCCCTCTTAGCCCTTTTAAATGACCTAATTCTATTCACAAATATCCATTATACACTCCTATAAGTTTCGTTTCCCGGATATTTGGCTCTTAAAGATCAAACGAAATACGCGTGTGTTTTTTTCATAGTGGAAAATGTAAACTTTTAAACTATGTTTACAAATCTCCATATGTATAGGGTCATAGAAAATAGTTTTGTGTTCATTCTAGTTAACATCAAACTCGAGTACTGTTAAAGGTTTGGTTAACCTCTAACCTAAGTGCGACATCCTAATCACGTTTCACCATGACAAGACTTTATATGCAACATCCTACTCTCGTCGAACCATGACATGACTTTATGTGCAATATCCCACTCTCGTTACTCCTTGGCAAGACTTTATATAAAACATCCCACTCTCGTTACTCCTTGGCAAGACTTTATATAAAACATCCTACTCTCGTCGAACCATGACATGACTTTATGTGCAATATCCCACTCTCATTACTCCTTGGCAAGACTTTATATAAAACATCCTACTCTCATTGAACCAAGCCATGATCTCATGTGCAGTATCCTACTGTCGTTGCTCCATGACGCGAACAGTCGTTACCCTGCAAGAAGGCTGTCTACATAACCAGAACAGACGGGCCACACACAACACATCTCCCGTGCACCTGGGGACCCCCCAGGGCACGACCGTGGGACCTACACCACCGCATGATAAATATATACTTGCGCCGGATCAGCGAAATAGCATCCGCGTAACCCCAATCCGCAACCACATCTACATACTTCATCTGATACCCGCTTTCACGAGAATTTTAATGTTTAAGAACAATGACCTCAACATCAGATAATTAATAATAATAATAATAATAATATATATAATAGGAATGTCAAACTCAATTCTTCGATACCTCGATTATTACTCGTATCGCAATAATAGATAATCGATCTTAATATTACAATTCTCGATACTTTCGATTCCTAGCTCTCAATGCCACAGTACTGACAACTAAACAACGGAAAAATCCAAAATGAGTAATAATCGATTATTTATCTACTAGTTTATTTGGTGTTAATTGATATATATATTTTGGTTCACTTAATGACCCTATTAGGTGGAAGAGCTTGTTGTGTCTTTAGTGTGTGTGTGTTTTTTTTTTTGCTATGTTATGAAGGTGAATAAATATGTTTATATATTATGAGGTCGGAAAAAAATAACGAAATAGGAAATGTTTAAAGAATCGAAATAGAAAAATCGAGGTTGAACTTAAAAATCGGAATCGATAAAAACAGTTATCGTAACATCTGTAATAAATATAATAAATGTATTCTGTAATTGATAGAATATGTACAATTAACACTAGTGGGTTAAGGACACGGAAGAGTTAATTTAGAAAAAGTGCATCCGCATTTGCATGAAGTGGAAAAACAAGTTTTAAGAAAACCCTTCTCAGTACACCCGACCAAGATTTGAACCCCCCCGACCAACGTCATCGACAATCTAACCCAGCACGATAGAAACGCCTTAGACCATGCGGCCACCGAGGACAGTATCAAATTTATTTATTTTAGCACCGCGTCTTACTAACGGCTTAGGTTGTACGCAAAATGTAAAAAATTACGCTAATGTGTTTTATAAATGAAGGTTGAATTTAGAAGAAGTGTACCAGAATTTGGGTGGAAGGAGAGTGGAAAAACAATGTTATTAAAACCACCCGACCGGGATTCTAACCATAATCTACCAGTCTAGTAAATTGCGAAAGTTACTTAAGGTGGGGATATAAGGGACGTCAGAAAAAACAAGTGTTTATGCAGTTTTTATAGCAAAACATTTTTAGGTCAAAATAAATCAAATATTTCTCCAGTAGAAAGAAAGAGTTTAATTTTCTTCCCACGGTGATGTCAACAGCTGTTGAATATCTGTCATGAGCATAGCGGCATTAGATGAGAAACTTTTTAAATAGAAAAAATTGTCATTAAATTCCAGAACATCCTCGACAGATATTCAACACCCGTTGATATTACCGTGTGGAGAAAATTAAACTCTTTGTTTCGACTGGAAAAAAATATTTTATTTATTTTGGACAAAAAAAAAGTTTTGCAATAAAAACTGCACATCCCTTACACTCCCACATTAAGTGAGCCTTTAGAGAGGTATAATTGGCGCCGATGAACGGGTTGAGGCGAGAGAGAGAGAGAGAGAAGTGAAATAAAACGAGACAGACAAAAAACAACAGGAAATGAACGCATTGCAAGGAGAAGATTGACCCTTCGTCCCCCACTCCATCAAATTAGAGATTTCAAGAGGTGGGGGTAGGGGGTAGGAGGGGGAAGTGTTGCCAAATGCATGTTCTGGTTCTTCCTACGAACATTGGACTGTAATAACTTTTCTAGCTGTCAGATAAGGTTCTTCCTGTGAACATTGGACTGTAATAACTTTTCTAGCCGTCAGATAAGGTTCTTCCTATGAACATTGGACTGTAGTAACTTGTCTAGCTGTCAGATAAGGTTCTTCCTGTGAACATTGGACTGTAGTAACTTTTCTAGCTGTCAGATAAGGTTCTTCCTATGAACATTGGACTGTAATAACTTTTCTAGCCGTCAGATAAGGTTCTTCCTGTGAACATTGGACTGTAATAACTTTTCTAGTTGTAAGATAAGGTTCTTCCTATGAACATTTGACTCTAGTAACTGTTCTAGTTGTCAGATAAGGTTCTTCCTGTGAACATTGGACTGTAGTAACTGTTCTAGTTGTCAGATAAGGTTCTTCCTGTGAACATTGGACTGTAGTAACTGTTCTAGTTGTCAGATAAGGTTCTTCCTATGAACATTGGACTGTAGTAACTTGTCTAGCTGTCAGATAAGGTTCTTCCTGTGAACATTGGACTGTAGTAACTTTTCTAGCTGTCAGATAAGGTTCTTCCTATGAACATTGGACTGTAATAACTTTTCTAGCCATCAGATAAGGTTCTTCCTGTTAACATTGGACTGTAGTAACTTTTCTAGCTGTCAGATAAGGGTTTTCTTCCTGTGAACATTGGACTGTAGTAACTGTTCTAGTTGTCAGATAAGGTTCTTCCTATGGACATTAGACTATAGTAGCTTTTCTAGCTGTCAGATAAGGTTCTTCATATGAACATTGGACTGTAGTAGCTTTTCTAGCTGTCAGATAAGGTTCTTCCTGTGAACATTAGACTATAGTAGCTTTTCTAGCCGTCAGATAAGGTTCTTCATATGAACATTGGACTGTAGTAGCTTTTCTAGCTGTCAGATAAGGTTCTTCCTGTGAACATTGGACTGTAGTAACTGTTCTAGTTGTCAGATAAGGCTCTTCCTATGAACAGTGGACTGTAGTAACTGTTCGAGCTGTCAGATAAGGTTCTTCCTATGAACATTGGACTGTAGTAACTTGTCTAGCTGTTAGATAAGGTTCTTCCTATGAACATTAGACTGTAGTAACTGTTCAAGCTGTCAGATAAGGTTCTTCCTATGAACATCGGACTGTAGTAACTATTTTAGAAGTCAGATAAGGTTTTTCTTATAAACATTGGACTATACAGTAATTATGTAAGCTGTCAAATAAAAAAATGTCAGTTAAATTCGGGAAGTAGATAAAAAAAAAACAGTTGAAGCAACCAAGAAGTCTCTGTAAAGAATTGTTAATTGGCACAGATTATAAATATTTGGATAAAAACCTTCAGATCAGTTGGCTCTTGCATCAATTAAAAGACTATGTTTTAGTGATTTGTACATATATTATTATCTACATCCCAGCATCAGATCTAAAATGTAAGGATGTCTCGGATAATTTCAGCACTTCACGGCCCGGTAGCCACCCTGGACTCATTGTCATGGCCTATTTGGTTTCTTCTCTCTGCGGTCAATGAACGACGCTAGTATCAGTAAATAACAGGCAATAAGTCACCACTATATTATAGTCTGTACACAATTAAGTTGAATAGTCAGAGAAACTGTAAGCTATAACCCACCTCGGTGGCGTAGTTGGCTAACGCGCTTGTCGTGTTGAGCTCGACTGCTGAGGACGGGGAGATCGAGGTTCGAATCTCGGTCGGGTGAACTGGGGGTGGTTTTTCCTTAAATGGTTTTCCACTCTCCCTCCACGCAAATGCGGGTTCACTTCCTCTAAATCAACCTTCTCAATTCCTGAATTCATTAACGTAATTAGTACTTAGAGCGTATAACCCGAACGGGTAGTAAGACGCGGTGCTAAATATTAATTAATTGTAAGATATACTTTGCATATTACGTGGAAAAAAAACTTGTAAATTTTTCAAGCAGACGGTAGTATTGTAACGTGGGGCATGCGTGACCTGGGAGGGTCACAGGCTGTTCACACGTGAGCCACGAGTTCTTTTGAGGATATTGGGGTATGTTGCAGGCTAAATATGAATTAGAATACTCGCAGATCACCCAAGGTTTTGATTATTAAAAACACCACTAAAAAATCACACAAATATACAGCTAAACAATTCAACAAATTATGTAGTCAAAGTAATTATGTAAATTAATAAACCAATAAGCACATAATAAATAGAATAACAATGAATAAATCATAACTAAGCAGTTCACTGAGATAAGTAATACTAGTAATTGTCTTTAAATTAATAAACAAATGAACACACATAAAATAGAATTACATCAAATCAAGTAAACAGCTTGTTAACAAAAACACCGAATAAATAGTCAAAACATCCAGATATCAGTTTCCTAAAACGCCCGCGCACGACACAATCCACTTTCAATGTTAAAGACACACACGGCACCCCGCACCCCGCCACAGCTCCCACCGCCAGACACACCACACCGGTATACACCACATGAACACTTGACTCGCTGGTCCAATCCCGGACTCGCTGGTTGAGAACCAAGAACTGAGCACCTCTGGCTATCGTTGAGCGTGTGTGCGTGTGTGTGTGTATATATATATAAAAAGTCATTCACGAGCTAGGTTTACCTGGATGACAGTTCAAAATGTTACTATAAGTAGTCCCTAATATATCACTACGCCAACTGCTGACATCACTTTGGATGACTGTAATGAAAACAGATGGTAATATATTAATATGATAGTTAACCACAGTAATTTAGGCCAATATTATTTATATATTTATTTGAGGACGGACATAAAGTTTATTTATAGTTTTATTCCCCTTAAAAAAATATTAACACCACTATCACAAAAACTTCTAACGAACATAGCTTCAAAATGGCGACTGACGAATTTAAACCATATGATTGAATATAACGGTAAACAAGTTTTTTACAATAATGCACCCACGCAGTTGAAGAAAATATTTTATTCAGTTAAATATTTCAAAATACGATAAAATAATCATAAAATTATTTATTTTTGTAAAAAAATGACAACAATTTTCTCTGTTCCAAGTAAATACGATGCCTGTATTAAAAGGTATTGATGTGTACACTATATTACTCAAAATCAAAAACATTCCAAAACGAAGAATAAATACTTTTAATTATGTTTAAAATATTGTTTCGAGTTTGATAAAAAGAATTTATTTAAAAAAAATGAAATAGTATGAGAAAACTTAAGTTTACGTTATTTTAAATGTAATACATAACAGGTAATTAAGATCTTTACATTTATAACAAAACTGTGATATTTTACAAGTGTTGGCAACCTAAACCTAAACATATGATTTTCGAACTGTCATCCAGGTAAAAACCTATAGTGAACAGTCTATATGTAGGGTTAAATTGTTTAGTACTCGCTCATTAAAAAAAGGTTAGATATTTCAAGTCAAATGAAAATACTTTGTGAATAATAAATGATCAAAGTTCAAACTAGATCAAAGATAATATCTGAAGTAGCCTAAGTCTAGTTTTTATAGTTATTTCCTGGAACGGTGATATTTAGAGGTTCAATTATACCGGTACCTACTTCACAGGCCAAACCGGATAAGGCGACATTCTCGTGTTAATAATGGCCTGCTACAGACGGGGATATCAAAGTTTGAATCCAGGTTAGGTCTACTGTGGGTGATTTTTCCTAAAATTAATGATTTCCAATTTTCCTTCCACATAAATGAGGGTAGATTACTTCTAAAATGAATTTTTACTCATGCCTATCACATTAAAGTAATTGTATCTCACTCACACACACACACACACATATATGCATAACCTGAACAGGTAGTAAGACACAGTAATAAAATACAAAATTAACTTATAATTATGGTAGGTGGCTTATTCATGCTCTTTTCAAAATCGCATGGATCTGGGATAAAATTAATTGGTTTATATTTTTGAGGTTCTAGTGATATTTTTAATTAATGCCAGACTTCTACCTGAATTTTCCAGACTTTCTCTTTTACAATTTCGTTATGACCTAGATTTTTTTTAAGTAGTTTTTCGTCTTGCTACTTCTAACCAAACGAGGTGGAGGCTTAGTCCTCACTAGTTAAATAGTCAGCCTTAGGTATGTTACGTCTATAAGGTAGGGCTCTGCCCTGGTATGTCATTTTGAACCAAATGCTTGTTTTATCTTCAAGAGTTGAGTTCTTAATTGAATAAAAACAAAAATGTATTCTTTGTAAGTACTCTTATTAATGTTAAATCATTGACTCTTAAATACGGATACACTTAAAGGGGATAAAGGAAGTAAAAATCTTAAAATAAGTTTTAGGGAACAATAAAATTGTCTAATATGGTGCTCACCTTCAAAGAATATAGTCTTTAAATTAAAATAGATTTGAAAGGTTTAGTTGGATTTGAAAATTAGGTTATTTTATTCTGCTGAGTTAATATCGCACATATAACTGATAGTCGATAGTCTAAAAGATTTAAATTTCTTTAAGTACATCTTTTCTTTATACAGTTTTAATCGTCTGGAAATTCACGCGAATATAATAAATATATTTAACAATACAACTGGTTTAATAATGTCCCAATCCTGTATTTAGAAATACAATTAAAATATGACAACTATTCTATTAAATAAACAACTAAATCATACCTAGCACAACAATGATACTTTAATATTCTATATCTAAGCAACGTCTTAAAGATTTTGAAAAGAAAATTACTTGACCACCATGATGGGTTAAAATGCCGACAGATTGTAGCCTACTAAATATTTAAAAATATATATATTTACGTTTGTCTGCAATGATTTCCTTAGTAGATATGTTGGAGTGAAAATTTAATAATCTTTAAAAACTGTTAATTATTAGCTTAAAAGACAACAGATCAATTGAATTAGTTTAATATTGTCCTCTTTAGCACATGAGTACAATGTTATTATGTAGACCGATCAATAATTTAAACATGGCGGATTGCGCATAGCATTGACAACCTACAAAAAATA
This sequence comes from Timema cristinae, assembly GCA_039000515.1. NCBI lineage: Eukaryota > Metazoa > Arthropoda > Insecta > Phasmatodea > Timematidae > Timema > Timema cristinae. The sequence goes on from JBCFYV010011135.1 coordinate 28,126,908, forward strand.
AAGAATAAAGTAAAATAATATTTTCATTTTTGTTTTAGACTTTTAATTATATGAACATAGAACATTTAATTGACACATTTTAACATAATTAAAATATTAAGCACAAAAAACTTTAAAGTTGAGATTTTCACTAAAATTATCTATAAAAAACAATGTTGCCAAACAAATTTAATAGCTATAAAAATTGTCTTTTCAAATGGCGTTTATCTATTAATCAAATCATACCGTTCAACCAAAACCTTTAACACGATTATACAAATTACTAAAAATCTATGCCATTTGAAAAGAGCACGTAAAAAGTTATGACTAACAGAGAGACAAAGAAAATAAGAAAAAAGTTACTGGAACACATTAACACTAAAAAGAGGCCCACATAACAAAACATTTTAAAAATCTTGAGTTAGGGGTAAAACCCCCTATTTTATGAATTCTAATCTCCAATTTACTTTTGAATACCAAATCTCAAATTCGAATCTTGGCAAAAATTATGAAAATAAGGGGAAATATAAATATAATAGGATAATAGAAAATACCAATAAAAACTATTTCTTATAGGTAGGCCTGATCCATTCATTATAACATTCATACAATTAGTTAAACAAATGTCACTCGAAATATTGAAAAAGTATTTTTTTCTAAGGAATTGAGTTTAAAATTATTGAATATTCTTAAGGATTCGAGGGCCCATCTACAATATTATCTTATTTGTGTCTCAAAGAACCTGTTAGAGAATTAAAAAATATATATATATATATATATATATATATATTATATATATATATATATATATATATATATATATATATATATATATATATGGTAGACTATTAAAATTTAAGAATGACAAATATACAGTAAATTTGGTTTTCAGAAATAAATTATTATCGCTGCACAACATAAATTGGTAATGCTAAAGGTAGGTGAGAAAAGGTTAATGAAATAGCTTATCTGCCATTATTAGGGTGACCAAATCGTGATTGAAGAAATCCAGGACACAGGGAAGTCTGGGAATTTTTTTTATTATTTTGACCTACAAATTGGCTTTATAAAGAGTTTTAAATACACCCAGGACAAAAAATTCTTAACAATCCGATACAAAATTGAGTTTTTAACAGTTTGAAAGGTTGTAGAGCGTAATCCTATATATTATTTTTTCTGTCAATATCCCTTTTTCTAAACTAATCCAAAGCCTATAGCGATGAATAAAGTATCGGGTATCAGTGGATAGGATTTTTTTTATCGACTTCTGACATAGCATACTCAGTTTACGTTAAAACATTATTTGTTTAAAATTTAAGATAAAATAAAATTCTAACAATATTTTTGTATATATACTTCGTTCAGTATTTAATTTCAACAATCCAACAAAAGACTAAATCTTTTTTTTGGGGGGGGTGGGAAGGTTGAATGTGTGAAAGTGTCGCAAGGGTTTACTAGTACAAAATAATCATGGTAATAGATTTACCTTATCTGTAATCACTATCAATCACAAGAAGACAGTTGTTTTCGTAAAGTGGCCAGATAGGGTTTCGAGATGGGTGGAAAGAGATGTAGACCAGGTGACTAAATGACCACTACCTTAAATAATTCTCCGTATTCATGTCATAAATAATTTGTTTATCTACATTAAGTAACCTGTGGTACAAAATGTCTAATATTTATCTCAAATAACACTTCAAATTATACTCTAAATTTCTAGTTATTTGATCGCCGTTGTTCTCCACCCCCACCATTAATTTATTAACCTCGAGACGCTTGGCTGCCGCAGACTCATAATAAACAAGAAGCTGATACAAAATAATCACAGTAATTGATTTACCTTATCTGTAATAAATACCAATCACAAGAAGAGAGTAGTGAATAACAGTAGATACGTAATTAATTATAAATACACGTATCACTACTGTGTGAATGTGGATGCTGTGGTAAAATATGTGTTGCTTGGAGTGAAGTGGTAATTTTTCACTGCTTCCAGCCTTTTTTTTAGCATGTCTTTGTTTTAAGTGATGTAATTGTAAAATTTCTGTACAGTCTATTTTATATTTGTACAGGACTTGCAGGTTCCGGAACAAGTGAGCGTCTTGAAACTATTTTTTTGAAACACAGAGATTACTTGTGAAAAATCCGGAACAATCTCGGATTTCCGGGATGTTTGTTCATCCTAGCCATTATGTTATCCATTGTTGGATTTGGCTTCTATTTAAACTCTCTAATCTCTAGAGGTTTATTATTAACATAATTATTATTATGTTCAAAGAAAATTTGTTGCTGCATACTATGATAAATCCCTTACTAACCGGATTTATTATGATGACAGAATCTGAAACCTTTTAGGGCTCCAAACTCTCTTCTAGTGTAGATTTTTTTGTGATGCCCTTTTTTTAATATTTGCAATAGCAAAATTTCTTGCAAATTTGCCCTTGATCATGCAGGCGTTCATATCCCTTCTCGTAATCCCAAATTATTTTTTTCTCAATAGTTCTTATAAGGTAAGCCCTATAGGTCGTTGTATCCATAGCGCCAATTCTAGATTTGTCGAGTTCGACTTCTATCATAAAAGAAAAGCTAAACTCAGAGTTATTTAAGGAAATCCCGTATCAATAATTTATCATGTAGAGGGGTTCTGCCTATATTATTTAAATTTACAATATTCTGATTTATTTTCTACATATCGTTACTGCTTTTAACCACTCTTTAAGTCATTTATTATTGCTATTTTCTATTCTTATTATTAATTACTATTTTTTACATAACTATTCAACAGTATATAACATTATTTCGCTATTAATGTTTATATTATTTTCTCGTGCAATTATATGTATTTGTGTGGTACTTGTGAACTTTTCATTGCTGGCCTTTATAGGTCCTACAGTTTAACGTGGGATCCGAACCACGGTGGAGGCCTGGCATCCCCCACATTCACAAGATGTCTTGTCAGAGGTGAAGGAAGGGTTTGGAAATCAGATAAATCTGTGCTGGGACCGAGGATTGAACCCCGGACCCCCAGCACAGAAGTCTGACACCTTACCCCTAGACTACCAGGTTACCTGTCAGTACTATAATAAAGCAAAATTATTATAAAAGGGGAAGGGGGGTAGGAATAACTCACCACTCTCGTTCAGGATAAACATATCGAAACAGTATTTGTCGTGAGTGCTCATAAAAGTGTTCTCAATAGTAGTCTGGAGCATTCATAACAGTACAGCTTGATGTACCTCACTGTTCAGTCAGCCTTCTTTCCTTCGCACTTGCACCGGCCGCTTCACCCTCCCTCCCTACTGCCGGTCCGGCCCACAGTCCAGGTTGTCTGAGCCGTCCGTGACGACTCCACCTCTGCTCACTGCGCCAGCGCTTCCTATTGGCTCGCGTGATGGACACTGTCTCTAACGGTTTCTCGCGCCAATAGGAAGCCCCCGTTTTCCCCATTGGTCAAGAGGCCGGGCAATGGTGGAGGGTATATAACACGGTGATCTCTGGAGCTATTTTTTCAGTGGTGACCCAACCTTGGAGAACCACCTTTATGAAAGAGCATAATAAACCATCTTTATTCGTTTGAAAAGAGCATTTCATCGGCACTCCCTATCCTCTCACGACTATCCCCGACTCCGTGTTGCCGGGACAGATCCTTACCTCCCACCGCGACTTCATGTTGCCGGGACAGATCCTTACCTCCCACCGCGACTTCGTGTTGCCGGGACTCTGACCTATCTGTTTTCTCCCCATCTCCCTTCCCTACCCACATCCACTGGACCCGCGAGATCGACGCATGGAAACCAAGGTCGCCCGGAAACTGGACTTCGACCAACTAAACCACCAGTTACCCCTGAAGTACCAGTGAGAGGGATAACAAGCTAATTGCGCAATCCAGAGCACCTACACATAACAGTGTTGCCAATTAACAATTTGGCGTAGTCATAACAGTGTTACCAATTGTACAGACTGAAGTACTCATAACATAACAGCATTGTCAATTTTACAATACTCATACTTATTATCACATCTTATTATAACTGTTCAAGTTATTCTCTTGTATACTAATTACAGTAATAAGTTGGGTATGAGGAAGGTTGTATTTAGAGGAAATATACCCAAATTTGTGTGGAAAGAGTAGAACCGTTTTGGAAAAACCGCCCAGCCGAGATTCTAACCTCGATCTCTCCATCATTGGTAGTCTAGTATATGGCGAGAGAAGCACCTTAGACCATGCAGACACCAAATTGTACGTTCCAATATTGTGATATTAGGTACAATTTTAGTCTAAAACTTAGCCTTCTCATTTATTGTAATAAAAACATAAAAAACAATTTGAGTTTCAATCAAGTTAAATGTAGTGTTAGATGTCAAAAATATTTTTGAAGTCGGGAAAGTTATAAGTATGAACAATAAATTTGAATTCTATGATCGTGTGTAAGGGATTTTAAATGAAAAAATTTGCACATTAAAAATATCTTTAATTCATTTTTAAATTGTATTTTCCAAATAAAAACTAAATATTTTGCTGGGCCTAAGGAGACTATTATAATTGTTTATTTTACATCAATGATTTTTGGTGTGGATATAAGTGAATTATAAAAATATATTTTAAGATTTACTTAAACGTTCTTAAATAAAAAACACATGGTGTGAATTTAAAGAAATACTTTACCAGTAAAACATCAAAATAGATATTCTATATTCATCTTGAGCATATTAGCATTAGATGAGAAACTTTTTAAATGAAGAGAAAAAGTTTTCATCAAATTCCTTAATACCCTTGACAGAAATTCAACAAGTGTTGATATCATGTGAAGAAAATTAAACCCTAAGTTTCTACTGGAGATTTGATTTTTGTCGAAAAAAAAAAGTTTGCTAAAAAAACTGCGTAAATACTGCCATTAAGACGACCACCTTGGTCATAGATAAAATATCAATTACCGGGCTAAGTTTTTTGAATCCTTCAACATTCTAGTCAATAACCTGACTTTTTTTACTCCTGGATCACGAACTAATACACATGTAATGTAACAGGTCTGGTGTTATTTTTTAATGGAAGCCATAATAATACAGGAGACTTAAAACGTTCATTTAAACTTAATAGGTGTCCAGAATAACTATTTCTTTACGATAAGTATCATTTTCCTGACAAGCATGCTACAAACTCAAAACCGAGTATTTCGAAAAGCTCCCCCGAGTTGGAATATATACATAATTTTAAAATGTTAAAAGTGTATATAATAATTGTTTATATTAAAAGTAAAATAGTATATTCAAAATTTTACCAGTCAAAACAAACATAAAATGTAAGTACCTCTTTAAACTGTGAGATTTCAAAAATGTATTAATACAATATGTTCTTAAAATAAGAATGGCACTCATATTTATAAATAGTAAATAATTTAGGAAAAGTTATGAATTTCAAATGTTACATAATTTGTTTTTAATGTAATAATTGCACACGAGCACTTGTGTTAGGAATTCCATTCCTCTACTGTATGTGCAGTTAAACATGTACCTTATATCGGGATGTCCAGCCAAACTCTTTTTAAATTCCTTAACTTTTCCAGACCACTATATACTGATATTAAGTATATTAAAAAAAACATTTTTTTAAGATTAAAGATTAAGTTTTTTTTCTAGATACATATACTTTCTGAAATTGTCTCGCTCAATAAAGGGATTCAATTTCTGCCTCCTGAGACTATTTAAGTTAAAGATAAATCTCAATAAAATCCTATTGAGCCATTAAAAGATTGCCTCGAGCAAGACCGATATAAAATAGTGATGGGACAGTGATTCTTAGTTCCTTCTACTTAAAATGTAGGCCTAGTCAAATTTTGCGCATGTGAATTTAACCGATTCAACTTTGGCTAAGGACACGTGGCAGAAAGGTGAAAGAAACAAAACTAAAACTCACTTGTTGACCTTGAGAAGTGATATTAGTCTGCTCAACAGGAACAATGTTGTGAAAGTGATTCCAGGTAAGTATTAACTGGAAGAAATATTTTGACTAGTGTGAATCAAAAAATATAAGTTTGTAAAAGTTCCATGCCATGACTTTTCTCTGACCAAGCAAATTCCCCGTTTTCCAGGTCACTGGACAGGACAACCTGTATATGGACTTTCACTAGAAATGATCTTATTAATTTTCTAGAATATAAGAAATAGTAAATGCTTAGACCTCGTTACAAGCTGAAAACTGACGATTATTACAGGATGAAAAAATACTCATAAATAGGTTGAAAAATCCATTTTTGTTAAATTCAAAGTGAACTTTAATCAATATATTAAATATTCTCGAAGCTATATCAAAGTTCAAATAATTTTTGTTGAACATTTAAAAAATTACATTGTGGTTATTTATACATAAGTTTATGCAATAAAGTTACTTGGATAGAGTATTTTAGCTCTCAATATTTTTACTGGTAATGCTTCGTAATTGCCGAAGCAAGATTTTTTTTCCCCCCCAAAGCCAAGTTGCACACCCCTACTCATCAATAAAGTGACAACCAAAGGTAAATTAAAAACATTTAATGAAAAAAGAAAAAATCACGATACATTTTTATATCCTAATATTAAGATAGACACAAATTACCCAAACGTTTAGTTAGATACAATCCATGTTCATTTTTTTTCTCTCGATATTTTAACAATATTTGAAACTAGTTCTACACACAATTGATAAAAAGATTGACCGCATTGGAATGGGTAGTTTAGTATGGTTTGGGGCGGTCCCTTCCTCGGTCACTGGAACAGAAATCAAAATTGTTTAATAATCAGGGCTAGATATTAAAACACATAGCTAGATCATAACTCTAAAATAATAGAAATTGATAAAAACAAAGTAAAAATGAACTAATAAGCATAAATTTAATCAAGAAAGCACACCTAGGGAAAGAGATAAAATGTGATAAAAATCCAATGCACAAAGTTGACATCTTCATTTGTTCTATCTTCTATAGTAGAAATAGTCACACACAACACACACACACAAACTAGGGTTGTCAAACTTGATTCCTTGATCTTTACTGGCACCAAAAGAATCCATCTTAATATTATGATTCTCGCTTCTTCGATTCTTAGGTATCGATTAAAACTGGCAGCTAAACAAAACGGCTGTAATGTGTCAAATGTGTTGTTCTTTTCGTATAAAACCAACAATTTGTTGCATTAATTTCGAGTTTGTTTGAATTTGATTTTCAGTTTTGAAGACTTTTTAAGTGTGTTTAATAAATATCTGTGAGATGTCATGAAGTTGAATACCTAAATTTTTTTTTATACGAAGTTGTGTGCTTGGAAAAATAATAAAAACAAAAGGTTCAAGAACCGCAATCGAGAAAAACTGGTATCGTGACATCTCTAAATTTAACACACAAGAAGACATATTATTGTTAAACTGTGTTTTTGACTATTTCTACTAAAGTAAAAGGAAAAAAGCAAGAAGATATTGCCATTGTGAATCGGATTCTTCCCCCATTTGTGGTTTCTCAAATAAATTTACACTATTTTTTTATATCCATTATATGTATGAAATAAAGTGCATTGAGCAAAAACAATTGGTAATAAATAAAATAATAGAATATTAGGAAAATAGTAGAGCACAAATAAAAGTAAAGACACTATCACATATTTACACATACATCAATATTTTGATGCTATTATAACAACTTCAGTCTACTGTAGTAGAGGAAGATGTTATAATAGCATCAAAATGTTGATGTGTGTGTAAATATGGTTAGTGTTTTTACTTTTATTTTCATTTGTGCTCTACTATTTTACATCCATTACCGTTACAAGCCTGTGATAGCTTCATATACCTCATAATCTAACTTGAGACTAGGACAGACACAACATCCGGTCCCCAGCCGTTAATTTAGCACTGTGAAGGGGTAAGCCCATATTTTCATCATCAATAATTTTACAAATCATGCCAGGAATTAAACCAGAGACCCTTAGCTCAGCAAGCAGACACTCTACCGACTGAGCTAAGGTGTAGGAGTTTACATACCGCAAATGAAAAGTGTCAAAAAAATACTTACCCTCCTCCTCGCATGGGCCCACCACGGCCACGGCCTCTGTCCATTCCTCCGCCGCCGCCTCCTCGAGAGAAGCCACCTCCCCTCCCACCCCTATCACCCCCACGACCACCTCGGAACCCTCCACGGTCCATCCCACCACCGCGACCTCCTCTGCCTTCACGGCCTGAAACAAGAGGCCGCAATAGAACTACACCACCCTCACACAACTATACTTAGGGTGGTGAGCTTGGTTCTACAGGTTACACCACCTTCACACAACTATACTTAGGGTGGCGAGCTTAGTTCTATGGGTTACACAAATATACTTAGGGTGGCGAGCTTAGTTCTACAAGTTACACCACCCTCACACAACTATACTTAGGGTGGCGAGCTTAGTTCTACAGGTTACACCACCCTCACACAACTATACTTAGGGTGGCGAGCTTAGTTCTATGGGTTACACTACGGTACAGTCCAACCGTTTTCATTAAAACAGGTATCCTTAGACAATTAAATACAGTGAAATCTTTTAATAGCAGACAGCTTCCGAGATATAAATAAAACATTCGATATATCATACGTAGACTTGGGATGGCATTTTTTTGTAGTATAGATATATATCTATCTATCATTAATTGATATATTGCAACATGTGTATTGAAAGATACGATATTCCTATCAAACTAAAATGGCTGCTCTGCTGTAATTATATTCTTTGTTGCTTTTCAATTTTGAATGCTTTATTTAGTTCTATGAATAAGAAAAGTTGGACAAAAAAGCAACGTTGTTAATACAAATGAAGCAAAAAACTGTTATATTTATTTTAATTCACTAGATTATCGATATATCGTTACCAAAACTTCATAACTAATTTCTGACAAGCTAACGTGCGAAGGTTCCGTTATGACGGACGACTTAAAACTAATAAATTTCTTTGTTAAGATTTAAAAAAAAAGTATGGACATGGAAGTTTTTTTTTAGTATTTTTGGTATGTTATAAAGTTGAATAATTCAGTTTTTTCTATGAGGTTTGATGCTTAGAAGAAAAAAAATGTTCAAGAATCGAAAGATCAGGCTTAAAACTTAAGAATCGGAATAAAGAGGTATCGTGACATCTCTAAGTAATATTAATAAAGAAAATATCTGAAGAAATTGAATTACATGTTGTGATAATAACTTGATTTGTGAGAGTAACATTAAGTATTACAAACAATTTGTGCAATAAAACAATTTACTAATAATTTTAGTGCATTAGATCATTTAAATAATAATATACATTTTTCAAACCTTTAAAAACTAAAAGAAAATGTTTGAATTTCGATTCGCCTTCAAGAATATTTAAAATATTCGATTAAGAGTTCACAGAGCTACGTACAGATATCCTACACATGCACCAAGGAACGTGTTAAGTTCTTATAATTATGTTGGAAATGAACCATAAATAAGAAATAATAGAGCTTTAAAACAAAATCATAATTAGAAATTTAGATACTATTTTAAATCATCAATGCAAACTTCTCATATTCTTAAAGGATCCTATACCTAGCTAAAAACTTTAGGTTGAACAAACAAATAAAAATGGAGCCTTGTTACCTGGTGGATCACCACCTCCGACTCCATCTGGGCGCGGCTGGTTGCAACGGTTGCATTCTGTCCGCCAGGAGAAATTGGTGTTCCCACATTCTGGGTTTGGACATTTCCAATCTCCATCGCGGCCACCAAAACCTTGAAAAAAAATATAACAATTGGGTTTAAAGTTAGTTTTATATAAAACATTTTGTCGCAGCTATAGATTTGCCAACATCGCCCTCCATGGGTGAACAAGATTTTTTATAATAGAATAAAAAAAAAGTCAATATTCTCTCTTTTAATCCATAAATTTTAACATTCATAAATTCATCTAAGTGTTAAATTACTGGTCTGGGGTCTGGTTAAGTTCATTATAAATGGGTTCTTAAACACACAAGTGTGTTAAAGCTAAAAAAAAAAAAATTTAATTTAAAAATTGAATAAACATATTTTAACGATTTGAGTCAAGAATCAGATAATTTCTCAAACTTTGGAATCTCAAATACCCTTAGTCTTCGAGGTATTCGAGGGTACATCCCCAACTAATATTCACACAAACATAAATTTAAATTAATTATTACCAGAGAAAGACAACAGGGACATAAAGACTGCAAAGGTCATCACCATAATCATCTATGGGTAAAATACAGTAGCCCCATGGTTTCTTTGGTGCTGACTGACAGCTCACAGCTTTGAAAAGGTACCAGACCAAATTATGTATCCCTACGCTGAACCATATGATCTGCAAAAACATGTGTTTAGCAGCTGTCACTTCTGACAGTCAAGATTTAGGTATATACCATAATGTTGACTGTCAGAAGTCAGCTGTGAACTCTGTCAGCACCAAAGAAGCCATGGGGGCTACTGTAGTCATTAGATCCAAAATATTGGTTGCAAAAAAGTTTGGGTAAGGTGAAAATTTGTACAGTAAAAGATAATATTCATATGGAAAAAATCTTAGGTAATTTAATTGTAAGTTGATCTATCCCAAACTTAAACCTAAATATTATAATTATTTACGCAGTAAGACATTTCCCAAGTAATTTTAGTATATACAGTTAGATAAATATCAAAATTAAATTTTTTGAGCATTTAACAACTGATATAAAATAGAACTTCGATTCGGCTCCAAGAATGTTCCATATATTTGATTACCGTTCGTTTTTTATTGAAAAATTGAACTTTGCACACCCCTGACATGCTATTGGCTGAATTGAGTCCACTAAACATGTTTCTTATTTTTCTACAATGAACCAACCTCCTCCCTTCCCGCGATCGCTGTCACGACCGCCCCCTCTGCCTCCCCTGTCCATCCCACCGCCACCTCCACCCCCTCTGCCTCCGCCCCCACCCCCACCACGGCCGCCTCTTCCTCCCGCAGCGTAGTTGTTTTTATTGCGCAATCTGCACTTTGATGACAGAGCCTTTGAAGTCCTTGCCTGGAATTCAAAGGATCACATGATATACACAGGTCTCGTAGCATGTTTTGGATGTCAAAAAGTAGGACTGCCAATATGATAAAAAAAAGGACATATTATTATTATTATTAGCACCGCGTCTTACTACCCGTTCGGGTTATACGCACTTACGCTAATGTGTAATGGTAGGGTGATTGTGAGATGAAATGGAGGACCTACAGTTTAACGTGGGATCCGAACCACGGTGGAGGCCTGGCATTCCACACATTCACAAGTTGTGATTAATACACGTCTTGTCAGAGGTGAAGGAAGGGTTTGGTAATCAGATAAATTTGTGCCTGGACCGAGGATTGAACCCCAGACCCACCAGGTCACCTAGGACATGTTAAAAACATTATATTCATCTCATAGTGCCAAAATAAAATAAATAATTAAAAACATTTTAACTTAAGAGCATTTTTTTATGTTATTGGGCCTGTAGCAAAAATAAGAAAAAGTATTTTATAAAAGAGAGGAATGCTCAACAAGCATCAACCCCTTGCAATCCCCCCCCCCCCCCCCCGTAATTTATCTACTCTTTGTACAGTATTTATTTTACCTTGTCAATTCATTACAAATCCAAATTTGGAAATAATGATAGTGAAACAAAATAGTAATAATAATGATGTTCATTATCATCAAGGTCTTCAACCTAAAAATAAAATATACTAAAAAAATAATTTGTGAACTATCATTATCATTTTTTTACACTGTCTTACTACCCATTAGGGTTATATGCACACACAAAAAAAAAAACCTAATCACTCTTTCAGTTGTTTTTTGGTTTCTTCGATTCAAAATGTCTTACACAAAAGTAGTCCAACATTGTTGTCTTCTTTTGAATGTGATTTTGTTTGTTTCTTATTTTCTCAAAAGGAGTCACTTATAATCTTTTTACCCAGAGCTTCTAGCATAGTTTGAGCTATTTGCAAATCTTTCTGATTATTGCTTATCATTGCATTATTAATCCTTTCATTCGATTCTGCAAATAACAAACTAAAAAAAAATATACTCAAACTTTGATTTGTCTTCGAGAAAATTTCATATAATATTGTATTAAAGTTTGCTTTGAATTGATAAAGTGAACCCCACACATTCCTAAAATATATATTTCGGTGGACTTGGAGGACCGATGTGCAATAGTAACTTCTAGCTCAGTGAGGAAAGCAATAATTTGGGAAAAACTACCTCACATTTACCTAATACACCCCTTCAGTCCTGTCTAACCTTAAGTGACAAATGTTTCGAATCCAACCAACCTTCAGGTTAGGTACTATACACACAAGATATAAATATTTTTCCCTTGAATTGAAAAATTGGTTCCAGCATTTATCTAACTTTTAAGGCTACAAATATATTCCCATCCCCAGGCCACTAAAAGCACATCGACTGACCGTCGAACCAGTCTATAGCAGACTTGGCAGCATTGGAATCGTCGTAGGTTACGGTAGCTTCACCCTTGGGTTTGCCCGACAGTTTATCTTTGTACATCCAGATCTTGGGCTTCATTGTTCTTCTGTCCGTCTGAAACAAATCAAAATGATAGTAATTAGCAACACGTCTTACTACTTGTTCGGGTTATACACTTAAGTACTAATTACGCTAATGGATTAGGAATTGGGAAGGTTGAATTTAGAGAAAGCGAACCCACATTTGCGTGGAGGGAGTGTGGAAGTCCATCTAAGAAAAACTACCCCCAGTTCTATCTCTGTGCGTCGCCTGGCTATTAACATTCTCTTCCCTTCTTGATCTTTCCAAACTGTTCCCGCAGCCACGTGTCTTCCTTAGCTTCCATGATCTTTTGCGCTCGGTCCATTTATTCTGCTCAGGATCTTTTCAATAAGTCTTCTAGCCTTCTCTTTGTTCTGTAAGGCTGTCTTAGGCCTTCTCTCCCTTTCCATTCACATCACATGACCAATCACAGCAACCTTTTTCGCTTCATTGTCTCTTCTAATGATATATTAGTATTATTATTATCACCACGTCTTACTACCCGTTCGGGTTATACGCACTTACGCTAATGTGTAATGGTAGGGTGATTGTGAGATGAAATGGAGGACCTACAGTTTAACGTGGAATCCGAACCACGGTGGAGGCCTGGCATTCTCACAGATTCACAATTGTGATTATACATGTCTTGTCAGAGGTGAAGGAAGTGTTTGGCAATCAGACAAATCTGTGCCTGGACTGAGGATTGAACCCCGGACTCCAGCAAAGAAGTCTGACACGCTTACCCCTATCTAATGATATAACTTTTAAACCATCCCTAATTATTTCGTTCCTTACACTGTATCTTCTTGTTACATTCACAATATGTATCAGGAATCTCATCTCTGCTGCCTACAATATACCTAAAATCTCCCTTCGTCCATGTCTAGGTTTTAGAGCCCTGTCAATAATGGACGATAATATGCCTTATATAACAAAAGTGTTGGACTTTTTTTCCCCTCTGTATTCCATCGCCCGATTATATCCCTAACCACACGGTATAATTGTCCACTCATCCATATCATAGCATGATATTCAATCAAAATAAGTCAAATTTTTAGAATATAATTAAAAATGGAAATCTTCGAATTATAACGGTGCACAGACACACAAAAAGATCTATCAGTCAAACAAGTGTCCCTTACCTTGATGACTCCAATGGAACCAAAGTGCTGGCAATGTCCTCCTCGGTCATATGTGGCGACATCCCGGACACAAAGACGGTGTCCTCCTGGACAATCATGTCGCCCCTCTCACCGAAACCTGCAAAAAAACAAGACCCGGGATAAGCTAAACCCCAAAATAGAGCATCCGTGTTTTAAAACATGTTAGCTCGCATCTCATTAACATTAGAAGTTGTATCGTTAGTTAAGGTTGGACGTTCGCTCAATGAGGCATATCGATACCAACTCGCAAGAAAAAAATATGTAAATATATCTATAGTATGTGTGGAATTCAATTTTTTATCACCGCGTCTTATTACCTGTTCAGGTTATACGCCTACGATACTAAAAAAACTAATGGGTAGGGATTAGGAAGAATGAATTGAGAGGAAATGCACACACATTTGCGTGGAAGGCTAGTGGAAAACCAATAGCGGGATTCGAAACCTAATCTCCTCGTCTTAGGCAAACTAGTCTAACACAAAAGAGTTAGACCACCTGGCCACCGAAGCAGGTGTTTTTTGTTTTTGTCACAGTTAATATTCCTTAAGGTTATACGCACACGCACTAATTATAATGTGTTCGGGAACAAGAGGTGTAGCCAGGTTAAATAGACAGAGAGTAGAAAATGATCTAAGGAAATCAAATCTTAATATACCCTAACAGGATGAGAACCCAGTCTTATTACGTTATCTAATTCTCACGCATGCACATAACCATGCGCCAACTTTGGCCAACGGCGCTGGGTGGAGGGATGAAAAAAGGGCACTGAACTCACTTGTTGACTCCTGAGAATTGAAATTAGTATGCTAATCGGGGATAACTGTGTTAAAAAAAGAAATCCATGGTGTGTATTAATTGGAAGAAACATTTATTTCGACTCTTATTAATAGGAGTGATTTATTTAGTGAATATGTGAACATACCAGTGGTTCGATCAAATTCCCAGACTAAAACACAATTATTCCTTCCAGATCTTTAGCCATTAGTGTTAATAATATATATATTTTTCATTCGTATAAAACTAATAACACCCATTAAAGTCACAGACAAATATTTTGAAAATAGTGAAAATTTATTTTAAATCTTTAACTATTTTTTATGTTCTTCTGAAATAATATTAAAGTTAAAAATAAGGATATGCTTCATGAAATGATTGTCCAACCATAAACTGTGTACAGCTTACAAAATAGTACTTTATAAATAAAACAGGTGGTTTTTTTTTGGTGGCCCTGGATGAAAACTAGACGTCCAAAATAATCTCCTTTACCAAAACATTGTCCATGCAAATGAACGAACCCTTTTAAAACCAAGGCATCGAGCTGTAGAGTTACAGTCTTGGGCTGATCGTTTTTTAGTGAACATTCTTGAAGATTTTAATTAAGTGGCATTTACAGGGTTTCCTCTATTTTACTAATAGAAAACTCCTGCGGTTTCCAGGATAAATTCCCAACTATACACACACTTTAAGGAGTAACAGACAGAAATTCAATTGTACCACTATTTTAAATCAATGGCATTTGAACAGGATAATGTGACCTTGATGGGAAAACATAAAAGCTACGTAACCCAATGTTATGAAACAGGATAGGGGCGTAAAACCTTTGATTGAATAAGCAGGTAAGAGTTCCTTAGTTCACTTTTTCTTCGAAACCAAAGTCTTTTTGTTTAAAGTTTTCATTTAAATGTTTATAATTTAAGCATATAAAAGAACATATATTTTTGAATTTTTTTTTTCGCAGGTCCGCGCCAAACATGCATTTAGGAAAGAATTGAAAAATATATCAGCATGAATGCATGAGCGTTTCAAAGGTTTATACACCAGACGTGTTTTTTTTTTTACTGACCAATATTTAATACAAAAACACATTTTGGCCATTACCAACAAATGCAAAAAGGATTGATAAAACACAGGTATGAGCTAAAATACTCCAATAAATACTAATATATGTTTCCGTTTTAGAGTACATTGCAACAAACATTCTATCCAGGTTGATATATTTGAACACTTAGTCTCAACTTTGGGAAGCTAATAACCTCAAACAAGCTCGTAGGATAACTCCAAATAAAATCACCTGAGTGTGTTATCACACATGTCGATGAAACATTGGCTTACAAATTCTAGTAATGTTTACGATATATTTTGGTAAAGGAATATATGGGAGTAACCTTTTATTTAAATGATCTATCATAACTTAAAGTTAAAACATATCTTTACTTCAGAAAAATTATCTTAAAACATATGAGGGAAAGTTTCGTCTCTGACCATAAATAAATGTTTTAAATTCTAAAACCCCTCATATTTTAATAATAAGGAACCATCCATAGTTGTGACCAAAATTTCGCTTTGTCTCACAAATCAGTTCAAGGTCACAAATGTAATGTCTGCAAAAGACATGAATATTAAGGGTCATCTTGGTTATACTTACGCGGTAACAATTTTCCCCCATAGAACAATGCAGCTTTTTTCTTTAGTTTCACACCATCGTGCAGTACCCAGTAATTTGACAGCTTTTTTGATAGCACATGCGGTAATTTATTGTCTGTGTAGCAGCGATTTAGATCACAATATAAGAGTCTACCCTCTCTACCTTCTTATGTTAAACTATGGATTGGGTGTAGAACAAATAGTAACCATGGCTAAGAATTGAACACCATAACAACCAAATATTACCAAAAATTGAAGAAAGTAAATTCCACTAACTTAGTTATTTACACACCAAAAGCATGTTTTTTTATAAATCAAAATCTATTTATTTATATATGTCTTACCAGCTGAAGAATCCACGCAAATAAAATATATGACCCAGCTGATAAAAAAAACCTCCTAAGGCTCTTTCAGACTTAAACGCTTACAAAATTGCTTTTTTTTTTTAATTTTTAAAGTGAAATTTGTCTTACAATACTATTTATTGGTGGTTCAGAACCAATTATAATTATAGGATGAGCTTAACAACCACACCCCAGACCAGTAATTTAACACTTATCTGAATGTATACATAGATTATAAGAAACAATGTTAACATTAATTAGCGTTTGTATTTTTCTATTATAATTTTATTTTCCCCTATGTTCATATATTTTGCAAGATTGTATTCAGGATTGGGAACAATAATTTAAATACCTTGTTGCTACATGATCAAAAAGTGCAAAGCCAGAAAGCAAGACCCAAAAAATAACCAAAAATAATCATGGCAGGTTTCGTCCTAGGGAAACAAGACTAACATTTTATTTAAATCAAGTACAACATGGATGGACCCTTCAGAGCAGTGTTACTCAAACCCATTTTTCAAGACTATATTATTTCTGACAAAATAAATTAAATGTTTCAGGAGATTTGTTTGGTAATATCACTAGTTATTGAATATCTGTTATGAGGCTTACACCATCCAAACTATAATTTTCCTAGACATATATATATTCAAATGTTGCAATTCCCATTACTGACTACCTTTTGATCTAGTATTCGATGGGGTGACCTGGCGGTCTAGGGGTAAGGTGTCAGACTTCTGTGCTGGGGATCCGGGTTCAATCCTCGGTCCCGGCACAAATTTATCTGATTACCAAACCCTTCCTTCACCTCTGACAAGACGTGTATTAACCACAACTTGTGAATGTGGGGAATGCCAGGCCTCCACCGTGGTTCGGATCCCACGTTAAACTGTAGGTCCTTCATTTCATCTCACAATCACCCTACCATTACACATTAGCGTAAGTGCGTAAACCCGAATGGGTAGTAAGACGCAGTGCTAATAATAATAATAATAATCGATGATCCTGGCTAATAATATAGAGGCACCGGATTCAATTCCCGGCGGTTCCAGTTATTTTCCCCGAAAGGAGTGTGTTCCTGTGGTCTGGTTTGACTTAAAAGTCTTCTACTGGAACCACATAAGCACCATCCCCCTATCGGAGAAATGTAACCACAGTTACATGGTTCCAAAACCTCAGTAATCGGCGATAAAGAGTAGAAGACCGGGAATTTCTATAGATTTCCAACCTGGCGGCGTCGAGGTGAGGGGGGTTGCAATAAAATACAAAATTCAACATTAACCTGTCCCGATTCGATGGTGGCCGAGTCATCTGACATGTGATCATAATTGATCACTCATATGTATCCGAACATTTCCACGTGTCCATAACATACTCTGCCTTTAAAAATGTGTCAAAGCATGACCCTGGTCACTTGTACAACTCCTGGATAGCTCAGCGGTTAGAGCATTAGCATACTAAACCAAAGGTCTCGGGTTCAATTCAGTGTCCTGTTGTAATTTTTCAATCCAAAGAATATGATATTAACAATAACTATTAGTATTGATCCATATCTACTGAAACAATTTTTTAGTTTCATAAATAAAAGTTATCTTCCTTTAGAAAATAATAGTCTTAGCTTGCTCTTTCAAACTTTTAAAAAAAATAGCACAACACTCGTGGGTTGGAAAAACACTGCTCTCCGATCACGTGAATGGTTAGTTACTCTTTCATCACAACTCGAGTTAAGACGACACCCTAAGATTAAAACTTTCAAAATCACCTAAAAAAACCTCATTATATCTATCTATTGTGCTTTATTTAAGCAGATTCAAATAAAAAATTCACAAGTTACCAGTAAAAAGAAGGTAAATAAAACATGCATTCCAGAACCACAAATAACAAACACACGATTTTTTCTTTTCTTTTAGGTGCATACAGAACTAATAATAATTACCAAACGTGTTAAAACACAACAATACGCAAAGGTTTTAAAGATATTTTGCAAAGTAGACTAATTGAAAAGCTATATAAGCATCGCCAACTTTATTTATCAATAAAACTAGGTGTGTGTGTTTTGCATAAAATTACTCTAGGTATTACATATAATTTACATAAATATTATGTTGCAAAGATGATTAACAAATTTCATCTAAAGCTGATAAATTAACTATCACACATGTAATTTAATTATTTGAATTTTTGTCATAAAAAATCTGGTTAGTGAATAATTTAACCTTAGATATTTTAGTGACGAGACTTCAGAATTGTTGAATCTCGGATTTTACTTTCGAATCCAATTCGAAGATGACAAAATATTTAAAGCAAAGTTTTTAAGTTTCATACACCTCTAAATAAAATTAAGTTTTGAGCACAGTATTCGAAGTTAAGGAAACACATTTTATAACATTAAAGTGTTTCATATTTTTTTTCTTATTATTTATAAAAAAATAATAATTTAAATTTATTCTGTAATAGTAAGTTTGGTAAATTTACAACACCCTTTTAAATTATTATTTCCACTTTTTTTTATTCCTCTTCTTGAAGTTTAACATCTCACAATGTCAGATAATACGTAGCAGATGATTTAAATGTTATCTTCTAACATTTATGTGGCAAACAATTAAGGCTATTATGTGTCATAGCAGAATGAAACAATTGTTGTGATGGTTTCCAGTGTGCCGTAAGCATTCCTGCCAATGTACTTACTTTCCAAACAAAATAAGGGAGTAGCCTAACAGACAACATTTTAATGATAATTTTATTTGTAGCAACTCTTATCCCAAAAAAATAATACAATGTATAACCCTGTAGTTCTTTGCCAAACTTAATGGCATTCAAATACTTAAAATATATTTATGACCAAATATTTTTTATTTATTTATCTATCTTTCGGTTATCATTTATTATTAACTTACATTTTCACACCTACCATTAGTTATGGTCCACCATATCAAAAATTTACAGAATTCCTTCCAGATTTTGTTTAATTATTATAATAGCATATAAGAAAGTCTTAAAAAGAGATTGTATGTCCATTTAATTAATACCACTTGTATTTTTAATTTAAATTCCAAACATTGAAATGTGTGCCCCAACACGTGAAGAAAGTTTCCTTAAAATAATTACAACATTCACATAACTTTATTTTCCACCTTTTGATTGTTTGTTGTAAGCTAGTGAACAAAGGGCTAATCTTATTCACAAACAATATTTCTCCGTCCAGTGACAAGTGTGATTTTTTTTTCGGCGGGTGGTAGCATCGTAAAATGAGAACTATGTTATTCTTGTAATTGTATTATTTAAAGATTCTTAATAAACAATTATCAAACTAAAAAAAAAAGTCACTCACCATTTAGTTTTAAAAAATAACCGTACAAATGCTATTATTTGACTCACACCTCACAATACCAATGTATTATTTATGGAAAAAGATACGAGGAAGGTGGATAGGAACAGATAAAAGGGGACCAACAACATATGGACAGTTGATTTTTTCCCCCCCTTTGTCCAGTGGCAGCAGTGTAAAGTGTAACTTGAGTTCTTTTCCTTGTAACAGCCATATTGTGTTCGTTCCCATTTATATTTTATATCCACCTTTACTGTACCTTGTTCCAAATATAATAGAATTACTCCATAAAGCGTAGAGGTTTTCATCACAGAAAAATTAGTTGTAGGTAATTAACACATTTTAAAATAGTTAACAAATAATTAATGAGTAATTGTTCAAAACTATTATTTATATTTAAAATTCATATATTATTTTTTACCATTCCATTAGCGCAAACCATAATTTTTAAGCCAAGGAACAAATCACGAACCTTACTAGGTTAACTATTTTATATAGACATTTAAACAGTCAGTAACCAATGTACCATAATACAATATGACATTATTATATTGGTTAATAAAACCAACTCTTCTACTAAGCCTACCTACCTATTTGAATGTTTGGTACCACTAACGTTAGTGTAGTTAACCATAAAAGTTGAAATTTACAACACTCACTCTATAAGAGGGATCACTTAATTTTTAAGAAACAAAAGGATTTCAAACTAAAATAATGACCAGTTTTATAAGAAAGTCTCATTTCTGTACCATCTTCCATGTGCAAAAAGTTGTTGGTTACCTTTGATAAGAGAATGGGACACAAATGGCCAAATAACATATATCATGGAGAGCATGTTAGCTGTCACGAGGAGAAACAGGATTAGGAACGAAGTTTTCCCGGAAAGAGTAGAGTACAGGAGTACATGAATAGTAGAGAAGCAAGACTGAGATGGTATGGCATGTAAAGAGGATGTTGGAGTACATGAGATAGTAGAGGAAGCATAACTGAGATGTATGGACATGTAATGAGGTTGTTGGAGTACATGAGATAGTAGAGGAAGCAAGACTGAGATGGTATGGACATGTAATGAGGATGTTGGAGTACATGAGATAGTAGAGGAAGCAAGACTGAGATGGTATGGACATGTAATGAGGTTGTTGGAGTACATGAGATAGTAGAGGAAGCAAGGCTGAGATGGTATGGCATGTAAAGAGGATGTGGAGTACATGAGATAGTAGAGGAAGCAAGACTGACATGGTATGGTCATGTATGAGGATGTTGGAGTACATGAGATAGTAGAGGAAGCAAGACAGAGATGGTATGGCATGTAAGAGGATGTTGGAGTACATGAATAGTAGAGGAAGCAAGGCTGAATGTATGGACATGTAAGAGGTTGTTGAGTACATGAGATAGTAGAGGAAGCAAGACTGAGATGGTATGGAATGTAATGAGGTTGTTGGAGTACATGAGATAGTAGAGGAAGCAAGGCTGAGATGGTATGGACATGTAATGAGGATGTTGGAGAAGATCACAAAGAAAATTATGTAGAAGAAATATGAAAAAAAAAGCGGGAGGCCAAGAAAGAGATGGAGGAGTAGATAACAAAGTGTGTGCAAGTGACAAAACAAGAAAGGAAGCAATTAAAGAATCAAGACTGAAGGATAGAGGAAGATGGAAGCATCTTACTAAACTGACCCGGCCACAGGCTGGAGACGGTTGATTAGTAATTAAAGATGTACATATTAAACATGAATATAAAATGACTTAATAAATAACACAAGCCAGGGGGGATGGGAGGGGGGAAATGAGTTTCCTCAACAAGGAGATCATAAACATAATGTATTTCAACAACAATGTCTGTAAAAAAAAAACACTGTCAATCTTTTAATCCTTTATAGAGTCTTTGCAAATTAACACTAATGGGTTTTAGATTAGCAAATAATGTATTTCAATTTAATTTAGTTGGGTAAAGGCAGGAGAAATCATAGTGGGGGAGGGGGGAGATTGACCATCTGGCTGCGGTTTGAGCTCTCCCTTACACCCGACGACTAAACATACCTGCATGATCCACCGGCTCAAGTATTAGTTTATAGCAATTATTAGCACACCATTCTTTTTTTTAATCAGTAAATTAATAGATTTTCTCTCTATCCAATTTTTTTTAGCCCTTTGTCTTACTATCAGTTCTAATTATATGTAGTCATTATTATTATCATCACTCATCCATCCTGAGCTGACTCTCAAGATATTCAAACCCAAACAAGCCTTTGTAACCAGAGCGGCAATACCAATTCTTATTGCCCAGACATGGAGAATATTTAATTATTATTCTGGAAAATTTGACTAAGTTTAGATTCAATTGATAAGATTTAATAACACAACACATGTTATAGTATCTCATTACCTTCATAGATGTGCAAAACTCAGAATAATAAAATTATTTATCTATTAAGATTTATTCTAACTGTAGGTTTAATTGCAATTCTTGAATTTTAAATTCCTTAAAATTTACCATTTCAATCCGTTTCCATCCATTCAACCACACACTGGATATATGTTTTTATTTATATACCTGACAATATTTAGTGAAAATAAAACACACACGTGTCAGTCAATAAGTTTCCTAACTCGTCAAACTTAACAAAAAGCATAAATTGTTCTAATTTAAATTATTTTCAGGGACAGTTTAGTTATGTTTCGTAACAAGTTATTACGACGGGCCTAGCAAGCCGGTAGCGGAAAAAATATGGCTTGAATAGAAAAAAAAAACTGACCCAGGCAACAGGCTGTAAACGGTTATGGACGTAAATAAAAATTAACAAGTTAGTTGACACTGCAGCAGCATTAATCACATAATAATTTCTATACATCATTCAGATTTGAGCTATGACAAGTTAAAAAAAAATCCCAGTTACTTTAAATGTTAATCTGCAGCCTTTAAATAAACAAATACTAAACACACATTCCCACTAAGTATAGTCACGAGTGACCAATATATATACACCTGCCATTGGTCTACATTGGATATCAAAATATATTTCTATTAATTTAAGAAAACATAGATAAGTTTATACCATTACTTTAATATGTGATATAGAAATAAACTAAACTTATCATTTTTTTTCATATAATCATGGTGTCTACTCGACTTGACCAATGAAATCCCCGACCTTTTTTTCCCTGATCATTTCCTGAAATTCCCGACTATAAAGTGTGTCATCTCCTTCTAACTACGCCACCTCCCCCTCATATTTCTATTAAACTTTTTTTATGAATAATAATAAGTTTAAAAATTTAAATAAACATATTTTTTAAATTTGTATTAACATTGTTTACTAGGAATTATAAAATATATTACACAGCTACAAACAAAAAACTACAGTATGAATAACATTATTATTTACTGTAATAATTATTAGATTTCATATTTTGACTAAAACCACATCTTCCAAGATTTTTATTGTAACTTACCAAATTCCTGGGTTATTCCCCCTCCCCCACCCGGTTACTTTAAATTCCTGGCTAATTCCAGTTTTTCCGGATTTTCTCGGATGGTAGACACCCTGTATAATGGACTTATCTTCAAGGCTTGTGTATCAATTGAACCAATTTTGTTTCTCCATTTTTATTAGTATTTTTAAAATATAATTTGTTTATTTCAACAGTTAAAGAAAACATTAAATAGTGTTAAAAGGCAAACAATAGAAATATAAAACAGAAGTTACTTAATCTTACAATGTACCATCTATCATGCTATCTACAGAAATTTATCCATCTGAAAACCAGGTACATATTTCCTACTAGCGATTTATTATATAAAAAAAATTTGCCTGGGCCTATATCATTAAATATATCAGAAACTGATTTATCGATATATCATAGCTTTTGATTTGTACCTGCCTATATGTCGAATGGCAAATATATAAAGATGGTAGGAAAATTTTTCATCCCTACCTGAAAAGCAGAAACGTGTATATATATATTGAAATAATCGTGCAAACTCGGCCTGTGGGGGAGTCCCTTTAAAAATAAAAAAATGTCAGACTAACGTTAGCTTCCTAATCATATGTGCCCTAATAATCAAATCCAAGATAGCTTAAGTTGGTATTTAACATATTTTTAAAGCCACGATTCCGTTACTTATTCTATTTTAGAAAACAAGTTAATAAATATTTCCTTGGTCAACTTTTCAGTGTCAGATTGCAATAAAAATAAAAAACTATTTTGAAGAAACCACACTTTACGACAAACATACACACGGTGATGACATGCTACACTGATAAAATACACTGTGATAACCTTTTAAAATATTGTAAAACACAAAATATATATATTACTACCTTAAAAATAACTGAGAATAAAAAATATATATATGAGAAACCTTTTTTTTCATACCTTATGTAAAAAATATTATAATTATACTTGTGTTTGGTTCAAAAAAACCTTTTCACGGTCTGTGTAAGAACTCTGGCCTTTTTTTTATATATATATTTTTACGTGACAGAAATTCTTTTTTTATATATATAATTAAAACAATAAATAGGCACCAGGATGTGAACCTGGTGCTTTTACCTTTGTTAAAACCACCCCTGCTGCCACCGCTAAAACACAGAAGAATAACAGAGAGAATCAGTACACGCGAACTTGGCGCTTTGGTCGTGTAGGCGGCAAAGCGCGCGCACACATATGGGAGGGTGCCCCATCTTCACTTGGCCGTAGATAACTCAATACCGACTCTTTATCTCTCTCTTGAAGCAGTACTTTGTAACGTCAGTCAGTCAGTCAGTCGATGAGGGGACAAATGTCAAGTCGCACGTCACCTGAGATTTAATACCTTTTTTTTTTTCCTTTTTACAAGAATCAACTGTGCTTCTTTCTTTTAAGAAATTAAATTATCGATCTTTTTGATCGAAAGAGAATATTAAAACTAGAAATGTTTAAGGTCGACAACACAATTTTGTTTAAGAAAAACCTGTATTCTAGAACCACGGGGCAAGACCCAAACTCGGGTTACACATCACCATTATTTGACAAACCTGCCCACACCAAAGAGCGTGGCTCGAAAAACAAAAGTTACGCTTGTATTTTTTTTTTTCCAATATTGTACCAACCATAAATTAATGTACCTTTAGTTTGAACCAAACTGTTACCAAATTATGGATATATATTTTACCAGAAGTTTTGTTTTCATAACACCTTTTAAACCTTAGGACCAATAATTACTACCTTTAAGGAATACCGATTATATAAAAAACGTAATTAAGTATCAATAACCCTTCGATAACAACCTTTTGTGTGAAAATACCCCTAAGTTTACCAAATTAACCAATGTTTTATTTCAATACCTAATGTGTTTACATTAGACCAACCATTTATTATTTTGTAACTTTTTTATATAGCATTAACACACCTTGTTTAAACCTGTTAGTGTTATGAAAGTATAATTGTCAATTGTCACATACCAGTATATATTGGAACCTGTTGAGATTTCAGACAAAAGAACTAGCTTTTATTAAGACATGAAAGTCAGTGGTAAGAACTTCAAACACACACAAATATAAATATTTCAACACTCAATAATAACTATATTATATACATAAAAATCTAGCAGCATTACCACAATAAAACCTCAAATTATAACCTACTAAACTAAAAACCAGTTTTCAAAATCTGTATCATACATAAAGGCTAGTAATATTGTAATATGTAAAAATTTGTAAAAGTCAAAATGACCTAATTTAAGTGGAAATTGAGAAAAAGGTCAGTTTAGGGGGGGGGGGAAGGGGGTAGAATTCGGGTAGTTTAATTAGTATAATCAACACCTTTTTATTGTAATATATTGACTAATCAGTAAATATGTGGTTTCAATAATTGTGATTAACAAAATTTTGGTATAATCACTGATGATAAAAATGTAAATATATATAAACAAAAAGAAGACCCCAACAAAGGGATTCAAACCCTGGCCATTCGGCACGTAAGCATCTGGTATTCTACCAACCGAGCTATCGGATATCTCTTCTATTCCAGTGAATAATTCAAATATATAGGCCTCCAAGAGTATTGATGTACACCCTATTTGCGATAGGAGAGATTTTAAGTGATTGCTTCTATTCGGAAATACCGGTGTAATTATTTGATAATCTCGTGAGAAAATTATTTGTGGATAGGTTAGCATTAGTCATTTTCAGCCAATGATTAACAAAGATTTGCTACACGAGTGTGTTGCATGAAAACACATCCCAGATACTTCGGTTGGCATGTAGGGACAGATGGCCAGGGTTTAAATCTGTCTGGGTGTCATTTCTCTATATTATAAAAAATACTCCATCAGAACGTCATCTGAAACGACATGGTTTGTTTATAACAATATAAAATGTTTCACAGACCAGTCAAACATCATAACGTTCTCATCTGGACATTTATATTCAAAACATATATTCACATGTGATACCAGTAATAAGTATTTGTATTTTATAACCAAAATTATGTTTTTGTACCTCTTTTTTAAAAAAGAACCATTTGACTTAGCAAATTAAAAAAAAGTTTAAACACTTCCACAATTTTTTTTCTCTGTAAATAATGTCACTGTTAAATTATTCCTTGACAATATACTGCTTTAACAATATAAAGATAGTATTGGTTTTATTTAAAGTAATAAAGCTGTTTAGATTTTGCTTGAAAAATGAGAGGTTTTAATGTGGTATTTATAGATATGTAAACACACCTGACCCAGATTCGAACCTCGTTATCAGCAGTCTAGCTTACTGTGAGAGTAGTGCCTTAAACCGTGCAGCCACCAAAGCGGGTACACTGCATTTTAAGTAGCATATTTTATTATCTGATAAGAAAATGTTCACTAAAAAATAATAAAAAATAATTGCCTTTCTTACCAAGTATTTGTACGTCTAACCAAACTAGTTTTGATTTTCTTTCACGAAAAGACTGACATCTGTATGTTTCTTGATATAAGACCAAACTAAACTAACAAAACTATGTTAGGTATTTACATAGAGGGTGTCTACTGAAATGGGCCCATTCATTAAACTAATCTAACGCAAAATACACAGAGCTTATTATATAATTAATGTTTCATTACAATTGGAGGATTTAGAGTGAAATGGCACAATGAAACAATTACAAATGATTCCACCTAACATATAAAAAAAAACAATGAAGACCACCAAGATTGAAGGATAACATTTGTCTTGGTACTAATTTTGTTTTCTAAGTTTGGGGGGAAAAAAAATGAATCCCCTGCATTTTTAATTCCCAAAGTTAAAAAGAAAAGTGATAAGACAAACTCAAAACACAAAATGTATATTTACTGAAGTTAAAATTTCACTCATTCAAGTTTACACTCAATTTTTTTTAGCACTAAACAACCTGTTTAGGTTATAAGCTTATGGTTTGAAGGTCAAATAAGTTAAATTTTTAGGAATTGTATGGGTATTTAAAAAAAACTACATTTAATACACCAGGATGAGATTTCAAACACTTATCGCCCATGTAATCGGCAGTCTAGTCTACTGCCAGAGTAGCGCCTTAGACTATGTGACCACTAAAGTGAAGTGCTTGTTCCCTTTATGTTTTTTCTATCCACATTTCCGGTACCTTCTTTCAAATAATATATTTATCATCGGTGAATTGTGGGTTTACCCTTTCACAGTGATAAATTAACTACCGCAGACTGGATGTTGTGCCTGTCCTAGTCTTAAGTTATAAGTTATATGAAGCTAAGATAGGCCTAGCAAGCTGGTAATGGAAAAATATAAGACTTGAATAAAAAACTGACCAAGGCCTAAGTTGGGAAACAGTTGATGTCTTTCTCCCAACTACACATTTTTATATATAAAATTCTTTTTACCAATCGCTTATAACAAGTTATTCAAATTCTCTGTAATTGTATTTGAGATACGTCATCTAGATTTCTAAGACACTCTTATACCAAAGGATTTGAGTGTGCTATATCTAAAATTCACTATGAATC
This sequence comes from Timema cristinae, assembly GCA_039000515.1. NCBI lineage: Eukaryota > Metazoa > Arthropoda > Insecta > Phasmatodea > Timematidae > Timema > Timema cristinae. The sequence continues at coordinate 28,154,650 of JBCFYV010011135.1, forward strand.
ACCCAAACACAGCAGAAACTTCTCTTTTATTCATATAACAAGTTACCATGAACCCATAATGCACCGTAAGGCAGGGTGGCTACCAAATTTTTATAATAAAAGTCCCCGACTTTTACTGGTTTTCCAAGACAACATTAAAAAAAATTCTCCACTTGACCTTTTTTAAAGTTTTACCTTGTGAACGGCATATATTCATGTTTATTACTGTTATGACCGGTCACCAGTTCATAGCGGGAGCTCAGACACATTTAAATAATAGAGAGATGTTTACTATTCTATTACTATCTAGTTTAATGACATAAAATATATAATTATTTACAAAAAATGATATTATTATTATTATAGCACCGCGTCTTACTACCGTTCGGGTTATACGCACTTACGCTAATGTGTAATGTAGGGTGATTGTGAGATGAAATGGAGGACCTACAGTTTAACGTTTGGGATCCGAACCATGGTGGAGGCCTGGCATTCCAAAGAGGATACATAGTATATGTCCCTGGAAAACTACCTTTACTCTAATATATTTTTAGACCATGCAGAGGTCTTAAGTTTGACAACATCCTCTGTTGAAATACCGGACATAACTCTCCTGCTTGTAAGTTAGTTTGTCCCTGAATGAACGGCCAAGTCATGAACCATTGCACATTCTTAATTGGGAGTGTACACACCTGTTCAACATATCAGTGGATCCCAACATTACATTATCGCGTATTTTCTAAAACAATCCTTAGGGTTACATAACTTCAAGATTCTTAAATTTCTTATTAAATGATAAGTAGTTCATGTTTTAGGTTTTTAGGGAGGACTACAAAACATATTTTACAAAATTCACTGATTTTTCCAGGTTTTCCAAACAACATTTTTCAATTTTCCCTGACTGCTTTTTTCCAGTTTTAATGGTAGATGCTGACTTTGTTTTATTTATTATGGATCAATATTTTTTTTTAAAGTCTGTATCTACTAAACATAAACGTTTTATCAGTTATTTTAATGATTAAAATGTTATTTTATTTAGGTGATATTAACTTTTGTTTTATTGTTTAGTTGCAAAAATTATAGGATATTTTAGACAAATTTTTTAATTCCCTCACTCTTCCCTATTTTTAGTTATAATTTCCCTGTCTGTAGCCACATAGGTTTTATTTGTGGTTATATGTAACTATGTTATAAAATAAACCTTGTAGTATAATAATAATTTCATGTTAGATAATATTTTATCAGGAGACAGTGCATTTTAACATCAAAAGACAAATCTCTCAATTTTGTTTAAAATTTTTAGACACTGAATTATCAAGTATTTAAATTCCCTTGTCTGTAGTCAACACGAAAAGGGGATGTGACAAAGATGTAAGAGCAACTTTTTCCGCCCAAGATGTGAGTGGAAAATATGCACACAATTTAGGACCAAAATTGACGACTAACATTTTAAAATCCAGGAAACTGGCTTCTTTAGTAGGCAGGCCTACAATTCATTCACGAGCTAAGTTTACCGGGATGACAGCTCGAAATGTTACTAGACGTAATTCCTAATATATCACTACGCCAGCAGCTGACATCTATCACTACTTCATATTTCTGGCTAATTTAAATTTTCCTGGATTGTAGACACCTTGTGTTAAGGAGACTCAATAACTTTCTAGTGTCTACTCAATGGAACTATATACACAATAGTTATCCTAAAACTCTACGGTTAGAAAAAAAAAAAATGAAAATATTTGGTTGAGATTTTGGTAGGTTATCTTAATCAAATAATTATTTTCTTTTCCTATTTGCAAAGTTTGCATCAACTAATTAGCAAATTATTTGTTTACAGATGAACTGACTCAACACATAATTAATAAAAAAATTTTATATGGTTACTCGCGTCTATTGAAACAAATAATAATAATCCTGACCTTTGTTTAGCTTAGTGAAAATTGCCGACCTATTCCCATTTTTCCCAGATGGTAGACACACTGTTTGTTAATATAGATTACTTAGATTTTCAATTTGCAATCACTGCGAAAAGAAAAAGAGTCTCCCCTCAAATTCACATATATTTTAGGATCCGAGAATAATAATTACTGATAAACCTGAGATTTTTTTTTTATTAACAATAGCACTGCTCCAGTAGACAACCCTGAATGTCACAAACGTCAGAACGACCAACTAATCTCAAACAATTTCTTACGGAAAAAGAACTTAAAAGAGTCGGAAACTTACCCATAACCCCTCCCCCACCCCTTCCACCGCCACCTGAACCGCCATAGCCACCCCCACCGGAAGGAGGCCCTGCAAAAAAAATAAAAAATTGGTTTATATATAAATAAAACAAACAAAATTGGTATATATATATAGCTAACAACCTTTCAAGGAAAAATAAAATGTCTCTACTATTTTTAAACCAGTTTTACCATCTGCAGGGGCTATATAAAATATATATATATATATTATATATATATACATATATACAAATTTTACATGTATGTAAGAAAGGAGGAAGATTGGATTTAGAGGAAATGTAACTACAATTGTGTGGAGTGTAGAAGCAGTAAGGAAATAACACCCTCAATACACTACCAGGATTCAAATTCTGGTCTCCCCGACACCGGCAGAGTCTGTGACGGACGTGTGGAAATCATCAGCTACACATGATCGATCAAGAAGACTCGTGAGCTATCAAATAACACAGGAGGGCTTTACGCTGCCGACAGTACAATGACCACTATGCAGAGGCGCATTTCATGAAGGATTAAATAGCCATTTTTATGTTCTAAGTGCAGTCACAGTTGAATTTAAGTATATGTTTAGATGCGGCTACATGGTGTCCTCTCAACGTGATCATTGAAATTTCAGACACTTTCCTCGGATTATTTCCTAAAATTCCCCGACTTAAAAAAGTATGTTGAAGCCGTAAAACCCAACCCCCGGTGTTTTTTTTAATATCAAGTTTTAACACGTAAATAAACATGTTTTTTAATTCGTATTAACAGAGTCAACCAAGAGTTAGAAAAACTATATATATATTACACAGATTTAAAAAAAAAAAGTTTGAATCACATTATAATTTACTGATTATTATGTTTCATATTTTTAGTAAAACAATATTTTTCTGAAATTTTTTGTAATTTACCAAATTCTTTAGAACATATTCCCCAACCACTTTATAAATCCCCGGTTAATCCCAGTTTCCCCAGATGGTAGACAACCTGGGCTATATCCGTAACTAACAAATATAGCTTGGCTCCATTGCTATGTTTAGTGTTAAACAGGATTAGGAATAGAGTTATCCGGGCAAGAACAGGAGATAGTAGAGGGGAAAAAAAAGGCTGAGATGGTACGGACATGTAACGAGGTTGGAAAAGGCGAGGATGCCGAAGAAAATGTAGGAAAAAGACCGCAAGGGAGAAATGGGAAAGAGCAGATAACCGAAAGTGTGTGAGAGAAAGAAGAATGTGAGTAAATAAAGGAGGAAGAATGGTGTTGATGATGATGGATGTTAAATTAATGGTCTGTACTCTGGTTATTAAGTTTTTCTTATAATTACGTCAGGATCGAAGTATCAATAAGCAGTGTTGGAACTCTAAAATAAAATAGATACAGAAATATTGTAATTCAATATTTTCACACAAACTCAAAATATAATATACATATAGGTTTGAGGATCTCAATTCGTTGCTGACTCACCTCCATAGCCCCCACCACCACCGCCGCCATAGCCGCCTCCTCCGCTAGATTGTTGTCCTCCGTAACCCCCGCCCCCAGACGACTGGCCGCCGTAGCCACCGCCTCCTCCCCCGGAAGAGGGGGGCGGCTGACTGTAGCTCGAGTAGCCGCCTCCCCCACCTGGGGGCGCCCCGCCCTGGTCGTAGCTCGGGGGTTGGGCCTGGTAGCTCTGCTGGTAGCTGGGCTGTGACTGCTGCTGGGATTGGCCTGAACCATAGGATGACTGATCATAGGAAGGGTAACTCGTGCTGCCGGCGCCTATAGGGGTTCACATAACAAACCACTGCACATCAAAAATGATACGAATGGAAAAAAGAAACTAAAAAAAAAGAAAAAACAGAAAAAAAAAGACGAACAACCCTCCAAAATGTCTACTCAAGGAAAAAATGTCACTGCATCACAAACAGTCATCCACACTGGAGTAACAAAAATACACATTACCAAAGCAGTTTTTTTTAAAAATTAGAATCAAATCAAGCAAATACTTTTCACAAACTTTGAATTAACGAATTGAATCAAATCTTAGTTAAATGATTAAAAGAATTTAGACATTATATATATATAAAAAAATACATTTAGATTAGTTTTGGAGCCCCAAATCTACAAGTTATCATGTACAGGAAAATTTAAGTTCAACTCGTCAAAGTTAAGTGGTAAAGAACACCATCTACTGTGTTATTATTATTATTATTAGCACCGCGTCTTACTACCCTTCGGGTTATACGCACTTACGCTAATGTGTAATGGTAGGGTGATTGTGAGATGAAATGAAGGACCTACAGTTTAACGTGGAATCCGAACCACGGTGGAGGCCTGGTATTCCACACATTCACAAGATGTCTTGTCAGAGGTGAAGGAAGGGTTTGGTAATCAGATAAATCTTTGCTAGGACCGAGGATTGGAACCCCGGCCGCCAGCATAGAAGTCTGACACCTTACCCTAGACCACCAGGTCACCGACATCTACTGTGTTGATTATAAACTATTTCAATATATTATATCGTGAAAGTTAACACATTTGTTATGTATTTTCTAAGGGGTTCCATGAAGGTATACAAAAGCGGTTTGGGGGAAGTGTGGGTTTAATTTCCGATCAAAGTGGAAATAATTAATAAGCATTAATCACTTTACCGCACCAGAATTATTAACATAATTACTTTAAGGTACATTGTGAGATTTGCAATGGCCTAGAAGCTAATCGATTTTTTTTTCTAGCTATGATTGATAATGTTGTAAGATATCATAATTAAAATATATGGTAATCAAACCTAGAGTTTTATTTCTTAGCAGCGGAGTTTTTTTTCTATAAAGTAATTCTCATTTTCTCAGACACTTTACATAAGAACGAGAAATGAAATTTCATCATTTGACTTTCTCTACCAGTGCAAAACGACTTACACAAGTCACACTTATTTCTTGTGATTGGTTTAGAGTTCGTCGCGTGAACACAGTTCAATTCTGCTTATTTACTAGCAATTGTAAGAACACGCAGTAGGTAGCTAAAGTAGCCCCATGGCTTCTTTGGTGCTGACTGACAGCTCACAGCTGACCGCTTTGAAAAATTACCAGCCAAATGATGTATCCCTACGCCGAACCATAAGATCTGAAAAACATGTGTTTAGCACTATCACTTCTGACAGTCAAAATTTAGGTATATACCTAGATGTTACTGTCAGAAGTCAGCTGTGAGCTGTCAGTCAGCACCAAATAAGCCATGGGGCTAATGTAGCTACAAGCCACCCATTTGACTGTGTAAAGCCTATTGGAAACTCATTATCAAATAATTTATTAACATGGAATCACACTTCAGAGAGCTTGCGCACAAATTTTTGTATGGATTTGTGTAGACCTGAGTAGTTAGAAAACGGAAAATACATTTAGTTTTCTATCACTATAAATTAAACAAAAGTATTTCTGCAGAGTTAAAAAAAGTTAATTGGTTTTTTATATTTGAGTTTTTTTTAAGATTCAAATATGGATTTTAAGGAAAATTGCATATGATTAAATTTTAAGAACTTGAAATATACTTATTTGTAATAATCCTACAACTACTAGTCAAAAGAATCTCTACAACAAACAACAGGGTGTCTACTGAGTTGGAGAAACAAAAAATTAGTGACTTTTTGGTGAACTTTTTTGACTAAAAAATTCCTTCGATAAACGATAAAATATTAAATAATGTACACACAGGCAGAGCCTTCACACGCAACATTAAACTTGAATTAGATGGTGAACGTTAACCTCGTCCTTGTCACAGTAAAAACAATCGGGTGATTTGCGGTTAGTGCATGCCATCATGGGTAGTGGGTTGGCTCAACATTCAACGATGTGTGGAAAATTCAAACAAAATATTTTTGTGACTTAAAACAAAAATTTTGAAAATTCGTGAATTTTCAGGGACAGTTGTTACCATTTTTACAATTAGTAACTTTTTTATGACCTAATAAACACCCTGAACAAACAAAATTTTCTAGCTAAATAATCCGAGAGCATTTTTTTTGGAGGGTTGATTAAATTTTTTTTTAAATTCAAACAAATTCCTTTTGTGGCTTGAAATCAGGTCAAACATATTAACAAACACAAAATTAATCTTTGGTGTGTAGTAATTTTATCACATAGCTATTATTAACACGCAAACACAAAACGTTATAATAAGGCCTTGAAATAGTCACCAGAACGTTAACTTGTGAGAGCGGAGTGAAGAGCCTGTTAAAATATTTTTAAAAATAATAATAATTTTAAGACACCAAGTCCTATATCCTGCATGTTTTATGCATATGTACAAATTACACTAATGAGTTAGGGATGAAGGTTGAATCTAAAGGAAATGTACTCACATTTGTGTGGAAAGAGAGTAAAAACAATTTTCTTTTATCACCCGTCTTACTACCCGTTTGGTTTATACGCTTAAGTATTAATTATGCTAATGGGTTAGGAATTGGGGAAGTTGAATTTAGAGGAAGTGAACCCACATTTGCCTCAAAAATAATTTAAGAACTCCCCCCCCCCATTCCCCAGTTCACCCGAACAAATTCAAACCTCGATCTCCCTCTCCTTGGCAGTCTAGCTTAACATGAAAGTAGTGAGTTAGTTAAACACGCCACCAAGGCGGGTCTAAAAGACCCTTACATACGACCCATCTGCACGCTAGTGGTGGGGATAAATCGCGCACTACTCTGCACACAACCCGAACGGACAGTCGGTTAGGTGCGCTCGCTGTTAGGAAACAAGCCATCATGGCTCCTTCATCGTCAACATTTATTACCTCCCTTGTAAAACAATGGATTTTCTCCGTATATATATTTCCTCACAGGGTTTAAGAGATACAGCCTTGAAAAGTAGTAAGAAATTCAATAATTTGCATGGGTTAGTGGGTAAGGTATACTTAATTTTTTTTATTTTCATATTATAAATGTTGGGGTGTTAATAGGATAAATTATGCTTCAGAATGCAACTAAACATAAAAGGGCAGATATGAGGAATAAAGCATTTCATTTGTGTGTAAGGAGTGTGGCAAACTATTTATAAGAAACCCCCCTCAATAGACCTGACAAAAAATCGAACCCCAATTTCCCTGTCATCAGCAGGCCAGCATCGAGAAAGAGTGACACCTTAGACAATTTGGCCAATGAAGCGGGTTTCAATAAAAGTTAATTTAAATCTTACAATGAGGTGTGTGTAATTCAGAACAATTTAAATCTTTGGGTTTTTTTCTTTCTCTTTCTGTTGTACGGCAACCCTAAAGGAACAAAACAAGTGCAGGAAATGGGCCCCAAAGTTACAAACAAGGAGCGAGTGCCAGAAAGTTCGGTAAAGTCAAACCTTGTTGGCTGTATCCCCCGGACTGGTCCCCGGAAGCGCCGTAACCTCCGTAGCTCTGCTGCCCCCAACTGCTAGGCTGCTGGCCGTACCCACCACTCTGGTCATATCCTGATCCAGCCGAGTAACCCCCGGGGGTTGCGGCCGGGGCTGCGGCGGGCACCGCGGCCGGAGCCGTCTGCGAGTACCCTGCGTAGCCCCCGTAGCCGCCTCCTCCTGCGCCGCCGGCGTAGTTCCCGTACTCTGCAACAAGCAACGCGAGGAGACTCACCTTCAGCCTTCTACGCTGCGGTGTGAAATCAGCCGAGCTACATTTTATTAGTCAACTTAGAAAAAAAAAAAAACGCGAGTCCTTTCTTGGAGAGCATTCACATCCCTCCGAGGTCAAAATAATAAAGGAACGTGCCAAACCAAACGCTAAATTAAAGTAAAACAACTCAAGATGTCTACAACCTTAATCTACTCATCCAATGCGACGACAAATTGAGGAAGCGTTCTTGAACAAAACATCTCAAAATGTCTATACTCTTTATCTACTTGCCGACGTGAGAAAAAATCTATGAAATTTGTTCAAATTTTGGTAATAATACACTCACCTTATTATTAGTATATATATATATATAAAAAACCACTTGCGATACAATTTCAACTAAAAAGAGAAAGCCAACAAAGTTACACAACTCGGATAGACAAACCAATATCCACATGCGTAGTAAGGTCTGCCAACATAACTTATGGTTGATGTTTGAACAAAGATGCAACTAGAAGTGTCTGACAAGTGAAAATAGTTTTGATTCACTTTAAAAGGTTCTCTGTGCAAACATTCTTGATGTTATTAAAACTATTCCATTTACCTTTTTTTTTCCTTTAGGTTTACAAGACTATTATACCCATTTTTTGAAGTTTAGAGGTTTATGGTGATTTTGAAAGTTTTACTTATAAAATAAAATATTGAGATATGACTATTAACTCACACAAACATACATACATATAGTTTAGATAGAAATAGTAAAATATTACGGTATGGATAAAAAAACTTAAATTCTGCATTTTAATAAACTCCAAATGTTTTGTTAGCATTTAAAAAAAAATTAGTGTAGCTTGATTTTCCATTTTATAAATAAGATGTTACACAAGGAATTGAGTGTCAAACATGGTGTTTTTTTAGCAGAGTGAAGCTGTGAAATTAAAATAAAATATATGTAATAATATTGATATTTCTTTGATATCGATAAGCTCGCTTTGAATATTTAGATTTGATAGTGTTTATTTAGGAAAAACAATAAGTAACTGAAAGTAGTTGTTTAGTGACAAACAAAATTAGAGTTTAAATACGATCTCTCTTTATTGAGATCTATTAATTTATCTTTAAAAAATCGGTTATATGCTGTTGTTAATTGTATATTGTTTTGATTAATATTTTTTCCAGATCCTTCTCTAGAATGTCCTTTTTTCCACACTTGATTCCAAATCATTCAGGCATTCAAAAACTAGACTGTAAAAGTATAAATTTTTCAGTTTTATTCACCTTCTTGAAGAAAGGGATTAGTGAAAAAAAAAATTTACTAAATAGTATTTTTCTTTGATGTCATTCTACCTAATTTTAAATACAATATTATACATAAATTATGTAAATTTCAGTTTTTAAGTATTACATTATCATTTACAAGTTTTTAAACAGGTTTCAAAAAAAATCAAACTCCATTTCTGAAGAACAATGTTTTCGGCTATATGCCCTTCTTTTAGCTAAAGCTTCAAATATATATTTTTTTAAAAAAGATAATTTAAATGTGTTTTTTGAAATATAAACTAACCTAACTGTCCACTGAGACAATTAGAGGTTAGATAAACTGTGTTTTATTTAGTGTTATATTTTCGCTTTTTTTTTTGCACCACTTCAATACTTGTTCCATCTTGTTCGGCCGACTGTCAACTCTTTTCTCCGCTACTTTGTATTCAGAATTTAAAGAGGAAAAAACAAACTACAACATACCTATCGGTTTGTTATCAAATGTGTCATTTAGAAAGTGGTATTAGCTCGTGACTTCGTGGAAAAGTTATATATTACTATTTTGCTCTTCATAATCTCAAAAAGATTATGCTAGTTAAATCTTGTTCTAGGTACAAAGCTTTCGTACCGCTTTCTGAGTGGTTTTATGAAACTTGAAAATTTTGTGGTTACTTTTTTATTTTTTAGTTTTGTCGTTCTAAATACTTATATAAAAATATTATAAGAAACACACTAAGGGGTTGTGTGTCATAAAAAGCCCAGATTTTTATATAACTACATTTACATAATTTTTTATGCCAGTTTGGAATTTGACGAGATTTGTTTTGTTTTAATCGTAAACTTCTAAATCCCATACTGTGTATAAGTACCGGAAACACATTTATAATAATTTAAAAGTAAAAAGGATAATAAAAAAATCCCGCCTTTGTTTAATACTATCCCCAAAATACAAATTTAATAGTTGTTACGAGTCTAGTATGTCTTAACCGTTCCACATTTGATTTTTTTTTTATTTACCAAATTCGCAACTTATTCCTGTTTTTTTCCCCGACCACTTCAAATGCCCGGATAATTCCAGTTTTCCCGAATGGTTAGATATACACCTAAATTTTGACCATCAAAAGTGACAGATGCTAAACACATGTTTTTGCAGATCATATGGTTCGGCGTAGGAATACATAATTTGGTCTGGTAACTTTTCAAAGCTTTTAGCTCTCATCTGTGAGCTGTCAGTCAGCACCAAAGAAGCCATGGGGCTTCTTTAGCTGTGGTCGTCTTGGACGATGTTTATGACTTCGTAAAGGAACGGTAAAACTTGTGTTTGGGGTTTAGTTTAATGTGTCTGTTGTGTTAATACAGTTCAAATATAAGCACACCCGCTTTTATATCTTCACTGTACTGTTATAAATTTTATCAGCCATTAAAACGAGTCTATATTACAGATATAATTGAGTCTAAAAACAATCAAAATTAATCACTGGAGATCACAAACACACCGACAAACATTTGTCTGTTAAACGCAAATGAAAAAACAATCCTGCGCAACAACAGAACAGAAACGAGACAACTAAATGTGTCTCATCATAGTCAAGAACTAAATAATGTCAAGTGCCTAAATAGTTCTAGAACTGCTAAAATATATATGTCGCGGAGGTTAGCAGATGTCTTCTTAGTTCATTTAAAATTACTTTTATTTTTTTGGTTCAAATTGAGTCTACGTCTTTTGATGTTTGAAATAATATAAGGCTGAAATCAATCTTTTTCATATTTCAAGAAAGAAATGGCTTAAAATGGAACGGTTAAGGCGTACTAGACCCATTGTTATATATTAATTCAAACCATGTACAGAAATTCAGAATTTTGTTTAATTTATCAAAACAAAGTGTTTGTGCTATAGACCCATAATACCCTCTATCCCAATACAAATTCTTAGTAACGGCAATGGTCCCAAACATTGTTTTCTCGTCATTTAGGACGAAATGGTATAATTATATGCGAGTTTGGGACTAGACAAATCCATCTCGCAAAATCAACGTCTTTCAAGGTTAGTCAAGCTACAGAATAAGAACTAACAACATAGTTACTGCTAATGTTCACAACATTCCATCAAATTTATAAGTATCATTATTTTAGACGAAATAGTTTCAACTTTATTGAATTAAAAGTGTCTACAAAAAAGCTAATTTAAAGTTACACCGGTTCTACTTAGAAAAACCGAAATGGGAAGGTAATATACATGATACCGGAATAACCAGTAGAAAAAAAATAAAACATCCACAAGTCAAAATAGTAAGAACGTAAAACTGATGTACAAATATTATAGGGTAAAAACATTGTAATTTAAATTAACAAAGGATGCATCATTTCGACCGTTACCAGATAAGATATTAATGGATATAAATACTTACGATTATCAGCCATTTTACAAGTTCGTTGTCTGACAATAGGCGGGAAGCGTCAGGAAATGGCGTTTACTAAAGAGAAGATAATCGATAACGAGCCGTCTAAAACTACACTGCCCGTTTTGGCGCTACTAACAAGATATAAGTCAAGGTACGTAATAAATAACACGAAGATAAGATAGACCAAGGTTCATATACAAAAATTAATGAATCGGTAACTATATGGCTTGTACACTCTGTAGTAATATTATATTTTTATTATTTACCTTTTATTATTTTATTTGAAAATTTTATAATAACAGAGAAATGATTATCAATATTACTCAAAGTCTCTTTCCCGTAACAATGTATCTCGAAAAACTTGTATGAACAGAGTAATGAATTAGTTTCAAAGGAAGTGCAATTTGAAAGGGAATACAATCGGCCAAGGTGAAAGAAGCATCTTACGTTGGTTTTGGCATGTTGAGAAATTGAAAGTGTACAAATGGACGAAGCTAATATATAAAGATTGATTGTGTGGATCAAAAGAAAGGTGGTTTGAATTTGATTGAAAGAGAATTATTTAAATGTTCGCGTGAGTAGACATATTTGGTGAGATCCTACGTGCTAATGAAGATCTGGTGAAACAGTAACATAAGTAGTCCTACCTGAAGTTGTGATGTAGTGATCTTGGTGGATTATGATCAGACACACAGTTACAGAAGTTGGGATGAGTACAGGATTATTTCATTTAACCAAAGAGAGTGCAAAAAATGAAAAGAGACTGAGTATTTGAGCCGTGGCAGTGACGCACGTCCACCTTTAAGAAAAACACTTCACGAATTAAAAAAAAATGTGCGTAAAAATGCAAGAGAGCAAAATGTACCACCCTTATAAAAATTAAATTAATGCAAAGGGTGGAAGACAGAAAAATTGTGATAATTATATAAAATAATAATGAATTAATATAATAAATATTTAATTAGGTAAACAATAATGAAATTTTTATTAAAATAATACAATATAAGAATATACAATAAAAAACAAAGTGGTAGGCCATGTAAGACGTGGCTAAATGCCGTAGACAAGTGTGGGAAAAGGGGAACATTATGAGTTTTAATAATAAACAAGCATATATGACTCAGTGAATAGATGTTGTTGAAGCTAAGGGAGTATGCAAGGATAGGAAAGTTTGTAGAATGTTAGTGAGGAGGTATTAAGTAGTATTAAGAATTTTTCTTTAGCTATATGCACATGCTCTTTCTTGCTTACTCTATAAGAGAACTGTGTGATGTAGGCAATGTAGAAAAAGGTCTACTCTCCCGTACAACCAAACATTTAGTAATTACATTTGTGTACAGACACCGGATTAAATGCTTGCCCGGGTAACAACTTATTTAAAAAATGTACATTATTTCACAAGAACTGATGATGTTAACTAGCATCTAAATGGGAGGAAAATAATTTGATGTACTGGTAGATTATAATATTTACCAAAGCTAAAAAAACAAAAGGAAAGTTAGTTTGAAAGTATTTAATACTTAGTCAGTCGACAGTCTTGATTGAATGGTTGCCAGGTCTCCACCGTGGTTCGGATTCCACGTTAAACTGTAGGTCCTCCATTTCATCTCACATTCACCCTACCATTGCACTTTAGCGTAAGTGCATATAACCCGAACGGCTAGTAAGACTCTGTGCTAATAATAATGATTGAATGTTGGTCAAATAAAGGAAACTACGAAACGCTTATAATTTGTATCCATCCACCCACCAGTGGCAGCTCGTGTATAGGTACTGCGGAACTGCAGCACTCCCTATTTCCACCTGATATTATCGAAACATTTAATATAACGAGTCCTTTTTTCTTTAATTCTTTATTTATTGTTGTAGTACAATATATATTCCTTAAGCTTAACGTTAGTACTTCAGTAGCCATCCCCAGTTTATGAAAAAGATATAAAAATCTTTGTATGGAACTGTGCGCTTCACAGTGCCAGCGACGTGGTGTTTGACTGTTGTGCACATGCGCACATAGAAGTGGGATGGGGAGGAAGGCGGGACTACCAGGTAGAGAGAGCACTATTGCTCTCGCAGTTCCGGCTCTGGCGTAGTGGTGGAAGGAAGTTTTTTTTACTCAGCATGGGTTGTGCTTAAAAACCTTGTACCATTTTCTTGAATGTGAGAAAGTGTAGAAAGTGTAGAATTAGATAATTATTCTGCTTCCAGCTATTCTATTTGATTCATTTTTTTTCCTGGTTCTTTTATTTAACAGAAAGACTAAATGCGCTTGCAGTACTTTCAATGGAGAAAAATTTCTTCCATTGTCATCCAGAGATCAAGGAGAAAATTATTGAACTTTTTGTGCAAATTAAAACAAGAAGAATGGATTTCATTTTTAAATCAATATATCAAGCTTGAACTGTAACAATTTAAGTTAAAGTAAGTAAAAAATGTTTTTTTTGTTAAGATTTTATCATGTTCCTGAATAAATTTTCTTTTTATACATGTTTTTTTTTCCCTTTACACAATTTTAAAACAAAGGCTAAACATTTTCTGGAGTAGTACCCCCACTAATTTTAGCTACTAGCTGCTACTTAACGTAGGCAAGTGTAAATTAATGGTGAAAAATAATTCAAAGTTAACGCTACCGTAAAATAAATGTAAATTTATCTCAATAAACAGGTAAAATTAAAAAAGCTATAAGATTGTAAATATTTTAAACTTTAACTAACACTTAATTTAAATTATAAAAATATTATTATTATAAAAAAATATTATTAGTGAATACAAGAACTATTATAGTTATTAAAACTTTAATATAATAGGTATTAATCTAATGACCAAAGTTCTTGAATCCACATCTTGACACTTTTAATAATGATGTGTTGATTTAAGGTGACTATGTCACTACTATCTTTCTTTCCTATGTTAACACTGTTCTGAACCTCCTTTCCCCGTAAGGTGCTTAGATAATACTTGAAAGCCTCAAGGATCCTAGAGACTATTTAGATACAACCTAGGTCAAATTATATTTCAGGTTCAGGAAATTTTGAAAAAGAACTACTATATACCTGTCACACTTCCGTGACGCCCGAGCCCGTTGAATTGATGAGTCAGGAGGTGGAGTGGTTGATATATGACACGTTCGTTAAGAGTTTTAAAGAGCGTTTTATTGAAGCGAAGAATGATAGTTACACTTGGAAGGACAGATAGAAGGTTACCCGATGGGAAGGGGACAGGAAAGTGTAACTAGCTGCGATTGACCTACCCGAACTACTGGTCTCCTGGGCATAGTGGGTCAACACAGCATCTGAATTACCGACAAATTAACCCCATGGAACATACATCAACCGTTCTTGAATTACAGGCTCCCGTGTCACACACAGAACCGTTCAACTAGCTCGGCAGCCGCCGGCTGACTCCTCCCCACAGCTTACCTACGCCATCTTGGCCCCTGGTCCCCACCCATGATTCTCTAAATCACGCGAACCAATCAGGGAGCTTAAACACTCACCTAAGCACAGTTGAAGTACTGCTAAATAATAACTATCAGTTGAATTGAGTGTCCGCTTAACCACGCTCGGCTGCTAACGATTTGATATTTAATCCACACCTCGGTAGCTTGCTGTCTTATATTACTATTTTGTTGTTGTTGAGGTATTTTACGTGCACTTTCTGAACTGATCGATTATATCAGCACACGAGAATTTCTATGAGATATAGAGAAAGAGCCTACAAATTTTACCAGGAAAGGTATTTTCAAATACCTTCCAGAGTTATTTTACATGCCACAATTGATATGGGAACCGAGAGCTTTAATTCCCCTTCGTAAGAGGTTGTGATGTGGATTTTTATTACTCAATAAAATTTCACCTACCCCAGATGGGTTTTAACCCATGAATACTGGCTCATGAGGTGAGCACTTTACCCCAAGATTGCTAAAGTAGTGTTATTACACAAATTTGGGAACACTATTCTACAAGAGTAAATATGGGTTACACCTTCACATTGATAAAATGTTGGCCGGGGACTGGATGTTGTCCGGTCCTAGTCTTAAGTTAGATTATAAGACAGGCCTAGTAGGCCGGTAGTGGAGAATATATGGCTTGATTAAAAAACTGACCACAGGCTAGAAACAGTAATGGACCAGGGAATTTGCAAAAACCTAAAACCTTATCGTTTTTTTTCTCTCTAGTTTTGTTTATTCGAGTTATAAAATAATATAAAATTTGAATTGAATAACGATATTATTGCAGATCCTTATTTACAATCCACCTTTTTTTTTTTTTTTCAAAAGGTAATTTCTCATAATAATAATCATAAGCTATATCCAGCATGTGTCTTAAGTCAGTTTGATAAAATGCTTTCATTTTCCTCTATCCTTTCACCTTTAATTGCTTCC
Source organism: Timema cristinae (assembly GCA_039000515.1). Classification (NCBI taxonomy): domain Eukaryota; kingdom Metazoa; phylum Arthropoda; class Insecta; order Phasmatodea; family Timematidae; genus Timema; species Timema cristinae. Next base: position 28,170,469 of record JBCFYV010011135.1, read on the forward strand.
ATTCTTCTCTCACTTGTGTACTTTCTGTTATATGCTCCTCTCATCTATCTCTTGTGGTCTTTTTCTTACATAATTCATTTCTATAATTCTTTGTGTCACCCTCTTCTTCTATATCCTCATTACATGACCATACCATCTCAGTCTTGCTTCCTCTACTATCTCACATACTTCTTGTGCCCCCACTATTCCCTAATCTTGTTTCTCCTCGTGACAGCTAACATGCTCCTCACAAACTTCATTCCCATATCCTCCACTTTCCCGATCTCTCTTCCATTCACTATCCATGTTTCTGCTGAATATGTGATAATGAGTACAAAGTAAGCTCTGTATAACACTTCCTTACACTTCAAGGGCATATCTCTTCTCCATTGCAGGTCTCTTACACACCTATAGAACAACTCTCCCTTTTGTCCTCTTCTCATCAAATCCTCTCTACTTCCACCTTTCTCCTAAATACCGCTTCCAAGATATTTTACTTTCTGTACTTTCCTCAGCTCTACTCCATCCCACCTTATAGCTCTATTAGGCTTTAACCTCTTCCTTGTCATCACAATTTCACACTTTGCTATGCTAAATTTCATTTCACTCTCTATTTCACTTCCTCATTACATTCTTGTAGTTGTTCCTGTACTTCCTCTTCCTTCTCCTCCCATATCATCAAGTCATCAGCAAACATCATGGGTTTAATTATTTCCTCCCAGAGTTTTCCTGTCGCTTTGTTTGACCTTTTCCATTACAAATAATAATGGTGAACAGGAACTACCCTACTTCCATACATTTTTTTATTTGGAACAACTCCGATCTACCCTCTCTATGGCTTAACACCATTACTACTGTTATCTCCATACATGCTTTTCACTTTCATTACAATTCCCCTTTTCACGTTGGCCTTCTCCATGGCTTTCCAAACTTTAATTCTATCCACGCTATCATATTCCTTCTTCATGTTCATAAATATCATTATCAAGTCTTTCCCAAATTCATACCTTTTTTTTCTATCAGCTGTCGTATGTCAAAAAACCAAGTCTATTATAGACCTCTGTTCCCTAAATCCGTGCTGTTACTCTCACCACCTTCATTTAATTTGATCTCTTATTCTCTTTTTCGGTATATTCTCTTTTTTTTTTGTACGGTGGCATATCAGCTTTGTCTCCCTATAATTTGTACACCTCTTCCTTCCTCTTTTCTTGAAAATAAGTATTGTAACTCCTTTTTCCAGTCTTCCGCTACCTTGTTCTCCTTACAAATCATTATCAGCACCCTGTATAACCATTGTATACCCACTTAACCTGCAGATCTTATCTTATAAAAACTAGCACAAGGAATAAATAAAATCATATTTATATAATTTAAATATATTTTTCAAATACATATGCCTAATTTACAAAATAGAAGAATAGGTTTCTGATTAAAAAAAAATAGTGAATAATAAACACTTTTAATTACAGGACTGAAACTTTTATTATACATTATAAAATAAATTATGTCCTAACAGCCCTGTTCCATAGCCAACAAACTTAAATAAAGATCACTAAAAAAGACAAAGTTTTATATATATTTATATAAAAAGAAATCTTATTAACAAACTCTAACGTTTTTATTACCAAAAGACATTTTTAGAAATCACATAAATATGAAAAATGGAATGACTTTTATTTGGCGAAAGTTATGGCTTTACGGAATATGCATACATACAATTATTAGAAAATAATATTTTTTTTTGTCTCACAAACATAGTATATAAAAGTATGATCCATCTCATATTAATTATTGTATCATTTATTATTCATTAATATTATTTGTAAAGCTGCCGTGGGAATATTTTAAGTTTTAAAAACAATTTCCTCATTTCTTTTTCAATTTTTATGGCAAAAATAAATCAAATAGTTCTCCAATAGAAACAAAGAGTTTAATTTTCTTCACACGGTGATATCAACAATTGTTGAATATATGTCATGAGCATAAGGGCACTAGATGAGAAACTTTTTAAATGAAGAGAAACAGTTGTCATTGAATTCCAGGACAATCTTGACAGATATTCAACAACTGTTGATATCAATGTGTAAGGAAAATAAAACTTGGTTTTTACTGGAGAAATAATAGACTTATTTTGACCCAAAAAATGTTTTGCTATAAAAACAACAAAAACACTGGCCTATTCTCGTGTCACTTTCCATCCCACCTTAAAGTATCACTCTCTCTTTTATATATATATATAATATATATATATATATATATATATATATATATATATATATATATATATAAATTACTCTGATGGGGTAGGCATGAGTATTTTAGAGGTAATCTATCAGCATTTGTGTGGAAGGAGAGGGTGAAACCGTTTTGGATTTTAAAAAAAACGCCCTTTGTAGACCTGATCGAGATTTCAAACTCCGATCTCCCCGTCATCACCAGGCCAGTCCAACACGTGGGTCACGCCTAAAACCGTTTGGCCACTGAAGATAGTATCACTATTTCGAAAGACCGGATTTACAGTGATGAATTGGTGTTCAAAACCTGATCGGATTTTTTTTTTTCCTCCCTTCACACAAATGTAGTAACATTTTCACTAAAATTCAACTTTCCTCATTCCTATCCCACTATCATAAATGTTGGGACAGCTTAAGCTGAAATAAAATATGGTTTAACAAAGAAATTTTTTTTTGTTTGATAAAATTAATTCAAAAGTCATTACAATTAACAACAATATATATATATATATATTTTTTCATCGAATATATACCTTATATTGAAAAATTAAATTTTTAAATGGAGATAGAAGGGAAGAAATAGTGAAGTAAAACAGAGACTATGGGTTCAATTCTCATGTACTTTTTTTTTTGTTCATTTATATTTATAATTGCCTATATATATTCGTACCAATTTTTGATTCAAATATATTGTACATTATAGTTAAGACTGTAGAAAAATTAATTTACTATTTCTATAGTTAAGGTACTGAACCAATGTTTATATATAACCTTGAAATAAAATCAATATTGTTTGGGCTACAAGTTTAAAGGGTGGCAGTAATGAATAACTAGGGATGTCAACCTCAATTCTTCGATAAACTAGATTCTTATTGATATGAAAAGAATCGATAACCGTTCTTAATATTATGATTCTCGAGACTTTCAATTCATATCTCTCAATAAAAGTAATGATAACTAAGTAAAACTAAAAAATCCATAATGAGTAGTAATCGATTAATTATTGCTTACATACCAATTTATTTTCTGTTAATTGCTTTATATTTTGGTTCAAGTAATGACCCTATTAGGTGAAAAGACTTGTTTTTAGTGTGTTTTTTTTTGCTTTGCTATATTAAGTTGAATAAATATGTTTATATAGACTATGAGGTCTGAAAAATAATGAAATAGGAAATGTTCAAGAATCAAAAAATTGAGGTTGAACTTAAGAATCGTAATAGAGAAAAACATTTTTTTTTTTTTTTTTTTGATAAAGGCAACAATGCCGAAATATTATTATATTTGTGTTTAAAATGTGTGTGTGACTACTTCTACTATAGAAGACAGAAGAAAGGAAGAAGATGTCACCTTTGTGCATTGGATTCTTCCCACATCTTTCCTCTTTCCCTAGGTGGGCTTTCTTCATCAAATTTATTCTTATTCTTAGTAGTTTATTTTTCCTATTTCTTTAGTTTTATCAATTTCCTTTATTATAAAATAGAGAAAAACAGATATCGTGATATCTCTATAAATAACCATTTGATATATGTGTGGCCTTAAGGTATAAAAACAAAACAACGTTTATTTTAATTATCTAATTTCTTTTAAAATACTATTAACAATGATTGATTGTAGGTGTGGACTGTCAGTTATTTTAATTGAGCACCTATATGATTACTTAAAAAAATTATACAATTCAACAAATTTCATTTAACATTTTTAATCAGGGTGGTAAACACAAATTTTCAGGGGAGAAAAAAAATCCTAGATTATTTCTTTCCAATCCTAAAATATAATTATTCAATTTGCTATTTTACGTATGAAAAAAAAGAAGTGCTTTGACAAAATATTTAATAATATGTCTTTAAACAGATATGTATCAAGTTTTTTTACTTGAATTTGTGCTTCATTTTTTTTATAAAATGCCATAATATTTATTTAATTTAAATTTGCTATAAGTAGTTATTTTTGGAATTCATTCAGAAAACGATGAGTTAATCATATACTCACATTAAAAACTGTGTTTGAATACAATGTAATAAACATGTATTTTGCCCAGATATCAAAATATCGAATTATTCCTTAATAAAAATAAAATTCTCTAATTTTAGAAGTATAATAAATAAGTTCTCGTATAAATCTGTAAATAACTGTTTTTTGATGAAATTATAATCGAGGCTGATACATTTTTCAAGGTTATTTTTAAAAATATATTCATGAAAGAATATACAGGAATGAGAAACAAATAAGGAGATCAATGTTAGATTCCAGACCGAGGTGTACTAAATATATTTTATAAACACAAGATAACATCGAAAAGTGAGATTTAACTAAAATTCAATCCATTTTTATGGGGCTCTACTAATAGTTTAAACTTGCTTTAAATCTTGCTACTACTTCAAAGATAACGAGGGAGGCCGAATAAAGAGATGGGAGGATTAGATTAACAGCAGTTGTGTGAGTGAGAAGAGCGCAATGGAAGAAACTAAGGGAAGGAGAATAGAATGGTGGAAGGACAAAAGTAAAACGGAGGCATTTTACTAAACTGTCCAGGTCCCAGGCTGGAAATAGTCGATGAAAATTTCATGTCTTAAGAAATTATTTCGAAAATTTCAGGCTTTCCAGGTGTGTATCAACCTTGAAAAAACTAATTTCTAAACATATTCTTGAATTTTCCTTCGGCAGAATAAAAGGCATCAGTTAAAAAGGCATGATTTGTTGTATTGAGCACACATTTACTACTATTTAATGAAACCGATTCCTGTAAAATTACACCACCACTGACGCGCCACACTCATTCAACGGATAAACGTTAGGTCCCAAAGAGCTGTATGCGCATTCTCGCCTCGTATCAAAAGCCTCCATGCATCGTTCGGCTTCGTTGGGCACCATTCAGCTCCAGACGTCGGCGGAGTACCTCTTCTGCGCCTCCATCTTCTTCACATAAGCGAGAGCGTCCGCTTCAGTCATGTTGCCTTTTTCCTGGACGACCTTCAAGACAATGTTGTGGACATCACGGGCCATATTTCTTGCGTCACTGGCAAAAAAAATTAAAAATTAAAAAAATGGTTAGTAAATTAACTAAAAGAACAATAGTAAAAGTTTGGTTATCTCTTTTTGCATTTTTGAGGTATTTTGTTAAAGTTACAGGAAAAATGGATATAAAAGGAACAAAAAGGTAATGGCTGCCTCTTGAAGAATATTGATCTGTCACCGCCCAATCCCCCGACCTAGGTTTCAATCTACTTGGGTGTGTTAGCTATTATACCTAATTATTTTTTTGCTGCGTCTTACTAACTGTTCAGGTTATACATATACATACTAATTACCCTAATGTGTTAGGAGTGGTTGAATTTAAAGGGTGTGTACACACATTTGCGTAAAGGGCAAGTGGAACCACCCTTAGTTCAAGTGACCAGGATTCAAACCTTGGTTTCCCTGTAATCGGCAGCCTAGTTTAGTGCAAAAGTGACTTAAGATTGTATGACCATTGAAGCGGATTCCCTCACATAATTTATCTCCATTCCAAATAACCATAAATGTTATATTAAAAAGGATGTCCAACACCTTGGCTCAGTCATTAGCGGTCTGTCTAATGAGCTAAGGGTCCCGGTTCGATTCCCGGCATGGCCAAAAAATGTAACATTGGTGAAATGTGGGTTTACACCTCTCACATTGATAAATTAATGGCCAAGAACTTGATGTTGTGTTTGTTGTAGTCTATGAAGATACAACAGTCCTAGCAAGCCGGTAGTGGATGTTAAAAAATGTATATTAATGTGATAGCACGGCCCAAGTATTGTACGAGGTTGTGATTAGCTAGTAAACAAAAAGAACCTATTCGCTGACAACACCAAACAGAGTGTCAGCATTTGTTACGGTAAAACAGGCCAGGAGGTAGGATAGAAAGTGGTGTATCCCAGCTAAGAGGGCTGACTAATCACCATCGAGTCTAGGGGGGTCACTCTGCCCTTTTTGGGGGCAACGCAGGTTAGGACGCCGGCACATCCGCCCCTGTATTGGAGGGTTACCGTTCAAACCCATGTTCATCAACATTGTAGGGTCACCTTAAGGTCGGTCAGGCCATTGCAATATTTCATCTATGACAAGTTTCTAAATAGTCTTTTAAATTATTTCGTTTTTTTAATATCTCTTATCAACATTATGTTTTGTTATACAGTAGTACAAATAAAAACAACAAAAACCCAAGTCGAACGTCAATTACGAACCCACACAAACATTTTGTCACATCAGCCCTCCTATCCTCGGCCATAACACATCCTGACAACCATAGGCCCGCAGGTGAAGGGCTGGGGTGTTTTTATTTTTTATTTAGCACCGCATCTTACTACCCGTTCGGGTTAAACGCATTAAGTACTAGTTACGCTAATGGATTAGAATTGGGAAGGTTGAATTTAGAGGAAGTGAACCCGCATTTGTGTGGAGAAAGAGTGGAAAACCATTTAGGAAAAACCACCCCCAGTTCACCCGATCGAGATTCTAACCTCGATCTCCCCGTCCTCAGAAGTCGAGCTCAACACGACTGGCGCGTTAGCCAACTACGCCACCGAGGCGGGTGGCAGGGGGTGTCGACATTATATAAAGATTATGGCTCAAACATTTATGCTTACCCACAAACGTACAGATGACCATTGTGTTCTCCAATTACTCTCCATATATCATCCAAGGTATTTTCCAATAAGTGTGTCACATAAACCTTCTCCTTTTGATCTCGAGAGAATGCGACATTCATCTGGAATAAATAGAATGGTTACACAAAACAATTATTTATATAACAAACAAAAGGAAAACGCCTGTATTAAATTTAACATTGAAAAAGAGGATAAAAGGGCAAGGCTGAAAAAAAAAGGAGATTGTTTTACACTGAAAATGTCACTATGATATGTTTTTTTAATTTTATTTTTGTGAACTTTGAGGCCTACAATTTTCTGGTAAGTGTGTAAGCCTTACCCTTCTATCATCCTTTTTTTTAAAAGGTTTAAATCGATATAATAACAAAGAACAACCCTTAGAGGAAACAAACCTTCAACACTCCTTTGTTGACGTATTCTGTCAATTCCTCCTCATAGATAAAATCTTCAGCCTTCTTGCGGCAACCGAAGTAAAGAATGGTGTCGCCAACTGGTTTGCCTGGAAAAAGAAATAAAAAAATAATAAAGAAAGAATAAGGTTAAAGTTTTTTTTACCTATATTATAGTTCTAAAACAGAGTGGTTACAAAACTTTTACTATGCATAAAATAAAGTGCATTGAGCAAAAACAACAACAACAACAAACAATTCCTGAAAAGATGTTCAGACGTTATGAAATTCCCTGACTTTTCCCAGGTTTTTCAGACATTAAAAAAAATCCAGGCTTAACTTTTTACAGTTTTTCTTGCTGAATGGGAATCTTTTCGTTTATTATATTGATCACATATTTCTAAAAAAAATCCCCAGGTTACTAATCATCAACATTCCTTTAAGTTATTGTTAATTCTCTATTATTTAATTAGTTATATATTGTGCTCCTATGTGAATATGTTATAAAATAAACCCTGTACAACCATCTCATGTTAGAATAAAAATATCAAGGCAATTCACTTTGTTATCATCGAGAAAAACACTCCATTTTGTTTAAATGTTTAGGTGCAGAATTAACCAAACATTCAAATTCTCTGACTTTTCCCACATTTCCTCTATCTTTCCATCATTATTCTTCCTCAATACAGTCCGTTATTCTCCTCTCACTTGCACACTTTATATTATCTGCTCCTCCCATCTCTTTCTCGCTCTTTGCGATCTCTTTCCTACATAATTCATTTCCAACATTTTCTTTGTCATCCTCTCTTTTTACATCGTCAATACATGCCCATACCTTCATAAAAATACAGTACAATTTACACTAAGAGCAAAACTAGGTTTTCTTTTAAGAGATATGTTATATATTCACATCCAATATTTATAATCTAGAGTTCGACTGAACTCACGGTGTGTCATTATACACTCTCTCACTCACCTTCCTCCTTTGACTGGTTACGCTCTTGGACAAAACCTCGGAATGGGGCCAGTCCGGTGCCTGGACCAATCATGATGATCGGAGTTTGTGTTCTGGTAGGTAGTCTGAAATAGTCAGGTATCCACAAGTGTTAACTTTTCAGTCTGAACATTGAGATATTTGCTTTTATGTTCATAATTTTTTCATAAGATTAAGATTCGGTTTGAGATTCAAGTTTCAAAGACAAATTGGAGATTTGGATTTGAATGATAGGGGGTTCAGCCCAACTAAAGTTAGAAATTTTTTTTTTATCTTAGGTGCGTTTGTGTTGAGAAATTCAAACTTTAATAGGTGTGCTACATCTTGTGAATGTGTGGAATGCCAGGCCGCCACCGTGGTTCGGATTCCACGTTAAACAGTAGGTCCTCCATTTCATCTCACAATCACCCACATAAGATTAGAAATGTTTTATCTAGGTGCGTGTTAGAAATTCAAAATATTAATAGTGTGCTGCCAAACTAGAAATATAAACGATACAATTCGTCAAAGGGTGGTGTATTAAAGAGAGAAAAAAATATTAGAGTTTAAATGTATTTCTTTTCCACAAATTGTTTATATAATTATATCACATTTCTCTAGAGGTGTGAAGTCAGTCCATTAAAAGAAATATTAAAATCGAATATATTACATTTTATTGAAGCCAAAATCGAGGTTAAATATTCTTTGTTAGTTATTTTATGCTTTAAAAATATTATATATCTTTAAGTCCTAAAATAACTCGGATGTTTATTGTGCATTTTTTGTTGATGTTGTAACATTTCGTTTTAATCTGGTAAATCGATTTTTTTTTTGTTTCAAGCACTGCGTCATACTACTTTTACATTTTGTGTACTAATTACACTAATAGGTTAGAAATGAGGCAGGTGTAATTTAGAGAGAGTGTGTAACCGCATTTGCGTTGAGAGTGGGAAACTATTTTAAGAATTACAACCCTGAGTACACTCGACCAGGTTCGAACCACAATCTCTTCATCTTTAGCAGGCCAGTTCAACACGAGAATGACAACTCGGAACAATGGGCCAATGGAGCGGATAAAATCCAGTTACTATCACAACTTAAAATTCAATTACTTCAGATCTTTTCAAATGCTTATTTTTTTTTTTAACAGCTTAAAATGGCAGTAATTCACAACGAGTCAAGCATTTTAGCCCTCACTATCTTTATTGATGAATATGCGTAAATGTTAAAGCCAGAATTTTTTTTCGAAGAGAAGTCGAAGCTGATATATGTCGCGAAGCCAAGTCTAAGAATCAAAACTTTGCCCATCCCTACAGTTTTCTCGAGTATAAAATTATTCCGTGTTTTTTTTTTTAAACACACTTGCGTAGTTATTTACAAATAAAATGATCACATGATCTTCACCTGAACTGAGATCTTCGGATGAATATGGGGACGACAGGCGGTTCAGTGTCGTCCTTTGGTTTTTTGGCAGCCAACCAGGTGGTGGCCACTCCCTTATTGGTCCGGCCGGTTGGAGTCTCGTATTCGACAAGCACCGCCGTGACGTGGACCGTGTTGGGGTACACCTGCCAAGGTAACCATAAAAACACATTATGAACATAACATATTTATGCCCTTATTTTTGCTCACAACTTTTTTTTTTTTAGTACAAAATCTTAACAACCCTTTGGGTTATATATATTCTTGTGTACTAACTACGCTAATATGTTTAAAAGATGAGGGAAGGGAGAGTGAAAAACTAGAAAAACACCCTTCGTACACCCGACGAGATTTGAAGCCCAATATTCCGGTCATCGGCAGTCTAGTATACCGGGAAAGTGACGCATTGGACCACTTTACCATCAAAGTGGGTTAATATGTTTTTTTAGAAGTCTTACTATCCATTCTGGTTATACTAATTACGCTAATGGGCTAATGATTAGGAAGGATGAATTTAGCGGAAGTTTACCCACTTTTGTGTGGAGGGAGAGTGAAAAATCATCTAAGAAATACCTCCTCCCCATATTCCTGACGCCTTAGACCATTCAACCACCAAAGAGGGTTAGTAGGTTTATAATATTAGAGAATGAGCAAAATAGTTTCAATGGTCAAGTCAAACAAGGGACCCATTGCTAACTTATTTAAATTATATATAAAAAAAATAGTGTCGTGGTATTTAATGTGTACTTTCTGAAAGACCGATTATATCAGCGGACGGTTTATAAACCGACATAAATCTAAGACAGACACAACACCCAGTACCCCGGCCGTTAATTCATCACAGCGAAAGGGAGAACCAAAATTACAATGATACAATTATTTTTGGGCCATGCCAGGAATCGAACCCGGGACCCTTAGCTAGATAGATAGACATGATATAAACTCAAATAAGGTGTCAAGAAAACTTTTTTTTTTTTTTTTTTTTGAGATTCAAAATTAATGTCATCAAATTCACAATCTAATATTAAAATCTAACCCTTTCGTGAGATGTGTTAAAACGACGAAGTTAGGACTCACCTTGGGCGAGGAGGAGATGGAGTAGTACCGAGGCTGCAGACGGGGCAGCAGCTCGCACAAGTGGTCGAGGGCGGGCCGACAAGTGGGTAGGTCCTCGAGGATGTGCACGATGTTTCTGTTGTCCTGGGTTACCCACTTACTGAACAGCTGCTTACCTTCCATACTAGTGCTAGACATCAGCTTCAGATGTTCCTGGTCCTACGAACAAGGTCGACAGTCAAACAGCGGCCTCGAATTAGTTTATAGCAAGGTGCCAACATAACTTATTAAATTCCTCCGACTTCTAGTTTTCCAGACATTTAAAAAAAAATACATTCACGGCTCAACCATTTACCGCCGCGTCTTACCACCTGTCCAGGCTATAAACATAAATTATATTTTTACTCTAATGGGGTAGGAAGCATTTTAGAGGTAATCTACCCGCATTTGCTTGCAAGGAGTGTGGGAAACCATACGCGAAGAACCAACCTCAGTAGACCAGGCCGGGATTCGTACCCCAATCTAGTCATCAGAAGACCGGCCCAACACGAGAGTGACACCCTAGACCATGCGGCCGCCAAAGCGGGGCAAATATTAATTCAACTCGGTACCTATTCATACATCCCTATTGAAGATGTACAGAGACTTCTCTGAAAAGTGATGGTCTTACCTTGTTTGATTGCACTATAGTGCTTATATTATAATATGTGCCGTAGTGGAACCAAGCAAGGTAGGCTTGTTACCTTTCATCGGTTAACAAAGGATGCATAGAAGAAAAAAGGATAAACACACACACACTAAGCCCTAAAGAACAATAAAAAAAAAGAGGGTGTATTAGCTAAGGATTCTTGACTAAAAGTCTTACCTTAGGATCCTTCGTGTAGTCTATGAGCTCCTTGATGATATGAGTACGTGGGTTGCAGGCGATATCGATGTAGTAAGTTAGAGCCGTGCGGTACGAGCAGGGACAGGGGAAAGGGTGCTTTTTGCTCGACTCCTCTGGATTAACAATAACACAATACCATTAACAATAACACGATACCAAGAACATTATGGAAGAGATGAAAATACAAATGAATGCTTACTACAGAAAGCAAACATGTCCAAAAACTTTCAGGATAAACAAAAAACTATTTTGCAATCCAAAACTAGTTCCTTATCAGAGGTAAATGTCATTTTAAAAGTGACGTCAAACAATGTTATTTTACAGCACAGGTATATGTCGTGAATGAGGATGTTGGAGTACATGAGATATAGAGGAAGCAAGACTGAGATGGTATTATAATTATAGGCTGAACTTAGCAACCAGACCCCAGAAAGTAAATTAACACTTAACGGAATGTATGAATGGAAATATAAGAAATAATGTTAACATTTAGTTAATATTTGTATTTTATATTATTCTATATTTGTATTTTCTCTAATGTTCATAGTATTTTCCAAGATTCGGATTCGGCGAGACGTGGGGATTCGAATTCATAAAATAGTGGATTCGAACCACCCTACGGTTATTTTATTCAAGTTTTCCTAAATCTGCGTTTGGCATAATTACCATCTGTGTTGGTGAGCGTGAAGACAGTGTCCAAGTTGACACCGAGAAGTTCTCCAAGTCTGTTTACCAACGCCTCGTTGTTCTGAGGATAGACAGCAACGTGGTCCCCTGGAAAAAATAAAAAAATAACGCAATCGTTAAAATATACTTCAAGATAAATCCATGTATAATTCACAACAGTTGGTGAATGTACAAACGATATTAAGACGGGGTTCTTGACGTCATGGAAAAATGTGGTAGAGTTCTTTAAAGCATTTATTGGAATTCAAAAACTAAGAAACAAGGTATCGAGTATGATGTTCAGGAATGCCACTATTTGTTACTACAGAATTCCCTTTGTTTCCCAGAAAAAAAATCCCATTTTTCCAAGCAGCTTATAATGAATAAAAGAGTAATAAAATGTTATTTCTCATCAAACCGATTATGCAAAGACCTATTTTAAATTTTCAGCTTCATCCTGGCACAGATTTATCTGATTACCAAACCCTTCCTTCACTTCTGACAAGACATGCATTAATCACAACTTGTGAATGTTGGGAATGCCAGGCTCCACCGTGGTTCAGATCCCACGTTAAACTGTAGGTCCTCCATTTCATCTCGCAATCACCCTACCATTACACATTAACATAGTGCTTATAACCCGAACAAGTGGTAAGAAGTGGTGCTAATAATAATAAGTTTTCAGTTATTATTACTATTATTATTATTACCACCGCGTCTTACCACCTGTTTATAAGCACTTATTCTAATGTGTGAGATGAAATGGAGGACCTACAGTTTAACGTGGGATCCGAACCACGGTGGAGGCCTGGCATTCCACACCTTCACAAGTTGTGATTATACATGTCTTGTCAGAGGTGAAGGAAGGGTTTGGTAATCAGATAAATCTGTGCGGGACCAAGGATTGAACCCGGACCCCAGCACAGAAGTATGACACCTTACCCTAGACCAGGTCACCTAAGTTTTCAGTTAAATGTCCCAAATTAACAAACATTCCAGTACTTTTACTTACTTGATTTGCAGAATTCCCTGAGTCTTCAATGCGTATAAATCCGACATTCTAATCAAAGAACAAATATCTCACTTTCGTATCGCATCTTGGAGCCTTCGATATCAAACTCGATGTGCATACATGAGGTCCCCGATTTTGTAGCTCCGTTCACCTTGATCTTGGCGAGGAATGGGTTCTTTGCGTCGAACGCCTGAACAGGAAGATAACATTGGTTATAATTAGGAAGTAACATTTGATGAAAATTTACAAAGTTTGATTTGAGGGGGAAGGGGGGGGGGAATGTATCAATAAATGACTAGTTTGTTCATGATGTGTTTTTACCTGGATGACGGTTGAAAATCATTGTTTAGGTTTTGGGTTGCCAGCACTTGTAAAAGATCACTGTTTTGTTATAAAGTTAAGTTTGTTTAATCACATGTTATATTTAACATTTAATAACGTAAACTTAAGTTTTTTTCATTATTTAATTACTTTAAATAATTTCATTTTACCAATCCGAAACATATTTTAACATAATTAAAAGTAATTATTCTTCGTTTTGGAATGTTATCAATAATGTTTAATATGTTGCATACATTAATAACCTGTGGTCGTTAATTGAGTAATTTTAGTTTTTTTTTTATATACGTGCCTTGTCTTACTTCCTCGTTTGGATTATACACGATGATATTAACACATCTGATGATTTTTATGGGATTAGGAAGGTTATATTTATAGGAAGTGTACCATATTTGCGTGAGAAAGAGTGGAAACAACTTTGAAAAACCATGCTTAGTACACAACCTGAGATTCGAACCCTGATCCACCCCGTCAATCAGTAGATTAGTCTACTGCGAGGGTAGCTACCATTAGACCACACATCCGCCAAGGAGGGTGTTTCTAATTGTTCTCGCGCTTGTACCGAAAGTACCACACAGGGAGCAAACTTACGGCCTCTGGTTCTTGAGCGAGTGGAGACGCGCGACCTCTCCTGTGTACACCCGGTCGTGGTTCACCTCCTCGTGCTCCGTCAGTTTGTACTGACGTACGCTCACGTCCTCACCCGTCGACTCGATGCCGAAGAATTCGCACACCGCCGGCCAAAACCTGTCCTTCCACGTAATGAAGTCTTCTTCAATGCTGAGAGAAAAATATGTACACAGTTTATTTACCCTGACCTTTCTTGGTTCTACTATGGTGTAGCTTATAAGATAGGACCATAGTGTAATCAGTCAAGGTAAGACTGCTACCTTGCTTGGTTCCACTATGGTGTAGCGTATAAGATAGGACTGTAGTGTAATACTCACTTGGCATCGTCGTCTCCGAGACCGAGTTCGAACACCCTGGTGTATTTTATAAGATAGGACCATAGTGTAATACTCACTTGCATCGTCGTCTCCAACGGTCGAACACCTGGTGATTTATAAGATAGGACCGTAGTGTAATACTCACTTGCATCGTCGTCCAGACGAGTTCGAACACCCTGTGTATTTATAAGATAGACCATAGTGTAATACTCACTTGCATCGTCGTCTCCAACCGAGTTCGAACACCTGTATTTATAATGATAGACGTAGTGTAATACTCACTTGGCATCGTCGTCTCGAGACCGAGTTCGAACACCTGGTGTATTTTATAAGATAGGACCCTATGTAATACTCACTGCATCGTCGTCTCGAGACCGAGTTCGAACACCCTGGTGCGCCAGCTCTTCATGCGCTTGTCGACGTATTGCCACCTCATGTAAAAGTTCGTAAGTCTGTTGCCCAGACCAAACACCTGCAAACATTAACATTCAAACATATATATTAGTTTATTATTCATTACTTGAGTATCTAACACGTACTTTCTCAACCGAATGATTATAGCCGCACACACGACTTACGAACTAACTTAAATCTAGAACGACACAACCCTCAGCCATCACGTTAATTCATCAACCATTCACGACAAAATCTTCCGGCATGCCGAGAATCGAACGCGGACAAGACATAAAAAAAAAAAAGTCACCCGCGTCTAGGTGGCGTGGTTGGCTAACGCGCTAGTTTCGTGTCTAGCCAGACTGCCGAGGACGGGAAGATCCGAGGTTTTAATCTCGGTCGGGTGAACCGGGGGTTGTCCCTAAATGGTTTTCCACTCTTCCTCCACGCAAATGCACGATCACTTCTTCTAAATCAAACTTTCCCTATTCCTAAGCCGTTAGCGTAGTTAGTACTTAAGCGTATAACCCGAACAGGAAGTAAGAAAGGCTGATAAATAAATAAATAGATAAATAAAACAACAAAAATGTATTATATTTACTCTAGCACTTTGGCCACAATTCACCTATTCTTAAAAAAAAAAAAATGGAGGGTGTTTTTGAAGTTATGAGAAAATGCGTCTGCATTAGCGTGGAAATAGGATGAAAAAAAAACAAGGGATATATATAATATCATAATAAAAACACCCACAATGCACCTAGCTAACAAATCCCAAATACTTTTTTGTGCTATAACATTAATGTTTTGCAGACAATGTCCTTTTTTTTTTTCTCTCATCGATGTCACATTACTGATGACAGTGTAGAAACCGAGGTTCGTAGGAGAGGACTACAGCCCCCTCCCCCCCAAAAATCTCACACTTAAATAAATTTACCCCTCTCCCCTCGGGTCCACCCACCACAGATTGATTTTACTTCCCTCCAATATTCTCAAATTTGAAGCTCAAAGATGACCTTGAATAAAACTCCAAATAGTCTCTAATCTAGAGCTATATATATATACACACACAATTAAAGGCTGCGTATGAATACCTGTTCAGGTTATATACATATATTATAATTACAATAATAGGGTAGGTATGAGGAAGGAAGCATTTTAGAGGTAATATACCAGCATTTGCATAGAAGTGGAGCGGGAAACCATTTGGGGGGTGGGGGGAGGAGAAGAACACCCCTAATACCATCCGGCCAATGAAGCGAGTTAAAAGAATAGAATTAAAAAAAAATCAAGCAGAGAACACTTAAAATAGCTTCAAGAAAAAATTAATTTAAAAGAATTAATTAATTAAAGAAGAGGAACAATCTAAATAGTATCTAGGGGGCATAACATTTTCAAACATTGTCGGACAGGGGAAGGAGGGGGGGGGGGAGTATTTCCGACCTTCCTTAACCTCGAGGACCAAACCCCCCAAAGACTTTTTTTTTTCCAATTCCCTTCCCCCCTACACAAATAATGATCGTTGGCAAGGGGGCATCCATCTGGTTTTTTCCAAATGGGGGGAGGATTGGAGTCCCATCTGCCTAAGGGGTTACAACCCTCTCTTCCACCAGGAGGGAAAAATTTAATAAATTTAACCTTATGGGAGGGAATCTTAAAGCATCTGACCATGATTCTGAGCTAATTATAAGAGTTTCCAAAGCCAATTGTCACAACAAACATTACGAAAAAAAAAGGGGAAAAAAGCTCTAGAAGAGGGAATGGGGGAGGAATCTGCATTTTATAAATTATTTTATATTAACTTGGATATTGACATTCAAAGTTGCTGATAGCAAATTTCACCCGAATTCCAAATATACGATTTTATTTTTACATAAAAAAAAAGAACAAGTAAATATCATAGTGTTCAGAGGGGAGGGAGGGCTTGAGCCCCCTTTACTGCCCAAATATGATCGTTGGGGTCAGTCACATGTCCATTTTCTCTGCTCTCTAACATCTTGTGAATGTGAGGAACGCCAGGCCTCCACCGTGGTTCGGATCCCACGTTAAGCTGTAGGTCCTCCATTTCATCTCACTATCACCCTACCATTACACATTAGCGTAAGTGCGTATAACCCGAACGGGTAGTAAGATGCGGTGCTAATAATAATAATAATAATAATAATAATAATAATAATAATAATAATAATAATAATAATAATAACAATAATAACAATAATAATAATCTGCTCTCTAGAACCGCCGGCCCGCTGTTCAACTGTCCACAGTAGGTACAGACTACAGACTACAAACACAGGCCCAACGTCCCGTCTGTAGGACGGGTCAAGGATATTGACAAGAGTGCAACGTTGCCACGTATCATCAAACCAATGAATGAGGCGGTGTTGCCATATCCCGGCGTCGTTTTTAACAAATTGACTTCGCGTTCTCTTGACATCATCATATATACAGTAGCCCCATGACTTCTTTGGTGCTTTGAAAGTTACCAGACCAAATTATGTATCCCTACGCCGAACCATATGATCTGCAAAAACATGTTTTAAGCAGCTGTCACTTCTGACAGTCAAAATGTAGGTATATACCTGAATGTTGATTATCAGAAGTCAGCTGTGAGCTGTCAGTCAGCACCAAAGAAGCCACGGGACTACTGTATATACTCCTGTCGAGCGCTAATCGTCTCCGCCCACGCGCGACAATCGCGTAAATTCACTCGCTTCGCGCCGCTAGCGTTTAATCGCTCTCGCGGGATAGCGCCACCTCGAGTTTGAAAATCTGTCAGGGTACTCAATTATCTTCCCCCCTCCCCCCCCCCACAAATTAATTAAAACACTTGATTTATTTTATAGCACCGCGTCTTATTTCGCGTTCGGTTTACACGCCAACGGTTTTTAGGGATTAGGAAGGTTATATTCAGAGGAAGTGTACTCTGCATTTGCGTATAAAGAGAAAGGAAAACCTTTTCGGGGGGGGGGGGCAAGGGGGGCACACCCTAGGTACGCCTGACTCGAGATTCGAACCTCGATCTCCCCGTCATCGGCCACTCTAGTCTACTACGAGAGTAACGCCTTAGACCATGCGGCCACCGAAGCGAGTAGTTTGACACCCATATACACATTTTTCAGCCACATAAGGTATCAGGAAATGCCCTTAAAAAGGTAAGTAAATAAATGCAATAATTAACGCTAATAGCTGTTGTTTTTTATTTGTAGATATAAGGGTTGATTTATCCCCAAACATTCTTTCGATTTTCTTCACCAGTATAAAAGTACAAAGAACAAGTGTGAAAAGTTTGAACTAAATTGGTTGGTGCGTTCAAAAGTTATCGTAAGATATATCCACCACAGACAGAAAAATGAGTGAACTTAAAAGCGTACATCACACGTCAACCAACTCTGTGGTACAGTCGGTTAGAAATAGTAAATTTACACCAACACTATTGTACGTGGATCATTTCTGTTAAACATTAATGGAGATAAAGAGTTAATAGAAGTTCCTAATACTGAACATTTTGAAATATTAAATGATATCTGCCATTGAAAAGGCCGTTTTTTTGACCATTTTAAAATGTCTTCACAGATAAGCACTGTGCACAAATCATCATTCTGTCATAACAGGGACATACTGTAGTTATTAACAAGAAACTTTGTCGCTTTGTCCTCCATAGTCACCGCGGAAAATGTCGAGTAATCATTCAAATACGAATGTACTGCACACATTTCTTGTCTTTTCCTTTCCCTTTTACTCCCAAACCTCGCGCGAGTCCGGGAGTTGAGTTGGAAAAGATATGACGAACGCTCTTAAACGCGGTACAAACCGATCACGAGAAACTAGCGCGAACATCGTTGGCGGCTTTGTACTAGAAGAAACTATATCAGCTTTGTCCGCGTTTCTTCATAAGATCTGCGTGGAAGAACCAATCAATATTTTTAAAACAACTGACTCGTTCAGTGCGAATACGTCTAAATAGCGATAGATCTACAGTATTATAGTTGCGACAGTGTACAAAGCTTTGAAACTGCCCTAGCCAATATTATAGTTGCGACAGTATGCAGAGCTTTGAAACTGCCCTAACCAATATATATTAAGTTGCAGACTTAATGCCACAATATTATAGTTGCGACAGTACACAAATAGACGACATTACACAAAAGACTACATAGTTCAAGACTAACAGGTCGGTAATGAAGGACTGGGTTTACCTTGATAAGAACTATTCTTACATTACCACGCAATTTACTTATGTATGGAGCGCTATCATAATTGACAAAGGGGGGAGGCGTTTTCTCTAAGTCAGCGACAGTGATGTAAGACCCAAGGTCACCAACAATTCCAATATAATCTCGAAAACGGGCGAAAACCCCTTCTGTAGCCGCGTGGTCTAACGCGCTACTCTCGCAATAGAGTAGATTGCCGATAATGAGAAGATCAGGGTTCGAATCTTGGTTGGATATACTGAGGGTATTTTCCAAAATGGGTTTCCACCCTACATATATGCAAATGCGGGTACACTTTATATAAATACACCCTTTCTAATCCCTAAAAAGACATTAGCGTAATCAGCAGATAAGGATTAAGAGTTAAAACTAACGGAGAAATGAAACCACGTTCGCTGGAGGGAGAGTGGAAAAACCAATTAGGAAAAAACACCCTCATATACACCCGAACGAGATTCGAACCCGATCTCCCCATCATCGGTAGTCTAATCCACTGCGAGAGTAGCGCCTTAGACCGTAGGGCCACCTGTGAAGCGGGTAGTTTGAACCTATTTATCTATTTTCAGCAGTGTGAGGTAGGTCTATTGGGAAATGCCCTAAAAGGTGAACACATTTTTTTTAAAATTATTATTATTATTATTATTATATACCAGCGCGTCTTACTACCCGTTCGGGTTATACGCACTTACGCTAATGTGTAATGGTAGGGTGATTGTGAGATGAAATGAAGACCTACAGTTTAACGTGGGATCCGAACCACTGTGGAGGCCTGGCATTCCCCACATTCACAAGATGTTTGTCAGAGGTGAAGAAGGGTTTGGTAATCAGATAATCTGTGCCGGGACCGAGGATTGAACCCCGGACCCTCCAGCACAGAGGTCAGACACCTTACCTCTAGACCTCCAGGTCACCACCTAAACATATTTAATAATTAACACTATTAGTCGTATTTTTATACACATAAAGGTTGATTTCTCCACAACCGTTCGTTCTATATTCCTCCCCAAAGAACATGATCTGTATAAAGGTACAAAGAACAAGTGTGAAAAGTTTGAATTGAATCGGTTGATGCGTTCAAAAGTTATCTTGAGACATATCCACAACAGAAGGACAAATCCGCGGAGTTAAAACGTAACGATGGTTCAATAAACATGACCAGGCTTATGTTTGTATTTGTTTTCACACTCTTGACAATATATAATGATGTATCACCTACAAAGAATTTACGAGCGTGCAAGATAAAAAATTTCCCACCCCAACTTGTTTATTTTACAACCGTTACTAAGGACCCACCTCGGTGGCGTAGTTGGCTAACGCGCTTGTCGTGTTGAGCTCTACTACTGAGGACGGAGAATCGAGGTTCGAATCTCTCGGGAACTGGGGGTGGTTTTTCCTAAATGGTTTTTCCACTCTCCCTCCACGCAAGTGCGGGTTCGCTTCCTCTAATTCAACCTTCCCAATTCCTAATCCATTAGCGTAATTAGTACTTAAAGCGTATAACCCGAACGGGTAGTAAGATGCGGTGCTAAATATTATATTATTATTAATAATAATAAAAAACCGTTACTTAGGGGCAACCCTGATGCGCTTTATAATGCCATACAACCACAAATGTTGATCCGCTGCGCAGTAGCTCTAGGCCATGAGAGGATAATAATGTAAGCGTAGGGCGAGAGCACAATTGTTTACAACTGCAGAATGACTAGTATATGGCGTCATGGCTTTACATAGAATAGAATGAAACTGTGTGTACAGTAGCCCCGTGGCTTCTTTGGTGCTGACTGACAGCTCACAGCTTTGAAAAGTTACCAGACCAAATTATGTATCCCTACACCGAAGCATATGATCTGCAAAAACATGTGTTTAGCAGCTGTAACTTCTGACAGTCAAAATTTAAGTATATACTGTCCTAAATTTTGACTGTCTGAAGTCAGCTGTGAGCTGTCAGTCAGCACCAAAGAAGCCACAGGGCTACTGTATGTGTAAATATATATATATATATATATATTATTATTTATAATGTAGTATGTATTATGTATGTATTTATGTAATGTATGTATGTATATATTTATTATTTATAATGTATATATTATTATTATTATTATTATTATTATTATTAGCACCGCGTCTTACTACCCGTTCGGGTTATACGCACTTACGCTAATGTGTAATGGTAGGTGAATGTGAGATGAAATGAAGGACCTACAGTTTAACGTGGAATCCGAACCACGGTGGAGGCCTGGCATTCCCCACATTCACAAGATATCTTGTCAGAGTATAATGTAGTATGTATGCATATATGTATTATGTATGTGTGTATAATGTATGTATGTAGCTATATATTTTGTGTACTGCATACAAGAGCACTATCATTTTAGTATTCCTAATTAAAAAAAAAATCAAAGCGTCCGCGGACCAAAGTTTGGGTATCCCTACTTTTAACAGTTTAAAATCATAATTTGAATGTTGGTCACATGCACGTAAGCCAGTATTATTATTCCTGCTTTTGACTATAGTCGCCAACGAGCAAGTCACTATGACGTCACATGACACCAAGGTCATAGCCAGCCAATAATTTCAGGGGCATATTTCTCGAAATGCTGGAGGCTAGAAAAAATTATAAATATTAAACACCTCTATAAGATATCTGATGTGCTTTTTTTTATGGTAAAACAGCCCCCTAATCTGTACTTTTGCATTAATTTTGTATTTTTAAAATATAAATAAAGCCATATATGTTTTGTTTATTAAATGGGGGGAGGGGGGAGTAAGGGCCTTGAAACCCCCCCCCCCCCCCCCCCCCCCCCCGACCACGGCCATGCATGACACATCTTCCTCTGGCCTGAATAAGCAAAACTATATAAAACAAAAATCACGTGGCAGTAGTTTGGCTAGGCGGTTCACACTCTTGCAGGTTTACTAGTTACTTATAAAAATAAATAAATTGTACCGCATCTTACTACAAGTTTGTGTTTTACGCTAATGTGTTAAGGGTGAAGAAGGTTGAATTTAGAAGAAATGTACCAACATTCGTGTAGAAAAAAGTGTCGAAAAAAATCATAATAGATTAGTTCCATAAAATTACAAAGACCACTAAGCCGTGTGTATTGACAATGATTGACAATGAGGCGGTCGCCTTAATATTTCCCAATTTTATTTCCCCAAATACTTGTTATTAACCGTTCGGGTTATACGCACTTACACTAACGTGTAATGGAGGGTGATTGTGAGATGAAATGGAGGACCTACAGTTTAACGTGGGATCCGAACCACGGTGGAGGTCTGGCAGTCCACACATTCACAAGATGTCTTGTCAGAGGGAAGGAAGGGTTTAGTAATCAGATAAATGTACAAGGACCGAGGATTGAACCCCGGTCGCCAGCACAGAAGTCTGACACCTTACCCCTAGACCACCAGGTCACCGGAACCTTATTAATTATTCACATTCTGTTGGTATGTTTTTGGGTTGAACATTAAAACTAATTTATGTAGGCAAACATCCAGTTTGATGTTTGTACAAAATATAAACGGTTATTTGACTAGTTGAGTGTTCATGAGGTGACCTTGACGCTATGTCACCATCACAGGTTAGTCGGGAATACCACAGCCAGTTCTGTACCAAGGTATATTTACACCATTAATACTCAATCCATAGAATATGGCCTTTAGACAGTCAACATTTTAAATATTTATTCATCTTCTTAAGTTGACCACCACGAGGTGGGTTTGATGTGATTTCTATCTGCCCGGACCGGCGCAATCGCTCAGCGCTTCAACTGGTCAGTGCTGCCTTAACAATCTGGTAAAAGTTCCAGGCAGTTCGGCAGTTCCTTTTTGCATTTCTGCACTGAGTTTCTAGGAGCAAGAGCGAAAGGGTCAATTTTGCCCGGGAAAGGTATATTCACATACCTTCCAGGTTTTATTTTTACGTGCCACAATCAACACTGTAAAAGACCCGCCTCGGTGGCGTAGTTGGTTAACGCGATTGTCGTGTTGAGCTCGACTGCTGAGGACGGGAGATCGAGGTTCGAATCTCGGTCGGGTGAACTGGGGGTGGTTTTTCCTAAATAGTTTTCCACTCTCCCTCCAAGAAAATGCGGGTTCACTACCTCTAATTCAACCTTCCCAATTCCTAATCCATTAGCGTAATTAGTACTTAAAGCGTATAACCCGAACAGGTAGTAAGACGCGGTGCTAAATAAAAAAAAAAACACTGTTAAAGGCATCAATCTCTCGCAATAGACTGGACTATCCAATTACGAGGAGATTGAGATTCAAATCCCTGTCGGGTGTAATTAATTCCCCCCCCCTCCCCCCCCCTTTCCCATAAATGCTTTCTTATGCTCACTCTGCGCAGACAGGGGTAAGATTTCCTTTTAAACTCATTCTTCCTCATCCCTTACTCATTAGCGTAATTAGTTCATATGCGTATGACCCAGTAAGCCCTTTCCCCCCCCCCTTACATGTGCTAGGTCATCTCCCCACTCAGTCACCGTTGTGCGCAGGACATAGAAAAAGTATAGGTATAGAAACACCAGTGTATCTATACTCATCCTTTATTCTATGGTCCACGGACGGCCTTAAAATCAGACAAAACCTTGACATGATTAGATTAGAGTTGAGTATCTGACAGTGGAAGACCAATCAACTAGTTGTTTATTTAAACGTATAACCCGCCTCGGTGGCGTAGTTGGCTAACGCGCTTGACGTGTTGAGCCCGACTGCTGAG
Organism: Timema cristinae; assembly: GCA_039000515.1. Lineage (NCBI taxonomy): Eukaryota > Metazoa > Arthropoda > Insecta > Phasmatodea > Timematidae > Timema > Timema cristinae. The sequence continues at coordinate 28,194,336 of JBCFYV010011135.1, forward strand.
GACGGGGAGATCAAGGTTCGAATCTCGGTCGGGTGAACTTTTTTTTTTTCTTAAATGGTTTTCCACTCTACCTCCACGCAAATGCGGGTTCACTTCCTCTAATTAAACCTTCCCAATTCCTAATCCATTAGAGTAATTAGTACTTAAAGCGTATAACCCGAACGGGTAGTAAGACGCGTGCTAAGTATTATTATTATTATTATTATTAGTATTTAAACGTATAATAGTGCAATCTACTGCTGCCAACATTTAGAGTTTTATGAAACAGGTTTCTAGACCGATTTATTGAACCAGTGGTTTTTAAGACAACTACACTGGGTTATGCAAGTTTAAACCTTTGGGCTATTCGAAATAAAATAAATTGTTTTTTTTTTTCCTTTCACATTAATCCTGGTACACTTCCCCTAAATTTCACTTAAAAAGAACAACTACCGCGTCTTTCTACCTGTTCAGGTTAAATGCATATATGATAATTACTCTAATAGGGTAGGGATGAAGAAGGAAGCCTTTAAGAGGTAATCTACCCGTATTTGCGTGGAAAGAGAGTGGGAAACCATTTAGGAAACACGACCCTCAGTAGACGTCGACGGATTCGAACCCCGATCTCCCTCGTCATCAGAAAGTCAGTCTAACATGAGAGCGATGCATTATATTGAACGTTCGACCTCTTATGCCATTCTTATTTCTTTCCCACTAGTGACATTAATGAAGCTATTTTTATTTTAGTATATATATATATATATATATATATATATATAAATTTTTACTATTCCTATTTCGATAAAAATTTGAGCAATTTAAATGTTAAGAAATAATTGAGAACATTGTACTAAAAAACAAGATTTAATTAAAATAATTACCCGCCTTGGTGGCGTAACTGGTTAACGCGCTTGTCGTGTTGAGCTCAACTGCTGAGGACGGGGAGATCGAGGTTCGAATCTAGGTCGGGTGAACTGGGGGGTGTTTCCCTAAATTGTTTTCCACTCTCCCTCCACGCAAATGCGGTTCACTTCTTCTAATTCAACCTTCCCTATTCCTAATCCATTAGAATATAACCTGAATGGGTAGTAATACGCGGTGCTAAATAATAATATAATAATAATAATAATAATAATAATAATAATAATAACAAAAATTAACAATTTTTTTTTATTAAATTGGGTAAAACCATGACATCAACAATATAAAGACAGTAGAACTTGGATAGTTCGAACATATATAATTTTTGAATTCATGTTTAGTCCAAACTTTTTCCTTGGGCTTTGAAACTTCTATCTAAACAATGTTAAAAACCACATGTATTTCAAACTTATTATGTTTGAGTCGAATTAAAATTGCCTCGAAGATGACAAAAAAAAAGTCTGAAATCTCACGTAGGAAACACGACTGTTCAAATGAGAGACATTCAGAGAATTTCAACTTCACCAAAGAAGTTTTCATCCATACCAATCAAGTTGGCATCACTGAAGACAACATCCTGTTTAGTCTAATTACTACTACTTAATGAGGAAGATGCTATAATAGCATCAAAATATTGATGCGTGTGTAAATATGTGATAGTGTTTTTACTTTTATTTATACTCTTACCCTTTTCCTAATATTCTATTATTTTATTTATTACCAATTGTTTTTGCTCAATGCACTTTATTTCATATATATTACACAAAGAAACTTATTACGTTTTTATACAAAAAATGTACTTATAAATGTCAATTGACAACTCTAGTAGACAAGACAAATTGTGCCACCTTTTGCTAGGAAACAAAAGAACATACATGAGAAATCCTAATACCTAGTGTGAGTAAAAGGGGACAGCCAGACTGAAGCGAGCGACTAAAATATAAAATAGAACACATTGGTTGTAATGAGAGGTGGCCAGACTGAAGCGAGTGACTAAAATATAAAATAGAGAACATTGGTTGTAATGAGAGGTGGCCAGACTGGAGCGAGCGACTAAAATAATAAAATAGAACACATTGGTTGTAATGAGAGGTGGCCAGACTGAAGCGAGCGACTAAAATATAAAATAGAACACATTGGTTGTAATGAGAGGTGGCCAGACTGGAGCGAGCGCTCGAGCCTGTACAATCTAGTTTACAGGCGCTGGGCAATATTATTGTATGTTGGTTCATTGAGTGCGGGGAAAACTTTTCATTTTGACATTTTTATTATTTAGATAGATTTAGCACACTTGCTACTAACGGCCTAATTTAATTGGTAAGATCATAAACTATATATATATAGACACGATACGTTAAAATACTTCAATATTATATTCAAAGTAGGCCTTTACAAATAATAATCACCATTAGCGTGGAGAGAGGATGAGAAAACCACAACAATAAGTCACTTGTCATAAACCACCCTCAGTTCACTGAGCCAAGATTCGAACCTTTGCCTCATCGTCAACAACTATCGAAGAGCTATCTGCTAATCACGCACTCACTCGCACACTTGTCAGTCTAGCCGAACCCTAAGGGTATAAGAATGAGCTAATAAAAATATTTTAATATACATTCAATCCTAATACTGTAGGTACAATGTTGTGAGCCAACAAAATACAGAAAATTTGGCCCTTGGACATAAAAATGTTGAAGACCCCTGTTCTAAGAGGGGCATTGCGGAACTCACACATTGGAGGTGGATCTCCCCTCAATAAAAAAAATCTTATGGGTCAATGAAGTAGGCCAGACAAGAAGGATTAAAAAATAAAAATTATTTCATAACAAATGAATAACACGAATAATACGCAAACGGAATTAATTTTATTAGTCATATATACTAGTGTCACCAGGTCTTACTACCGGTTGAGTTTATACGCTTAAGAACTAATTACGCCAATGGGTTAGGAGTTGGGAAGGTTGAATATAGAGGAAGTGAACCCAGATATGCGTGGAAGTAGAGTGGAAAACCATTTAGGAACCTCCATTACCCCCTCCACAAGTTCACTCGAGCGAGATTCAAACCTCGATCTCTCTGTCCTCGGCAGTCTAGCTCAACACGAAACAAGCGCGTTAGCCAACTACACCACCGAGGCGGATTTACGCCCATTACCGTTTCCGGGCTGGGTCAGTTTTTTTTTATTCAAGCCATATATTTCCCACTGCCGGTTTGTTAGGCCTGGCATAGCTTCATAAGCCTTATATAATATAAATTAAGACTAGGACAGGAACAACATCCAGTCCCCCGCCATTAATTCATCATTGCGAAAGGGTAAACACATTTCATAAATGATAAATGTCTCGACCATGTTGGGAACCGAACCTGGGACCCTTAGTTAAGTAGACAGACACCCTACCGACTGAGCTAAGGTGTCGGATTCATGCTCCAAATGTGAATTTCAATCATCAAGAATAAAACCATTCACCATCTATTTAAAGTTACTTCGGGGCGGATTATTGTAGGGTACGTGTCCCCTTTTACTCCCCTCGCCAGTCCTACCACCCATCTCTAACGACACCTGTGCCACAAGTCATTATTGAGAAATGTTTCCCTGCTAATTAACCACTAGTCAAGGATGAATTGCCTGGAGAAAGAAACTAGAATGACAACTTGCTTCTTAGTTTCCACAAGTAATACATTAGTCAGGCAGGACATGCGTTTCTTAATACGGTCAGTTAGTAAAAAAAGTGACCTTCACTGTAGACAGCAGCCTTTAGTATAGTCTGGTTTGCTGGTGAAATTAAGGTCAAGTTTCAAAACTCTACCAAGTGGTTTTACTTTTAAAACTTTTTTTTGTTGTTGTTGAGGTATATAACATGCACTTTCTGAAACGAGTGATTATATAACTTATAGTCAAGCGCTGCAATCGCTCTAAAGTGTTAAGGTAAAGCAGGGAGAGGAGCATTCTAGTACAGTCAGTATCAAATGGCAAGTGGGACATAAATCCTTCACTCTGAATAATTTTTTTTAGCATGCTTATTTGAAGACATTTAAAAAAACAACACTTTACTTACATCATATTTAAAGACTAGATAGCTGTTGCCCGCGGCTTTGCTCGCGTGGAAGTTGATTATATACAAATACGAAAATATAATATGTATTTACAGATTAATTTAAAATATTACGTTACGTTGATGACCATAACTTGACCTCAGATCAAAAATAGTGCAAGTCCGATACAAACTTTCACCCCTTTTTCATCCCTTATTAAATAAAATTTCCAAAAGTCCTGAAACACGTATTTATTTGTTTACGTCAATAACCGAAATACAAAATTTTGTTTATGTAACTTTCAAAATGACGGATTTTCATACATATTATCATCCCCTATTTTGACCCCTTTGGGGTGGAATTTTCTAAAATCCTTTCTTAGTGGGTGCCTACATAACAAAATGAATATACAGTCCGAATTTCATGCTTGTAGCCTTGATAGTTTGCGCTCGGCGATGATGAATCGTGTCAGTCAGGACATGTTATTTTATAAGTATAGATGATTAGGTATCCGTAATGTTTGTCAAATGAGGTAAAAATAAAGTAAAACATTCTACACAAAACTACTGAAAGTGCTTAACTATCGAAGTTAAGTGCCAACCTCGGTAAGCTGACTGATACTGACTGATGACGTGTATTATTGGTCTTCCCCCTACATTCTTCAAGAAGTCGACATTCTTTCCGCATGCAATGTTCACTGTGTCGAGCAACATCCAGCTTCCTCCCCCCCCCCCATATCCCCTTCGATTATTCACTGTGAAAGGGGAAAGCCACATTTCACCAAATGATACATTTTTCTAGCCATACCAGGAATAGAACCCGGTACCCTTAGCTCAGTAGGCAGACATGCTACCGACTTGAGTATGGCGTTTTGATTTCCCCGTCTTGAGCGGGCCAGTCTTAACAGGAGACCAACCAACGCTTTGACCGTTCGGCCATCAGGTAATATCAAGTTCCTCACATGTCCATCAGGTAAGAGTTTAGTTTACTATGAGAACTGGAAAACTCAAATTCGTCCCCCGCGGGGCTAAGGCTCGAGGTGTCACTCTTGCAATAGAGTGGTACTGACATTGACGGGAGGTAAAAGTTTGAATCTCGGACGGGCGCCGCCAGGTGGTTTTTACATATGTGATCTATGACGGTGGTTTTGCTAACCATTTTTAAAGCTAACACTGGTGCATTAGTTCTAAACAACTCTTACCCCCCATATAAATTAGGCTGGTATTATTTTATTTTTGTATATCAGCGCATCCTACTACTTCTCTGGTCTATGAGGAAGGTTGAATTTATAAAAAGTGTAGCCACATTTGTGTGGAAGGAGAATAAAAAAACATTTATCAAAAACCACTCTATCTACAACCGACGGGATTCAAACCCCAATCTTGCCGTCATATGCAGTCTAGTCTATTACGATAGTGAAGCTTTATAAACATACAATAAAACAAAAAGTAATCCCGAAGGAAACATATCTTCTCAGCCGACAATTCTTGATAGAATGCCAATGACGAGGGTAGATTGGTTGGTAGAGGGGTTAGGAGTGTCGCGCACCAAGGACCTCACAGGGTTCCGATACTATCCTGGGTCCTCATATATCCCTGAATTTTAGTGATCTAGAACTCACAGAGTAGTTGAGGCCGGTGAGGTCTGCGTCTCCATTCTGCAGCCACCCGTAAAACTCCATGGCGTTGTCCGTGGGGTCCCCTTCACCGTACGTGGCGAGACAGAATACCGCCAACGAGTTGGGGATGTCCTTCAGGTTGATCAAGTCTTCCTGTTTATAATAAACATAAGAAAATATTATTAAATATAGGTTTTACTTTAATAACCAGTTCTTAGTACCGGAGGAAGAAATAATAAAATAATAATACTTAGCACCGCGTCTTATTACCCGTTCAGGTTATACGCTTAAGCACTAATTACACTAATGGGTTAAGAATTGTGAAGGTTGAATACAGAGGAAGTGAACCCGCATTTATGTGGAGAGTGGAAAACCATTTAGGAAAAACCACCTCTAGTTTACCTGAGTGAGGTTCGAACCTCGATCTCCTTGTCCTCGACAGTCTAGATACGAAACTAGCGCGTTAGCTAACTACACCACCGAGGCGGGTATGGAGGAAGTAAAATGGTGGAAGGACCGAAGTAAATGGAGAGGTTTATGTTCGAGCCACAGTGCCAAATAAGCTTCCCATGAAGTATTGCTTGGAGCGTTTTAATACAGTAAATTTATTATTGCTAATTAATATACTTTAGACATTTATGGAGGAGTTGGACAGTAGAAAAACAGAGGAAACAGAGTTGGACAGTAGCGAAATAGAGGAAACAAGAGTTGGACAGTAGTAAAATAGAGGAAACAATTTGGACAGCAGCAAAATAGAGGAAACAAGAGTTAGAGAGTAGCAACATAGAGAAAACAAGAGTTGAGAGTAGCAACATAGAGGAAACAAGAGTTGGACAGTAGCAAAATAGAGGAAACAAGAGTTGGACAGCAGCAAAATAGAGGAAACAAGAGTTAGAGAGTAGCAAACAATAGAAGAAAACAAGAGTTGAGAGTAGCAACATAGAGGAAACAGATTTGGACAGTAGCAAAATAGAGGAAACAAGAGTTAGAGAGTAGCAAAATAGAGGAAACAAGAGTTAGAGAGTAGCAAAATAGAGGAAACAAGGTTGGGATCAGCAAAATAGAGGAAACAAGAGTTAGAGAGTAGAAAAATAGAGGAAACAGAGTTGGACAGTAGCAAAATAGAGGAAACAGGAGTTAGGACAGTAGCAAAATAGAGGAAACAAGAGTTGGAGCAGCAGCAAAATAGAGGAAACAGAGTTAGAGAGAAACATAGAGGAAACAGATTTGGACAGCAGCAAAATAGAGGAAACAAGAGTTAGAGAGTAGCAAAATAGAGGAAACAAGAGTTGGACAGTAGCAAAATAGAGGAAAAAAGAGTTGGACAGCAGCAAAATAGAGGAAACAAGAGTTGGACAGTAGCAAAATAGAGGAAACAAGAGTTGGAGAGTAGCAAAATAGAGGAAACAGATTTGAGCAGCAGCAAATAGAGAAGTCAGAGTCAAAGGCTTGGTGCACCCACTACACAGCCACGGCTCAGTTGGCCTTCACATTTAGATATAAATATAATTCTACCGTACTCACCATCTCGCACTCCTCGGGGTCCGCCACCATCCCTTTAAGGTGGTACCTCATCCCCTCCTTGGCGATACGCCCAGCAAACTCCTCCCCGGTACCAGTCTGGCTGCCGTAGAACACCACCAGACTGCGCCCAGACGACTTTAGCTTCTTGATGAACGAGTTGTTTGTGACTTGGGTGGTCATAGCGGTGGGTCTGGGGCGAAGAAAAAAAAATGTAAAAAAGTTGTAACTGGATGTAGAGAGGAGCTTTGCTAATCCGAACAATGCATAACAAGCTTGTTCGGATTAATCAGAAAAGTACAACCGGGTCTGAAAGGAATTAATTTATTTAACTGATGCATGTGATATGTACTTTAGTTTTACAGTTACATGCATCCCTAATCATGCCATCGCCTTACAGGGTAGGAAAAGAAACTGTGAATATATCTAATACTAGACAATCCCGCAAGGCGTTGCCCATGGGCCATGACCCACTGTAGTATAAGATTTATATAAGGCCCCCCCTCCCCTCCCCTATGGTGTCCGATTTCAAATGGAAACGTTATCTCTGAAACGTAATTCTAAACCAGATTATGTCAATAAATATAGCTATATTATACCTTGTGTAAAACTATTGACATTTTTATGAGGAATAAATTAAATTTTCAAAATAAAATATAGCTCGCTGATAACGTAGCTTTATATTGGTGAAATAATTTTTAAAATAGGTCCAGTAGTTTTTGAGTTTATCCATTACAAACAAAAAATCAAATCTTTCCTCTTTATAATATTAGTATAGAAAACAAACTCTGTACTTAATCCATCCTCACTAACTTTCTCCACACTTCCCTATCCTGCATACTTCCCTTCTCTTCAACAACATCCATACACAAAGTCACACACTCTACCTTCATATATTTGCTCACTCACTCGATCCAATCTCATCCTCAAAATATGCACAAACCAACATAACATTTACAGTTAATCTTTTTATAGTATTGCAACTATTTTTTCATCTGTTTGTACTACCTAGTGCAATTATTTTTATATATTTTTATAATATCACAACTATTTTAATATTTTTTGATAGTAATGCAACTATTTTAACAATTTTTTAAAGTATTTCAATTAATTTTAGTCACAGGAATGACCAGAATATGTAATTATTAAACATTTATATCAATGTTTCTTACAATTCTCTTTTTAATACTCAATAAAATACATTCCCTTTGTCATATTTATTTTATTGCAGTTTTTCGGAATTTCGGACCATCGAAGTTCGGCCTTTTGTATTGTAACAATATATTTTTATGTTACCGTGTTTCACAAGTCATTCAGGTTATACGCTTATGTACTAGCTGCGCTGATTGTTCTAGGGCCTAGGAAGGTTGACTTTAGAGAAAATATACCCGCATTTGCATGGTGGAAAACCATCTAGGGCAAAAAAACAGCCTCTACACACCTGAACCCCAATCGCCCTGTCATCAGCAGTCCCAGTTTATTGCAAGTGTAATGCCTTAAGACAGTTTGGCCAGCAATAAAATGTATTGCATAATTTATACTATGGAGTAGGGGGTCTTGAAACTCGACTTGGCTTCGAAACAAACATCAGCTTTGACTTGACTTTAAAACAACTTCGTTAGAAAATATCGACAGTTAAAATACTTAATTTATATTCAATCATAGCCATTCTGAGATGTTTCGTACATTACAAATTAATATTTATATTTACAAAATCTGAAGAAATTTAATTGCATGTTATGCTAGTAACTTGATTTGTCAGAGTAATATGAAATATAGCAAACAATTGTGTAATGATACATTCTCCAAGTAATTTTATTAATTAATTTATTAATATTATTAATCCTCATTTCATATCTACTCTACACTTCCATTTAACTTTAATTTGTTTCATTTCAAGCTCTTAAGACGTCTGGTTCTAGCTGTATTACCTACCTAAGTTAGGTGTTATCTGGGGATGAGACGGTTCTTAAGACGTCTGGTTCTAGATGTATTACCTACCTAAGTTAGGTGTTATCTGGGGGTGAGACGGCTCTTAAGATGTCTGGTTCTAGCTGTATTACCTACCTAAGCTAGTGTTATCTAGGGGTGAGACGGGCTCTTAAAGAGCTCTGGTTCTAGCTGTATTACCTACCTAAGCTAGGTGTTATCTGAGGGTGAGACGGCTCTTAAGACGTCTGTTCTAGCTGTATTACCTACCTAGTTAGTATTGGGGTAACGCTTAAATGTACACTACAGTTAGGTGTTATCTGGGGGTGAGCGCTCTAAGCGTTGTTTGCTGATTACCTACTAGCTGGTGTTAATGGGTGAGACGGCTCTAAGGCTCTGGTTCTAGCTGTATTACCTACCAAGTTAGGTGTTATCTGGGGGTGAGACGGGCTCTTAAGACGTCTGGTTCTAGCTGTTATTACTAGGTTTAACTGGGGTGAGACGGCTAAAGACTCTGGTTCTAGCTGTATTACCTACCTAAGTTAGGTGTTATTGAGGTGAGACGGTCTTAAGAAGTCTTGTCTAGCTGTATTACCTACCTAAGTTAGGTGTTATCTGGGGGTGAGACGGCTCTTAAGAGTCTTGTTCTAGCTGTATTACTACCTAAGTTAGTTTATCTGGAGTGAGACGGCTCTTAAGACTCTGTTCTAGTGTATTACCTACCTAAGTTAGGTGTTATCTGGGGGTGAGACGGGCTCTTAAGACGTCTGGTTCTAGCTGTATTACCTACCTAAGTAGGTGTTATCTGGGGGTGAGACGGCTCTTAAGACGTCTGGTTCTAGCTGTATTACCTACCTAAGTAGTGTTATCTGGGGGTGAGACGGCTCTTAAACGTCTGGTTCTAGCTGTATTACCTACCTAAGTTAGTGTTATCTGGGGGTGAACGGGCTCTTAAGACGTCTGTTCTAGCTGTATTACCTACCTAAGTTAAGTGTTATCTGGGGGGTGAGACGGCTCTAAGAGTCTGTTCTACTGTATTACCTACCTAAGTTAGGTGTTATCTGGGAGTGAGACGGGCTCTTAAGACGTCTGGTTCTAGCTGTATTACCTACCTAAGTTAGGTGTTACTGGGGGTGAACGGCTCTTAAGACGTCTGTTCTAGCTGTATTACCTACCTAAGTTAAGTGTTATCTGGGAGTGAGACGGGCTCTTAAGACGTCTGGTTCTAGCTGTATTACCTACCTAAGTTAGTGTTATCTGGGGGTGAACGGGCTCTTAAGAGTCTGTTCTACTGTATTACCTACCTAAGTAAGTGTTATCTGGGGTGAGACGGGCTCTTAAGACGTCTGGTTCTACTGTATTACCTACCTAAGTTAGTGTTATCTGGGAGTGAGACGGGCTCTTAAGACTCTGGTTCTAGCTGTATTACCTACCTAAGTTAGTGTTATCTGGGGGTGAACGGCTCTTAAGACGTCTGTTTCTAACTGTATTACCTACCTAAGTTAGTTACTGGAGGGACGTCGTTAAGAGTGTTCTACTTACTCCTAATTGGTGTATCTGGTGAACGCTCTACGTTGTTAGCGATACACCTAAGTTAGTTATTGGGTGAGGCTCTTAACTCGTTACTTATACACTAATAAAGTGTTACGGGGAGTGAGACGGGCTCTTAAGACGTCTGTTCTACTGTATACCTACTAAGTTAGTGTTATTGGGGTGAACGGCTCTAAGACGTCTGTTTACGTATTATACCTAGTAGTGTTATGGGGGAGACGGCTTAGACGTTGGTTTACTGTATTACCTACTAGTTAGGTGTTATCTGGGGTGAGACGGGCTCTTAAGAGTCTGGTTCTAGCTGTATTACCTACCTAAGTTAGGTGTTATCTGGGGGTGAGACGGCTCTTAAGACGTCTGTTCTATGTATTACCTACCTAAGTAAGTGTTATCTGGGGAGTGAGACGGGCTCTTAAGACGTCTGGTTCTACTGTATTACCTACCTAAGTTAGGTGTTATCTGGGTGAACGGGCTCTTAAACGTCTGTTCTACTGTATTACCTACCTAAGTTAGGTGTTATCTGGGGGGTGAGACGGCTCTTAAGACGTCTGGTTCTACTGTATTACCTACCTAAGTTAGGTGTTATCTGGGGGTGAGACGGGCTCTTAAGACGTCTGGTTCTAGCTGTATTACCTACCTAAGTTAGTGTTATCTGGGGGTGAACGGGCTCTTAAGACGTCTGTTTCTACTGTATTACTACCTAAGTTAGTGTTATCTGGGGAGTGAGACGGGCTCTTAAGACGTCTGGTTCTAACTGTATTACTACCTAAGTTAGGTGTTATCTGTGAGGTGAGACGGGCTCTTAAGACGTCTGTTCTAGCTGTATTACCTACCTAAGTTAGGTGTTATCTGGGGGTGAGACGGCTCTTAAGACGTCTGGTTCTACTGTATTACCTACCTAAGTTTGTGTTATCTGGGGTGAGACGGGCTCTTAAGACGTCTGGTTCTAGCTGTATTACCTACCTAAGTAGGTGTTATCTGGGGGGTGAGACGGCTCTTAAGACGTCTGGTTCTAGCTGTATTACCTACCTAAGTTAGTGTTATCTGGGGGTGAGACGGGCTCTTAAGACGTCTGGTTCTAGCTGTATTACCTACCTAAGTTGGTGTTATCTGGGGGTGAGACGGGCTCTTAAGACGTCTGGTTCTAGCTGTATTACCTACCTAAGTTAGGTGTTATCTGGGGGTGAGACGGGGCTCTTAAGAGTCTGTTCTAGCTGTATTACCTACCTAAGTTAGGTGTTATCTGGGGGTGAGACGGGCTCTTAAGACGTCTGGTTCTAGCTGTATTACCTACCTAAGTTAGGTGTTATCTGGGGGGTGAGACGGGCTCTTAAGACGTCTGGTTCTAGCTGTATTACCTACCTAAGTTAGGTGTTATCTGGGGGTGAGACGGGCTCTTAAGACGTCTGGTTCTAGCTGTATTACCTACCTAAGTTAGGTGTTATCTGGGGTGAGACGGGCTCTTAAGACGTCTGGTTCTAGCTGTATTACCTACCTAAGTTAGGTGTTATCTGGGGGGTGAGACGGGCTCTTAAGACGTCTGGTTCTAGCTGTATTACCTACCTAAGTTGGTGTTATCTGGGGGTGAGACGGGCTCTTAAGACGTCTGGTTCTAGCTGTATTACCTACCTAAGTTAGGTGTTATCTGGGGGGTGAGACGGGCTCTTAAGACGTCTGGTTCTAGCTGTATTACCTACCTAAGTTAGGTGTTATCTGGGGAGTGAGACGGGCTCTTAAGACGTCTGGTTCTAGCTGTATTACCTACCTAAGTTAGGTGTTATCTGGGGGTGAGACGGGCTCTTAAGACGTCTGGTTCTAGCTGTATTACCTACCTAAGTTAGGTGTTATCTGGGGGGTGAGACGGCTCTTAAGACGTCTGGTTCTAGCTGTATTACCTACCTAAGTTGTGTTATCTGGGGTTGAGACGGCTCTTAAGACGTCTGGTTCTAGCTGTATTACCTACCTAAGTTGGTGTTATCTGGGGTGAGACGGGCTCTTAAGACGTCGGTTCTAGCTGTATTACCTACCTAAGTTAGGGGTTTCTGGGGTGAGACAGCTTTAAGACTCTGGTTCTACTGATTACCTACCAAGTTGTTATCTGGGGATGAGAGGGCTCTTAAGACGTCTGGTTCAGCTGTATTACCTACCTAAGTTAGTGTTATCTGGTGGTTGAGAACGGCTCTAAACGTCATGGTTCTCAGCTGTATTACCTACCAAGTAGGTGTTATCTGTGTGAGAGGGCTCTAAGACTCGGTGTCTAGCTGTATTACCTACCTAAGTTAGTGTTATCTGGGGTGAGACGGCCTTAAGACGTCTGTCTAGCTGTATACCTACCCAAGCAGGTGTTATCTGGGTGAGACGTCTTAAATGGTCCCACTAAGTAGTTATCAAGACCATTGTTTCTGTATATACTAAGAACTGTGAGGGCCAGACTCTGTTCTACTGTATACTACAAGTTAGTGTTCTTGGAAGTCACAAGAGTGTTCTAATACCTACTAAGTTAGTTTTCGAAGAGTAAGGCGAGTTTACCTAAATTGTTAGTGGTTATGTCGTCTCATATACTCCAAGAGTATCGGTAACGTGGTTCTAAACGTTAGAATTAGTAGTTAACATCTAAACTATGTTTATAAGTGTTTATCGATAAGCTTTAAAAAGTGCAGGTCTCTAAGGATTCTATAAGTATGTTTCTAAACGAGTCTTAAGACGTAGGTTCTAGAATATCTATAAGGGTGTTTCTCGAACGGCTCTAACGGTGTTGAGTAGTTGTTAGTGTATTACATAATAAAAAACACAAAGAAAGCACTTTTTTTTGTTAGTATATCAATTATATTAATTCAATATTGTCCTTTTTTATAATTATTTGACTCTCCCAAGTCCCAATTTATTTTACAAATTGATTAAAATTCTTATTTGAAGCCAAAGCCTTCATTATTTTATCAGAGATTCTTTAATTTTTGTGAGATTTTACAAATTTCGAACGTGCCATCTATAGACATAAAGGAACGCAGTTTGCAGATGAATTTCGCAAATTTTATAAGATAAACAGCAGGTTTTACTAGCGAACAAACAAAAATTACTTTCGTGTGTCAATCAACCGGCTTTACAAAAGCTAGGTTCAGGTAGCGGCCCCACCCACTTCCCAAAAAAGTGCCCTACAAAATCCAATCAAGTTTACTCAAGACAACACATTTAAAATGGAATACAATAATAATTTTCATTACATTGTTTAATTTGTTCTAATTATTGTTTATTATATGATATAATTGGTTTAGATTATTTGAGGTCTTCCGTGAAGAAGACCTCGGTTCAAGAATTTCCACACAAATGCCTTCGGATATAACCGAAGTTGGGTACACGCCGAATAATAGAAAATTTTATATTTATTTAAAGCTAACTTCTAACAGTTACTGAGTGTTAAGTCTAAAACCTATACCAATGCTACAAATTATTAAAAATAAATTCATAAACTATAAATTTGTATTCAAACTAATAACCCATTAGATATAAAAGAAAAATTAATTTAATCTAATAATTATTTTAGCTACATTTGGAGATTTGTTCTAAATACAATGTTTATATGAGTCGTATGAGATAACGCTATCTATGGAGTAAAAGGTTAACTACACGTATTTCATTTTGAACGATGTTTTATTGTTTGGAATATACTGTGTTTTTTTATTAATAGCCAATGCGTTTTTATTCAATGCTTTTATTATATATATATATATAAATATATATTATATATATATATATATATATAATATAAATAAAGTAAATCACCTGGGTAACTAGTGCTTTGGACTTCCTTTCCTAGTGAAACTTCCAGTTTGAAAGAAAAAAAAAAAGGAACAACGCCGAAAGAAAGAAACGGTTAAGTAAAATTTTAAATATTAAAAAATAAAAAATAACATGCACGTTATGTTAAAAAAATTTTTATCGGATACTAACTTAACCTAGGACAACATAGAAAAGAACCAAACACCAAGACATCATCGTCGGGCATATTGACTAAGGTGTTAAAATCGTCTGGTTTGGTTCGTCAGTGAGGGTGTTTTTGCCTAAATGGTTTACCACTCTCCTTATACGCAAATGCCTGTAGATGGCCCCTCTAAAATATGTTCCTTCATCATCCTTACCCCATTAGAGTAGTTACATATGTTTTTATCTGAACAAGTATTAAGGCGTGGTGAGAATATTATTTATATATATAATATATATATAATATATATATATACCTTATATATATATATATATATATATATATATATATATATTATATACATATAATGAAATACGTAACTATTATAATCTTAATAATTTTATTTTATTAGTTTTAAACCCGCCTCGGTGGCGTAGTTAGCTAACGCGATTGTCGTGTTGAGCTCGACTGCTGAGGACGGGGAGATCGAGGTTCGAATCTCGGTCGGGTGAACTGGGGGGGGGGTCCTAAATGGTTTTCCACTCTCCTCCACGCAAATGCGGGTTCACTTCCTATAATTCAACCTTCCCAATTCCTAATCCATTAGCGTAATTAGTACTTAAAGCGTATAAACCGAACAGGTAGTATGACGCGTGCGAAATATTAATATTAAATTAATTATTAGTTTTAATATTTGTATTTCAGTAATATTTATCATTATTAGAACTGATTTAATTAAAATTTTATCAGGATAGGGTTGTATGGGTCTAGTTTCGTAATGTTTAGTAACTTATCAGAATGTAAACATTTATAATGTTGGTATAATAACTGCTCTATCAAATCGTATTGGTGATGTAGCTATTGTATGAATATTAAATTTGGAATATGAAATTATGTTTTCTTTTTGAGTTATATAAAAAAATCTTATAAAATAGTTATTAATTGAGAGTGTATTTTTTTATTTATTTTAATTTAGCACCACATCATACTACCCGTTCGTGATAGTGGTATTAAGTGGTATAACAAAAAGGGGTCAAATTCTATTTTATTTTGCAATAGTGCTCCCACTCGAGTATAGGTTGATATTTATAAAAATAAACCGTAGTTTAATGGACAGACAACTTGAGACCGCTGTGTACCGTCAAAATAAACTAAGTGTACATATGTGAATCGACGTGACATGATCTACATCATTAAATAATGTAATCATACTTATTATGACAAGTATGTAATGGACAGTGGTGCAATGGCTTCGGGCTGTGACAGGTAAGGTTCTTCTATGAACATTGGACTGTATAATTGTTCTAGCTGTCAATAAGGTTCTTACTATGACATTGGACTGTAGTAACTTTTCAAACTGTCAGATAAGGTTCTTCCTATGACATTGGACTGTAGTAACTTGTCTAGCTTCAGATAAGGTTCTTCCTATGAACAGTGGACTGTAGTAGCTTTTCTAGCTAACCCTAAATCTGGCCTGACAATTTAATTTTTATCATGAAATAATAATATATATTTAAATTCTACGTACCCCCTAAACATGTCTTCGCATACACACGACTAAACACCGTTTACTTTTGAACATGCGGCCACCGAAGCAGACGAGATATTTATATCAAAATTTCGTTGTAAAGGCTACAAAATCTAAAGAGAAATTTGCTTGTCACTCATCGCTAAGCTACAGTCCAATGTTTATAGGAAGAACCTTATCTGACAGCTAGAACAATTACTACAGTCCAATGTTCATAGGAAGAACCTTATCTGACAGCTAGAAAAGTTACTACAGTCCAATGTTCATAGGAAGAACCTTATCTGACAGTTTGAAAAGTTACTACAGTCCACTGTCAATAGGAAGAACCTTATCTGACAGCTAGACAAGTTACTACAGTCCAATGTTCATAGGAAGAACCTTATCTGACAGCTAGAAGAGTTACTACAGTCCACTGTTAATAGGAAGAACCTTATCTTACAGCTAGGACAGTTACTACAGTCCAATGTTCATAGGAAGAACCTTATCTGACAGCTAGAACAGTTACTACAGTCCAATGTTCATAGGAAGAACCTTATCTGACAGCTAGGACAGTTACTACAGTCCAATGTTCATAGGAAGAACCTTATCTGACAGTTTGAAAACTTACTACAGTCCAATGTTCATAGGAAGAATCTTATCTGACAGCTAGAAAACTTGCTAGATCTATCTATTCATATGTCAAGTAATGTTAATTGCTTCTGTTAACTTTGATAAATATTATCAATTTCGAATAATAATATATTTATATGTTATCAATGTTGACAGCAAGAAAAAAATATATTTGTAATTTCCAAAAAAAAGCGCTCCAGACGTCCATTCGTAAATAAACCATGGTATAGTTGACGTCTCATTTCCTCTTCCTTTCCATTGTTGAGGGAAACCTGTTTTCTCAAGGTCACTTTCCGGGCGGTGTAAGACAGAGACAGTTGTCCTCAATCAGCTGTTGGTCACGTACACGCTTTCGACCCGGTGAAGAGGCTCCCGTGGTTCGTCTGGTTAGCGTTCATATATTGCCAACAATGCGTTCATCTTGTGATTGATTGTACCGCGTTCATATATTGTCAACAATGCGTTCATCTTGTGATTGATTGTACCACGTTCATTTATTGTCAACACCGCTTTCATCTTGTGATTGAATGTACCGCGTTCATTTATGGTCAACAATGCTTTCAATTTGTGATTAATTGTACCACGTTCATTTGTCAACAATGCGTTCATCTTGTGATTGATTGTATCGCGTTCATTATTGTCAACAATGCGTTCATATTGTGATTGATTGTACTACGTTCATTTATTGTCAACAATACTTTCAATTTGTGATTAATTGTACCACGTTCATTTGTCAACAATGCGTTCATCTTGTGATTGATTGTATCGCGTTCATTTATTGTCAACACCGCGTTCATCTTGTGGTTTATTATGCCACGTTCATTTATTGTCAACAATGCGTTCATCTTGTGATTAATTGTATCGCGTTCATTTATTGACAACACCGCGTTCATCTTGTGGTTTTTATAACCACGTTCATTTATTGTCAACAATGCTTTCAATTTGTGTTTGATTGTACCACATTCATTTATTGTCAACAATGCGTTCATCTTGTGATTAATTGTATCGCGTTCATTTATTGTCAACAATGCGTTCATCTTGTGATTGATTGTATCGCGTTCATTTATTGTCAACAATGATTTCATTTTGTGATTTAATGTACCGCGTTCATTTATTGTCAACAATGCGTTCATCTTGTGATTGATTGTACCGCGTTAATTTATTGTCAACAATGATTTCATCTTGTGATTGATTGTACCACGTTCATTTATTGTCAACAATGCTTTCATCTTGTGATTGATTGTACCGGGTTCATTTACTGTCAACAATGCTTTCATCTTGTGATTTAATGTACCGCGTTCATTTATTGTCAACAATGCGTTCATATTGTGATTGATTTTACCACGTTCATTTATTGTCAACAATACTTTCAATTTGTGATTATTTGTACCACGTTCATTTGTCAACAATGCGTTCATCTTGTGATTGATTGTATCGCGTTCATTTATTGTCAACACCGCGTTCATCTTGTGGTTGATTATACCACGTTCATTTATTGTCAACAATGCGTTCATCTTCCCGGCCTTTTTATTCATATTGTCGACCTCTATGATATTGAGGTTAAGTGCTCGCTAGAGAACTTGGGATGTATCGAACACAAAAGTATCGATACTGTACTTATTAAAAGTATCAGAAGAAAAATATCGATAACACTAGTATCGGTATCAAAATTTTTATCTGGAAAAATCTTTTATATTTATCAAGTAATAATAATTTTAACTTTTGAATCATCATCAATTGTATTTTCATGTTTATTTAAACACTGAAAATTATAATGGTTTTTTTTAAATACTTTTAAAAACAAATTTTAAAAGATGTTTGTTTCACCACTTCTTAGAAAACTTACATGATTCACTTCTGGGAAATTCACATTTTTTTTAAACTGCATTCATCGTTTATATGCTCTTATCAAGATAGATTATTAACTACTGACAAACAATAGAAGAATAGACGGTCCTGCCCTGCTTCAACAACGCTCTACAAAAGATGCTTTTGTATGATTTGTAATGACTGTGTTCATTGATAATGGAAGGGGTTGTAGACTGGTCGCCATTCACCCCGGCAGGATGTATTGATAAAGATGACAAAACAGCTATGAGCTAAAAGACATTGAATGCAAGAGTCGCAGAAAATGAGTGAGAATTGAGGAAGAGTTGTAATTTGTTCTTCCCCCATAGTCCACCCTAGTAAACATTTAATCCCAGCGTGAGTGAAGATAACAAATAATTTTCTTTCGATACCGATCCGATACCGTAGTGTTAAGTACTAATATAAGTAAAGTAGGCCTATCAGAAAATAAAAAATTAGTACCGAAAGGGAAATATCGATATTTTTTCCATATCCCGAAGGAGGACCCCGATGTTCGTGAGTTCTAACTCAACCGGTGTCGACGGATTTTTTTCTAGGAACGCTCGAAATCCGTAGCACAACTTCCTTCGGAAGAGAAGTGAAGCAAGCTGTCGATCCCATATCGAATATGGCTTGTAAAATAACCGACCTGGAATGTATGTGTAAATACGTTTTCAGGTAAAAATTGGTTGGCCCTTTCACTATCGCTCATAGAAATTCTTATGTGGTGATATAATCAGTCGGTTCAGAAAGTGCACCTCAAATATATATATATATAAAAAGTATCCCTATTAAATTAACGTATTTAATATTACTACGCGTATCGTCTGGATGGATTGTGAAACGCCGTGGGAAAAAAACTTATTTCTATTGACTAGGCTAAATTTAATGTAAAAAAAGCATTTTTTTTTCGAACCGCACACCGACCAACCTCGTCCCAAATACATTTCTGGTTTACGGCCCTGTGTATGAAATATGTTTAAAATCATCCACATCGAATCGAAAATAATTCAAGTTTTGAAAAAAAAAAAAAAAAAAAAAAGCATAGGCGAAAAACTTACAAAAACTTAGTGTTAAAGTAGAGATATTTTCACTTTATTTAAGGAACGAAATTATAAATTTTTTGTTGTTGCTAAATATCACAAATTCTGAAGGTATATACAGTAGCACCGTGGCTTCTTTGGTGCTGACTGACAGCTCACAGCTGACTTCTGACAGTCAACAGTTAGGTATATACCTAAATTTTGACCGTCAGAAGTGAGAGCTACTAAATACATGTTTTTGCAGATCATATGGTTCGGTGTGGGGATACACAAATTTGGTCTGGTAACTTTTCAAAGCCGTGAGCTGTCAGTCAGCACCAAAGAAGCTATGGGGCTACTGTAATAATGTAAAAATGTAACAATGAAAAAAATTATTCAATTATTATTTTTTTAAAGTAGAATTGAGGTGCGTTTTTTTTTTGCGGCCGTTTCTCTGATATTGATACCGCTGTGGGGTTTTTTTTTAAATAATTTTTTTCTCTCGCTTGGCGATCTGAATTTTTGACGTCCGAATTATCGACATACTGTACTTAATATCCGCGGTGGAATTGCCGTCTGTGTCCACATGCCGTCCATAAATACCCCCGAGGTTGTTTATCACTGTGATCTGAAGAGGTGAGGTGAAATATTTATATTTTTATTGTTAGTCGATTTAATCCCTGGCGACGTTTCATTAAAGTTGATGACGTCAGCTTCCTCTTACTATTGACACGAGCAAAAAAAAAAAATCTAAATATTTAGACAATAGAAAGGAATATTATTTTTGATATATTTAATTTAGTAAAATCAGCCGCAAATTGTGTAAATAAGAGAGAGATAGTGACATGCAAGAAAGATTCACGTTATCTGTCCGGTCAAGAAACCGCCAACAAATCATTTAGAACTATCAGGATGTCCAGCCAAACTATATTTTTAAATTCCCTGACTTTTCCAGGTTTTCCAGATCCAATTTACTTTTTTCCAGACCTCTCTATCACTATTAAGTATATTACGAGAATCAATTTTTTAAGATCACTTATTAATATTTTTTTTTTTTAAATACATACACATTCTGAAATATACAAGGATATCTCCCAGCCCACCCTTATATACAAGGATATCTCCCAGTCCATCCTTATCTACAAGGATATCTCCCATCCCACCCTTATATACAAGGATATCTCCCAGCCCAACCTTATCTACAAGGATATCTCCCAGCCCACCCTTATATACAAGGATATCTCCCAGCCCACCCCTATATACAAGGATATCTCCCAGCCCACCCTTATATACAAGGATATCTCTCAGTCCATCCTTATCTACAAGGATATCTCCCAGCCCACCCTTATATACAAGGATATCTCCCAGCCCAACCTTATCTACAAGGATATCTCCCAGCCCACCCCTATATACAAGGATATCTCCCAGCCCACCCTTATATACAAGGATATCTCCCAGCCCACCCTTATATACAAGGATATCTCCCAGTCCATCCTTATATACAAGGATATCTCCCAGCCCACCCCTATATACAAGGATATCTCCCAGCCCACCCTTATATACAAGGATATCTCCCAGCCCAACCTTATCTACAAGGATATCTCCCAACCCACCCTTATATACAAGGATATCTCCCAGCCCACCCCTATATACAAGGATATCTCCCAGCCCACCCTTATATACAAGGATATCTCCCAGTCCATCCTTATCTACAAGGATATCTCCCAGCCCACCCTTATATACAAGGATATCTCCCAGCCCACCCTTATATACAAGGATATCTCCCAGCCCACCCCTATATACAAGGATATCTCCCAGCCCAACCTTATCTACAAGGATATCTCCCAGCCCACCCTTATATACAAGGATATCTCCAGCCCACCCTTATATACAAGGATATCTCCCAGCCCACCCTTATATACAAGGATATCTCCCAGCCCACCCCTATATACAAGGATATCTCTCAGTCCATCCTTATCTACAAGGATATCTCCCAGCCCACCCTTATATACAAGGATATCTCCCAGCCCACCCCTATATACAAGGATATCTCCCAGCCCACCCTTATATACAAGGATATCTCCCAGTCCATCCTTATCTACAAGTATATCTCCCAGCCCACCCTTATATACAAGGATATCTCCCAGCCCAACCTTATATACAAGGATATCTCCCAGTCCATCCTTATCTACAAGGATATCTCCCAGCCCACCCTTATATACAAGGATATCTCCCAGCCCAACCTTATATACAAGGATATCTCCCAGTCCATCCTTATCTACAAGGATATCTCCCATCCCACCCTTATATACAAGGATATCTCCCAGCCCACCCTTATATACAAGGATATCTCCCAGTCCATCCATGCCCAATATTTAAAATAACTTCAAATGTCCCTTTTAGTGGTTTAGGGTAAATTCAAATTCAAGAGTTTTTGTGAATTTTTTAAAATGCGCTAATCGAACGATTCACCTTGACCTAACCGGATCATTTAAATGACTACCAATCAACTTGGCGATACGATCTTTGTCACCTTCTGCGTTTGACAGCGTTGGTTCCTAAAGATGAACTAGAATAAAACCGGTACTACCTTTACGAATTTAGCAGTTTATTAAAATAATAATGATATTGACAAAAGGACACTATCGTACGGGTATCAGAACACACGACCTTGAGTATGAATACACGAAACTAGTTCTAGCAACCTTCAATCAAGACTAGGTTACTAAACACGGTTTGTCATAAGTTAACCCTCCCCTTATTTTACAAATATAAATTATAACATTTTTGTTGTGTAAATAATGTCAGCTATAGTGTAATTAGTAATCATTGAACACACAACTCTAGTGTAATTAGTAATCATTGATACACACAACTCTAGTGTAATTAGTAATCATTGATACACACAACTCTAGTGTTATTAGTAATCATTGATACACACAACACTAGTGTTATTAGTAATCATTGATACACACAACTCTAGTGTTATTAGTAATCATTGATACACACAACACTAGTGTATTAGTAATCATTGATACACACAACTCTATGTTATTAGTAATCATTGATACACACAACACTAGTGTATTAGTAATCATTGATACACACAACACTAGTGTTATTAGTAATCATTGATACACACAACACTAGTGTTATTAGTAATCATTGATACACACAACTTTAGTGTAGTTCGTAGAACATAAGTGACGTCATTTTGGGAGGGTAAAAAGTGAGAAAGGGGAATATTATTTACACTACTTCCTTTTTTTTTTTACTATTCGTCCACAACTTTTAGGGACAGCCCCTAAAATAAGACTTTTTACCCTCGATGTATAAATACATTTTTTTAGAATTGTTTCATAATAAAAGATTAACCTCAAATAAAAGTAAACAATTTTTTTAAATATAATTTGTATGTTAAATCATTTACACGCGGCTACAACGCGAGATCCAAAAACAGAATTACTCTACAGCAAAGAAATTTACTCCACAATTAGTTTCAGTGTTTTTTTTCTGCCGACGACTGTACAACCGGAGAAAGCACAAAAAAAAAAAAAAGCAAACGGGAGAAAGTGAAACCAATATGAGGAACGTGTCAAGATGTCGCAGACGAAATGCTGATGTGAATGACAAAGAAACGACCGAACGGCCGGGCTCACGACCAACTTGACAACGTGGAAAATTTAGAAGATATTTCGCAAAGCGGGTTGCATCTTAACTTAACCCAGTCTTGAACTACAGTAACCCCGTGGCTTCTTTGGTGCTGACTGACAAGTTACCAGACCATATTTACGTATCCTTACGCCGAACAAGACGATCTGCAAAAACATGTGTTTAACAGCTGTCACTTTTGACAGTCAAAATTTAGGTTTATACCTAAATATTGACTGTCAGAAGTCAGCTGTGAGCTGTCGGTCAGCACCAAAGAAGCCACGGAGCTACTGTACAAAAAAAAACCTACTAGATCTACTTTCCCTTACATATACGTCCAGTCATGAACTCTACGGCTTTAAATTTTGATATACTACTACCTCCAGAAGCGAATATACACTATAGGCCCATTAGGCACGGGTCTAGGGGCGGCACACTTTGGACATTATTTTAATGTTTTGTTTTTAATAATTACGTTTATGGCGTGTAAATGCCTGAGTTTCTTTCGTAGAAATCTTTTCTCGAATACTAACCCCCCCCCCCCCTATTTTCTTTCCCCCGAAACCTCCTAAAACTCTTGAAAAAAAAAATAGAGTCGGGGTCGCATATTATAATAATAATAATGAAGTTTCTGGGTGGAGCTGTCTGGCAATAGGAAAACAAACAGGAAAGGAGGAAAATACAAATTACAATACAATGTTTTGTGACCCCCCCCCCCCCTCTATTAAATGACGTCATTCTATTAACAAAGATCCATTCCACGCTCCTATAAAAGTTACCTTTCGTTTCCCGGACATTTAGCTCTTAACGATCAACAGAAATATGTGCTCTTTTCAGAGATGTCAACTTTTAAACTATGTTTACAAGTCTATAGATGTATAGGGTTATAGAACATAGTTTTGTGTTCATTCTAGTAAACAACAAACTAGTGTAATGTTAAGGGTTTTGTCAATATTTAACCTAAGCAGAACCCTAAAGGCTTAAAATATCTGGGGGATAATTGGATGGTAGGTCTTGAAATTGTATTCAATCTTCTAAAAGTTACTTTTTTTTTAGCACCACGTCTTACTAATCGTTCGGGTTATACGTCAATGTATTAATTATATTAATGTATTAGAGATTAGGAAAGATTAAATAAGATGAAGTGCACCCGCATCTGTGTAGAGGGAAAGCAACTAACCATTTAGGGGGGAGGGGGGGAACCCTCAGTGCATTCAGTGGAGGAGGTTACATAATGATGAGTTAAATATTCTTTATTCATCACAATAAATTATTAAAATAGTCAAGTCTCATAGCTTACGATGGACAGGACATGCAGAGCGGATGGGAGAATCTAGAACCTCGATCAGGGAACTAACTGACTGGCAAACCCAATGGGAAGATACCATTGGAAAGACCTAGACACAAATGGAGGATAAAATTAGAATAGACCTGAAAGAGATGAGTTGTAATGAGGTAGACTGGATAGAACTAGCACAAGATAGGAAGAGCGGCAATGAATTCCTAATGTCATAGAGTAAGTAGAGAGAAAAAAAATATAGCAACTAAAACACAGTAAAAACCATATTAAGTTCGGCATGTCAAAACGCATTAAAAAAAAACTATTTCTAACGTATATGGAGGGGGATCTAACCCCTCCCCCCTTCTTCAATCCCACTGTTAACAAGCCAATACTTAGGGTAGACGGATCTTGCAAAAGCTGCACCGAATGCTAATGGCGCATAACAATTTTATCTGAGCAACGTCTCACTGTGTCAAAGTCAAAAACACAACAAAGGTCTATGGGGAAAAAACAAGTTATGTAACACATGATAAGACAGAGATATAGTTAAGCCTACATGAGATTGTTTTTTTTTTATCAAGAGCCTTTTGAGATTGGAGAGAAGATTTAACGAGTTTCTTATATACGTTACTCGATTAAATTCTCCAAATTTGTTAGCACCTCGTCTTTACTACGCTTTTGAATTTTATGCATGTCTTACGTATAAGGTTAAATTTAAAGTATGTGTACCCGCATTTGCGTGGAGGTTGAGAAGAAAACAGTTTTTTTTTGGGGGGGGGGGGGAACCACCTTCAACGCACGCCAACTGGGATAGAACTCCGATATGATCTTTGGCAGTCTATAATATTGCGAGAGTATCATCTTAGACCATGCGGCCACCGAAGCGAGCCAAACTTGCTATTAAATGATATTCATGTACCATTGTTAAGGTAAAGTAATTATTGTATGAGCCTAAAATTCATTATAACTATACATTTATATGAGATGTACTCATTGACTATTTATAATAGGTTGATGTCAAATAATTTTAAATATATGAACAGTTCAAAAGTGGTAAAAATTATTTAATTGTTAATCTTATATAAGTACCATTCTTTTTATACCAGGATAGTTTTATTTTATCTTATTTTGTAGTATACAATGTCGTTATTTTGAATTAATTTGTTTTTACCAAATTTCACTAGTTATTTTAATGTGTTTGAATTGATCATTGTAAATATTTATTTGAAATGTCTATTTAATAAAATCTCTTGTTTTGACTGTACCAATTCAGGGTATACAGCTTAACTAACTATATTTTAAAATTCCCCAATTTCTCCAATTTCCCAGTCAATTTGAATTAAACATTAGTTCGCTAAGATCGCAACTTAATGTAATAATATTTTTTTTAAACAAACACACTCTGAAATCATGTCACTCAATGAAGGTGTTAAAAAAAGATTTCAGACTAAAGCGGTATACTGTTGACATTAGCGTACCAACGGGGATAGGCGGGGTCTGAGGGTCTAATAATGGGGTAAAAAATAGAAATATATTTTTTATATTCAAAACTCAAAAGTATCTCTTTCCGCCAGTTTCCGAATATTTTCGTGTACCCCCCCCCCCCCCCCAAGTTCTAGCACGTGTACCCCAAGTTGGAAACGTTGAATTATACAACACCAACAAACAGAAGGAATTAAAAATAGCTCACAAAAAAAAATCTTAGTAATTCTTATTGTCGAATGGCCTTAATAACAGTTGAATGTGTAAATAAAGCGCAACCACTTCGTAACCTTCCCCCCCTCCACCCCCCCCCCCCCCACCATCCCCCGAACAATCAGCTAAATGATAAGCAACCAATGTCAAACAGCGATAAAAGTATTATCATCAGCGAAGATAGAAACGATAACGAATTAAACAGAATCCAAGGTCGAAATATGAAGTGGCTTTAATTTATAATTTGTTTAAAAAAATCTTTCATCCTTGTTAACTATTTACAGCCTCAAGGTTGAAACATCTTTTTTTTTTCCATGACAGTTTTGTGGCCGAGTTTAAAACTTTGTCTTGTCTTCCCCAAAAACTAATTGATAAAAGTATGGTTAGTCACGCGACCTTGTATAGCACTATTTTCATGACAGGTTTGTTGCAGTTTTCTTCCGCCAGAGTGCAGATTAGTTATAAACAAGGCTAAAGCTTGATATTTCATTAGAAAAGACTTAAGACAAAGAAGGTGTAATGAGGTGGACTGGATAGAACTACCTAATTTAAGGGAAAGATAGGGTGTAATGAGGTGGACTGGATAGAACTACCTAGCTCAAGATGGGTGATAGGGTTTAGTGAGGTGGCCTGGATAGAACTACCTAGCTCAAGATAAGGATAGGTGGCATACTCTCGTAAAGGCGGCAATGAACTTTGGAGTTCTTAGTACCAAATAATAAGTGCAAAGAAAGCTATACTCCATTCACGGTAGGAATTACTCTCTGAAAGGTCTTTTTTCCTACCAATATCCTACTCTATAATAGATTTCTGGTAGGGAAAAAGGCCTTTCAGAAAACAATTCCTACGCTGAACGGACTTTTTAAGCTTGCCTAATCAATTTGTTCCTGAAAAACAGTTAGTATCTCTACAAGGCCGTGATAAAATAGTCTCGCACGTAATAGAACCAGTCGTTGGGTGACTGACGTGAGAAGACTTTTTTTTCTTGACCTTGAGTATGTGGGTCGTCTAGTTTTCAGATATTGTCCACACTCCCTTTCCGTTGCTTAGAGAAGTTTCTAGTTCATTTCTAGGTGAAGGTAAACACGTGTAAATTTCGTGTCACGATGACAAAACATGCGTTTTTTTTCTTAGTAAGTTTCACAGAGTGATAATTAACGATCGAATCTACGCCTTTTAGAAGAGGTGTAAATATTAGACTAAATGCATCCGCATAAACGTGAAAAAAATACTTTTTTTAAATATTTTATTTATTTGAGGTATTTAACGAGTACTTTTTGAAACGACTGATTATATTAACACACGAGAATTTCTATGAGCAAGAGTGAAAGAACCAACTAAATTTGCCGGGAAAGGTATTTCCACATGCCATGATCGACATAGGACCAACGGCTTTACTTTCCCACTGAAAGAAATTGTACTATGGATTTTTATCGCCCAAGAAAAAAAAATCCATCGACCCCGGCTGGGTTTGAACCCCCGAACAACTGGTTCTGAGACGAGTATTTCCCCTTAAGACCACCGAGGTCACATCTAAAGTGATATCACACGTGGAAAACGATCCCCGGTAACCGTGACCTCCCCGTCAACGAGAGTTCAAGGTTGATTCAGTGTCCGCACGCATGGGCGCCCATAAACGGGTAATAGGGGGGGGGGGGGCCGCAACCCCCCTTTATCATTCTGTAACCTTGTATTTACTTTTTTTTTTAAAATTGTAATTAAAAGATAAAATTGTGTATTTGAGATTTATATTTTAAGAATATTTTTTTTTTTAATTTTCGAAAATTGGCTTTTGAAAATCATATAATTAGCCCAAAAAATTTGTTCAGATGCTCTAAAATTCCCTCCCACGAGGTTAAATTCATGAAAGTTTCTCTCGAGTAAAAGGGTAAAGGAGGAAGAAGGAGAGGTTGGGGGGGGGGGGGGGAAGGATGCCATACCCAAAGCAGATGGAACTCCAATCCGCCTCCCCGTTTGGAAAACCCACATGGGCGCCCCTGTCACACTCTCTAAGAGTGACGAGCGCGTGATTAGCAGATAGCTCTTCGATAGTTGTTGACGAGGAGGCAAAGGTTCGAATCTTGGCTCAGTGAACTGAGGGCGGTTTCTGACAAGTGATTTATTGTTGTGGTTTTCCCATCCTCTATCCACGCTAATGGTGATGTATATTTGTAAAGGCCTATTTCGATAATATTGGAGTATTTTAACATATCAGTTATATATACATATACGCCTCCACTGTGGTTCGGATCCCACGTTAAACTGTAGGTCCTCCATTTCATCTCACAATCACCCTACCATTACACATTAGCTTAAGTGCGTACAACCCGAATGGATAGTAAGAGGTGGGGCTAATAATAATAATAATAATAATAATAATAATAATAATAAAATAATAATAATAAAATTAGGCCGTTAGTATCAAGTGTGCTAAACCTAACGATAGTAATAAAAATGTCAAAATGAGTAGGTACAAAACTTTTATCGTTAAATTTCACAACTTTTTCAGGTATTTAAGATATTAAAAAAAAATTAATTTTTTCTAGTTTTTTTTGGTGGATGGGAATTTTTTCGACTATTATTATATTGATAAAAAATTATCACTTTTTTAAAAAAAAAATCCTAGGCTACCAAACATCAACATTCTTATAAATTCTTGTTAATTCTTTAATATTTAATTAGGTATAATTTGTGCTCCTGTGCGAAAGAGTTATAAAACAAACCCTGTACAACCATCTCATGTTAATACAGATATATATATATAATACATGCAATGGATTTTGATAACATGGAGAAATATTCTCACGTTTGTTTGGATGTCTAGCTGCAGAATTAATCAAATATTTCAATTCTTTGACTTTTCCTTATTTTCGATTAAATTCCCTGACATTTCTCTGTTTTCCCTAACATCACAGAATCATCTGACGTCCACGGGTTTTCCCCGTTTTCTTTGTTTGTAGCCACCATGTCACAGTAGTCTGGAAGAAATCAAAGAGAAACCTTCGACGGAAGATGTGAAATAACTAATTATTCAAATAAAAAGTAATAAAAGTATTCAAAAAATTCTTGATCGCATTTTATTATAAATTTTGTTTATTAGAAAAATGTATTTATTTATGCTAAGTTGTTTTGTGTATACCTGCATATTTTTATAGTTTGTTTTTTTTGGGGGGGGGGGAGGGGGAGGTTAATGAACCTATTTACCCGCTCCGGTGGCCACATAGTCTAAGGCGCTACTCTCGTGTTAGGCTAGACTGTCAATGACGCGGAGATCAAGGTTCGAATCTCGGTCGGATGTATTGAGAGTTGTTTACCAAAAAAAAAAGAGTTTCACCCACATTCCTTCCAAGCAAATGCGGGTACACTCATTATAAATATAAAACTCCCCAATCCCTAAAAGACATTAGCGTAGTTATTACATAATAGTATAACTCGAACGGGTAGTAAGACTCGATGCAAAAAAAAAGTTTTTCAAAGAGCGATGTTATAATTAAAATAACTCTAATAAATTGGTTTTTTTTTTTAAATCTTGGATTTTAAAATATATTCCCCCTAAACACCCGGTAATTTTTCTTTCTTTTCTTTATGAAACTCCCCCGAAATACCACGACACACCAGTAGAATAAAAACTACCTAAGTCGGTTGCAACTGATTCAAAAGGGTCCCGAGGTTCGATTCCTGGCATGGCAAAATCATTTTATTATTGGATGAAATGTAGGTAGGTTTCTCCACTCTCACAGTGATAAATTAACGGTCGGAGGACTGGCTGTTGTATCAGTTTTAGATTTAAGTTAGTTTATAAGTAGGTTCAGAAAGTAAACGTTAAATAATAAATGACAAATAAAATATTGTTTCTAACAAATTTAGTAATTGTAAAAAAAAAACCAATCTATTTAAATAAAGCTTTATTTTTAAAAAATATAGTAAAAATTATTGTTTTCATTACCGTTGTTGAATTCAGTTAGTTCCTTGACGCACCACTAATATACCGCACGTCACAATAAACAACACGTAACGTCTATGGACTATCACAAAGCACTAACATCATTATCAGTCGAAGATCTTTCGCTGACTGAACTCTGAAGCGATCGGCACAGATCATCATTGTAAAGAAAACAAAAAACCAACACCACGCGTGAAGTTGGTGCGCAGCGAGATTGTCTCTATCAATAGACAGACGTCACGACAAGTCAAGGTCAGGGCTAAGATAGGTAGTAGTGTGCCCCGCGTCGCTACCGATCGCTTCAGTCAAAACCAACACTATGAGCCGGTTTCATAGTCAAATTTAGTACGCCTCAAGTGCGGCGTTACACTAAGTACATGATGACACCTACCTAAACCAGAATGGAATGGGCCGTTCTCGCATAGGAAACTGGCCCATTCCATTCTGGTTTAGGTAGGTGTCGTCATGTACTTAGTGTAGCTCCGCACTTGAGGCGTACTAAATTTGACTATGAAACTGGCCCTATGTCACATTTTTTAATTTATTTATTTTTTAGAATAGCGTTTTACTAACCCGTCGGGTTATACAGAATGTCCGGAAACTCACAACCCAAACTGCACTTCAAAATTCGTTACGAGGGTCATCCTTAACGGTCCTACATCTAGTAACGTAACCACAAATGGGGATAAGGGGGCTATAAGGGGTTCAAGCAACCCCTACCGTACTTTAAGGATGCCCGAGATCCACACAGATTCAAAGAGAAAATAAAATGGGGGAGGGGAGGGGGGGTTAAGACCAGTTAAATATTGTGAGAAAAAATATTAGGTGATCGGAAATATATTTATTTAATAGGAGTGGACTATCACTCTCTCACAAATATTATTTGGTCAATAGAATTAACCTCTTACCTCTATTTCACTGCCAGCGTTTCTTCGTAAGCTTATTGGTTAAAACACTAAAACAATTTTTCTCTTTTCTAAGCACATTACCTAATATAAATAATTAATCGGTGATTTTAGTGAAAGTAGGCCAATGTGACGGTTAAGTCAACTTTAATTTAAGCCTCTTAATTTATTTTTTTGTTAGATTATCACTTTTATAATAGTAAAATTATAAATGGTCAAGTTAACAAATACCAATAAAAAAACCTTCCTAAAAAAGCTTCTAGGTGTATATAACGGTAAAAAAAAAATTGACAACTGGGCGGATCTCACTCACTGGCTGTATTTGTTAGAGGAAACTTCTTATCTCAAGGTAAAGAGGAAAGATCGTTGCTAGTTCTCAAATATCAAACAATGACTGTATTTGTTAGAGGAAACTTCTTATCTCTAGGTAAAGAGGAAAGCTCGTTGCTAGTTCTCAAATATCAAACAATGACTGTATTTGTTAAAGGAAACTTCTTATCTCAAGGTAAAGAGGAAAGCTCGCTGCTAGTTCTCAAATATCAAACAATGACTGTATTTGTTAAAGGAAACTTCTATCTCAAGGTTAAGAGGAAAGCTCGCTGCTAGTCCTCAAATATCAAACAATGACTGTATTTGTTAGAGGAAACTTCTTATCTCAAGGTAAAGAGGAAAGCTCGCTGCTAGTCCTCAAATATCAAACAATGACTGTATTTGTAAGAGGAAGGCTAAATCGAGAGCCCTTTTTCATCGAGCCTAGTCTCACAGCTCTGTGAAAATGATTTAAAAAGTCGTTGAAAATGATCTAATGTCACATTTTGACACATTTGTTTTCTATTAATAAAACCAAAAATATAGGGTTTTTGGAATCTTAATACTTTATTTTGACAAAAACCATATTTTGAAATAACTCAACGTAGAATTAAATATAGCTTTATAGCTGAACGTCTGCAAGAAGATTTCTCGCCCTAAAGACCATTCGAGCACCGAAACCGGTTCGGGAAATGATCATCTTGAATCCTGTAGGGCAAAATACGAACTATTTGCAGGTCGAGACTAAAAGACAATATATTTCCACCACAGTCACAATGATGAATCTTTGCCATACACGCGCACGTAACGACTTTAGCGTCACCGTGACTTGGTGAAAAATAAAGGCGTCAACAGTTCATAACGCGAAGGTCTATAATAATCGCACACTCAGCAGAAAAGAAACATAATATATGACAGAAAACACTCAAAGGACGCACATGAATAACCTCAATTTGAAAACACGTGCACTCAATGACGTGACTAGTCATATTTCGAAAAGAGACGCTAGGGAAATCGGATTCAAACTCTAATGTTCATAGGAAGAACCTTATCTGATAGCTATAACAGTTACTACAGTCCAATGTTCATAGGAAAAACCTTATCTGACAGCTAGAACAGTTACTACAGTCCAATGTTCATAGGAAGAACCTTATCTGACAGTTAGAAAAGTTACTACAGTCCAATGTTCATAGGAAGAGCCTTATCTGACAGCTAGAACAGTTACTACAGTCCAATGCTCATAGGAAGAACCTTATCTGACAGCTAGAAAAGTTACTACAGTCCAATGTTCATAGGAAGAACCTTATCTGACAGCTAGAACAAGTTACTACAGTCCAATGTTCATAGGAAGAACCTTATCTGACAGCTAGAACAGTTACTACAGTCCAATGTTCATAGGAAGAGCCTTATCTTATAGAGAGAAAATCCAATACTTTTATTTATAGTTATAATTATTATCACCATGTCTTACTACCCGTTTAGGCTGTACGCACTTACGCTAATGTGTAATGATAGAGTGATTGTGAGATAAAATGGAGGACCTACAGTTTTATCATGGAATCCGAACCACGGTGGAGATCTGGGCACTTATTTATACTCAGTACACAAGCTAAAGAAATAAGGTATGATGAGGTGAAATGGATAGCGCTAGGAGAGATTACGTACTTTTGTTAAGTGCGGCAATGAACTTTCAAGTTCCTGTACAAGTCAACAAGAAAATAATATTTATTGTATAGCATTTTATTTGGACCCTTGCAGTTAGTTAGCCTAGGTAAGTGAGGTTAGGTTAGGCTCAATCCACCTTAGGAGGGAAATAGTGGGGCAATATACCAGTGCCCAATCCACCTTGGGAGGGAAATAGTGGGGCAATATACCAGTGCCCAATCCACCTCAAGAGGGAACTAGTGGGGCAAGATACCAGTGCCCAATCCACCTTGGGAGGGAAATAGTGGGGCAAGATACCAGTGCCCAATCCACCTCAAGAGGGAACTAGTGGGGCAAGATACCAGTGCCCAATCCACCTTGGGAGGGAAATAGTGGGGCAAGATACCAGTGCCCAATCCACCTTGGGAGGGAAATAGTGGGGCAATATACCAGTGCCCAATCCACCTTGGGAGGGAAATAGTGGGGCAATATACCAGTGACCAATCCACCTTGGGAGGGAAAGTGGGGCAATATACCAGTGCCCAATCCACCTTGGGAGGGAAATAGTGGGGCAATATACCAGTGCCCAATCCACCTTGGGAGGGAAATAGTGGGGCAATATACCAGTGCTCAATCCACCTCGAGAGGGAACTAGTGGGGCAATATACCAGTGCCCAATCCACCTCGAGAGGGAACTAGTGGGGCAATATACCAGTGCCCAATCCACCTTGGGAGGGAAATAGTGGGGCAATATACCAGTGCCCAATCCACCTTGGGAGGGAAATAGTGGGGCAATATACCAGTGCCCAATCCACCTTGGGAGGGAAAGTGGGGCAATATACCAGTGCCCAATCCACCTTGGGAGGGAAATAGTGGGGCAATATACCAGTGCCCAATCCACCTTGGGAGGGAACTAGTGGGGCCAGGTACCAGTGCCCAATCCACCTTGGGAGGGAAATAGTGGGGCAAGATACCAGTGCCCAATCCACCTCGAGAGGGAACTAGTGGGGCAATATACCAGTGCCCAATCCACCTTGGGAGGGAAATAGTGGGGCAATGTACCAGTGCCCAATCCACCTTGGGAGGGAAATAGTGGGGCAATATACCAGTGCCCAATCCACCTTGGGAGGGAAATAGTGGGGCAAGATACCAGTGCCCAATCCACCTCGAGAGGGAACTAGTGGGGCAATATACCAGTGCCCAATCCACCTTGGGAGGGAAATAGTGGGGCAATATACCAGTGCTCAATCCACCTCGAGAGGGAACTAGTGGGGCAATATACCAGTGCCCAATCCACCTTGGGAGGGAAATAGTGGGGCAAGATACCAGTGCCCAATCCACCTTGGGAGGGAAATAGTGGGGCAATATACCAGTGCCCAATCCACCTTGGGAGGGAACTAGTGGGGCAATATACCAGTGCCCAATCCACCTCAAGAGGGAACTAGTGGGGCAAGATACCAGTGCCCAATCCACCTCAAGAGGGAACTAGTGGGGCAATATACCAGTGCCCAATCCACCTCAAGAGGGAACTAGTGGGGCAATATACCAGTGCCCAATCCACCTTGGGAGGGAACTAGTGGGGCCAGGTACCAGTGCCCAATCCACCTTGGGAGGAAAATAGTGGGGCAATATACCAGTGCCCAATCCACCTTGGGAGGGAACTAGTGGGGCAATATACCAGTGCCCAATCCACCTCAAGAGGGAACTAGTGGGGCAATATACCAGTGCCCAATCCACCTTGGGAGGGAACTAGTGGGGCCAGGTACCAGTGCCCAATCCACCTTGGGAGGGAAATAGTGGGGCAATATACCAGTGCCCAATCCACCTTGGGAGGGAAATAGTGCGGCAATATACCAGTGCCCAATCCACCTTGGGAGGGAAATAGTGGGGCAAGATACCAGTGCCCAATCCACCTCGAGAGGGAACTAGTGGGGCAAGATACCAGTGCCCAATCCACCTTGGGAGGGAAATAGTGGGGCAATATACCAGTGCCCAATCCACCTTGGGAGGGAAATAGTGGGGCAATATACCAGTGCCCAATCCACCTTGGGAGGGAAATAGTGGGGCAAGATACCAGTGCCCAATCCACCTCGAGAGGGAACTAGTGGGGCAAGATACCAGTGCCCAATCCACCTTGGAGGGAAATAGTGGGGCAATATACCAGTGCTCAATCCACCTCGAGAGGGAACTAGTGGGGCAATATACCAGTGCCCAATCCACCTTGGGAGGGAAATAGTGGGGCAATATACCAGTGACCAATCCACCTTGGGAGGGAAATAGTGGGGCAATATACCAGTGCCCAATCCACCTTAGGAGGGAAATAGAGGGGCAATATACCAGTGACCAATCCACCTTGGGAGGGAAATAGTGGGGCAATATACCAGTGCCCAATCCACCTTGGGAGGGAAATAGTGGGGCAATATACCAGTGCCCAATCCACCTTGGGAGGGAAATAGTGGGGCAATATACCAGTGCCCAATCCACCTTGGGAGGGAAATAGTGGGGCAATATACCAGTGACCAATCCACCTTGGGAGGGAAATAGTGGGGCAATATACCAGTGCCCAATCCACCTTGGGAGGGAAATAGTGGGGCAATATACCAGTGACCAATCCACCTTGGAGGGAAATAGTGGGGCAATATACCAGTGCCCAATCCACCTTAGGAGGGAAATAGAGGGGCAATATACCAGTGACCAATCCACCTTGGGAGGGAAATAGTGGGGCAATATACCAGTGCCCAATCCACCTTGGGAGGGAAATAGTGGGGCAATATACCAGTGCCCAATCCACCTTGGGAGGGAAATAGTGGGGCAATATACCAGTGCCCAATCCACCTTGGGAGGGAAATAGTGGGGCAATATACCAGTGCCCAATCCACCTCGAGAGGGAACTAGTGGGGCAATATACCAGTGCCCAATCCACCTTGGGAGGGAACTAGAGGGGCAATATACCAGTGCCCAATCTACCTACACTCGTCTTCTTGTCCAAGACACTCCCAAATCGCGCCCCATTCTCGGAACTTAAAATGTGTCTATCTATAAAATCACAAAACCATATTTTTCGTCATACAACATTTTTCTGCCAGTTATCTATTAACCGTAATCAAATAAATTGAACTTTGGTTTGATCACGTCTAGCAGGAAAGTGTTAATTCATTCAAAGATTAGGTATAGTTTCTTTAACACTTCATAAAATATGGTTTTGACGATTATTCGTGATTCAACATTTATTAACAAATAGTTGGATGACAAATTTACATTTACATCCGTCCCTGTTTACAGCCTGTGGTCATTTTTTATTATTCAAGTGGTGACCTGGCGGTCTAGGGGTAAGGTGTCGGACTTCTGTGTTAGTGGGTCCGGAGTTCAATCCTCGGTCCCGGCACAGATTTATCTGATTACCAAACCCTTCCTTCATCTCTGACAAGACGTGTATTAATCACAACTTGTGAATGTGTGAGAATGCCAGGCCTTCACCGTGGTTCGGATCCCACGTTAAACTGTAGGTCCTCCATTTCATCTCACAATCACCCTACCATTACATATTAGCATAAGTGTGTATAACCCGAACGGGTAGTAAGACGCGACGCTAATAATAATTTATTCTAGCCATTTTTTCCCCACTACCGGCTTCCTAGGCTTGTCGTAGCTTCATATGCCTTATAATATAACTTAAGACTAGGACAGGCACAACATCCAGTCCACGCCCGTTAATTTATCAATGTGAAAAGATAAACCCATGCCGGGAATCGAACCCGGAACCATTAACCCAACAGAAACACACTACCAACTGAACTAAGGTGTCGGACTGGGATAACAAATCAAAACTTATATTCAAGGTTCTACGAAGATAAGATTGTGCTTATCTCATTTGTGAAGTCATTTTAATATCACCCATTTAAATGGCCGCGTCGTCTAAGACGTCAAGCCCGTGTTAAGACTAGAATGCCGAGGATAATGAGATCGAGATTTGAATCCCGGTCAGGTCTAATAAGAGTGGTTTTTTTCCCTGAATGGATTTATACTCTCTCTACGCAAATGCGGGTACACGTCCTCTAAATTCAACCTTCCTCATACCTTACCTCATTAGCGTAATCAGTAAATATGCGTATAGCCTAAACAGTTATAACGGGATCACGACCAACTTAACGTTAACTTAACGTAACGTTCACTTAAAGTTAACTTAACTTATGTGTGATCACGATTCACTTAACGTAACAACTCGAGCCAAACATCTTCATTCTCGAGTATGATCTGTGGTTTTGTACTATTTGTAGAGTGATGATCTGTGAATGTTTACAGTTTTCAATCAATATAATAAATATATATTATTAAACTTTTTTGATAAATTTAGTTCCCTATTTTAGTTTAATTATTCTGTTTCAATGTCTGATCACTAGAACTTATACTAAAGAGTAAACATTGGTCATAAAACCAACAAATGAATTACTAAATAGCTCTGTTGACGTCACTCGCATAATGATTGGCTGGCTAGATCACGTGATACCCTTCAAGTA
This sequence comes from Timema cristinae, assembly GCA_039000515.1. NCBI lineage: Eukaryota > Metazoa > Arthropoda > Insecta > Phasmatodea > Timematidae > Timema > Timema cristinae. The sequence goes on from JBCFYV010011135.1 coordinate 28,231,760, forward strand.
ACGTAAAGTAACGTAAAGTAAAGTAAAGTAAAAGACCTCCCAAGACATCTCTTACGTTAAGTTAACTGCAAGTCAACGTTAAGTTCCGTTAAGTTGATCGTGATCCCGGCATAAGTAAGACACCACGCTAAAAAAAATATTGTCTTCTGTTGAGGGAAAACAAACGCATTCGTCTGAAAGTTTAATCGAAATTTAAAAAAAACAAATACATTTCTAGTAAATCTTTTAGATTAGTGATAACCTATTCCCAACACAATGGACGGCATTTGAACCAAAGTAAAAAAAAAAAAAAACTTAGGATGCTCAAATGGTTTTCGATATGTGTATTTGATGAAACTAGTCAAATGGGTGTTAATACACCTCTCTATGAGTAACTAGTCAAATGGGTGTAAATACACCTCTCTATGAGTAACTAGTCAAATGGGTGTTAATACACGTCTGTTGGAGTAACTAGTCAAATGGGTGTAAATACACCTCTCTATGAGTAACTAGTCAAATGGGTGTAAATACACCTCTCTATGAGTAACTAGTCAAATGGGTGTTAATACACCTCTCTATGAGTAACTAGTCAAATGAACGAATTGGTGGCCACATGGACTGAGTTTTAACTGGTGGTTGGGGCAGCGGGATTTTAATCCCGTCTGGCAGTATTAAGAGAGTTGTTATCCTCAAATGTTTCCCCACCTCATTCCACTGAAATGAAGGTACACGATTTCTCAATTATAATCTTCCTCATCCAACCTCTTGTATTGTAATACAATGCGGACCCGAACGGATTTTAGCCATAAGATGAGGTGAGAATAGAAAATACCAAGTGTTCCAGACCTGCTCCGTGAATGAGCTGTCTTCAGCCAAGCATGTTATATTAATGAGCTGTCTTCAGCCAACATTGCTCCATGAATGAGCTGTCTTCAGCCAACCTTGCTCCATGAATGAGCTGTCTTCAGCCAACATTGCTCCATGAATGAGCTGTCTTGTTCACCTTTTCTTCCGTTGCTATTCAATAGTCAGACAAGAATATAACACTCGAGCTAAAAGGCCGGCTCTTTCCTCAGATCAATGACCTAACAAACAAAAGACGATCGACATCTTCCGACGACTTCTACTCTCCGATTTTCATAGGAAGCTCGTCATTTGTAATTCACAGGTTTACCACGCAACCATACAAACCGGAAAGAGACAGATTTTTTTTGTGTCTGGAAAAAAAACCTGGGGTAACACATGAAATTTTGCAAAATCTAATAAAAAAAAGTACTGGAATATTCGTTAATTTGGCATATTTAACTATTATTATTATTATTATTATTATTATTATTATTATTATTAGCACCGCGTCTTACTACCCGTTCGGGTTATACGCTCTTACGCTAATGTGTAATAGTAGGGTGATTATGAATAAAATGAAGGACCTACAGTTTAACGTGGAATCCGAACCACGGTGGAGGCCTGGCATTCCCCACATTCACAAGATAACTTGTCAGAAGTGAAGGAAGCGTTTGGAAATCAGATAAATCTGTGCCGGGACCAAGGATTGAACCCCGGACCCCAGCACAGAAGTCCGACACCTTACCCCTAGACCACCAGGTCGCCCAGGGGCCCGAAACAAAAATAGTTATTAAAATGTATTTAATACGTCGAATAATACGTTTTGTAGCTTTCCATGCGCATCTTACAACTCATCAAGGCTATTCACATATTTCATGAGAAAATGTATCCGCACTTGCGTGGAGGGAAGTTGAAAAACCATTGGGGAGGGGGGGGGGAATACACCCGAACTAATTTAGAATTCTGATCTCCCCGTCATCGGCAGTCTAGTCTACTGAGAAAGTGACGCTTTAAAACAGTGCTTTTCAAACATTTTTTGAACTAGAGCTATTTTTACTTTCTCTCGATAACTCTGAGGAATAAATTGAGATTTTTATAATTAATATCGACGTTTCATGACCCTCTGAAATAAAACAAAACAAAAGAAGTTTTCGTGATGCCGTCTGTCTGTGCATCTGGCTAGACCCGAAACTATTTTACTGATTGGTTAAAACTTGGTATCTTGGGTTTTCATCAAGTCCTTCCGAGGGGTTTGTGGAATTAGGAATCCAAAACTAGAATTAAGGATAGTTTAATGAAGGGCAAAAAGACAGAAAAAAGTCGATCTTCTCGAAATTCGATCTAACAATTTTTAATTCAATTTTATATATAAGACACTGTTTATCATTATATTATCATTTTCTCGTGAAAATGACTTTGAGAGTACTTTGCATGGGGTAAATTTTCTAATGTTCATAAATTTTTCGCAACTATTTGAGATACGAAATAAGTTATCGTAAAATTATAATACTATTAAAGATACAAATCTTTTATGTGAAATATATTTTTTATAAAATCAATCATTTCTGAGCGATAAGCAAATATATATATATATTTTTTATATATATATTTTTTAATATATATATATATATTTTAATATTTATATATTCTTTTTAATTCAGGTCTTAGAAAATGAATTTGTTTCTTACGCTATTTGGAGGACAAAGATGTTTCTTTTCTCAATTTATCTGTAAAAGTGTTCCTAGTTCCTAATGCCATAGAGTAAGTAACAATGTATATTATTTAATTTATGATCTTTGGTGTAGTGTTTCTACAACAATGTATAGAACTATTATTTCGTTTCACAAATCTTAGGAGTTTTTAGTAAATGTATATTTTAAGATAAAAGCGTGGGCGAAATCTATGCGGTGCACCGTAACATTTATTTGCTAAACATAAGTCAAAATTGAATATTGAATAAAAGTGATTTATGCTGATTCACTCACAATGCAGTGCAGGTTACGAAGCTTCGGGCACGGTTTTTTGTTCGGGTGACCTCGACAAAGTTCGGCCGACAACCACACAAACACCCGAGGAGTGAACGATTGTTGAACGTTTCAACTTAAGAATCGTACTGACCGCTTATTGCTTTCGGGAATACGCTAAAGGGTGGCATAGTCCTCACCATCAGACCATGCGCCGTCAAGGGCCCTACGTGGATGTGACGTAAACCTTTACCTAGTCGGCCATAAAGTTACAAGGTCACCCCCACACGTTTCCACGTACAGCTCAATTTACAAACGAAAAACCTTTTATAGCAGCTAGAGAAGAGACTAGATCTACTTTTATGTATTCATACGTCAATTCATCTTATCTGTAGCGGTCACTTTCAATAGATATGACCAAAACCTATAAAATAACACTAATAATATAGTAAAATATTATTAATACTGGCCTAAAAAAAGTTTGTATTTTTTCTAAAAAGTTCTTCTTATTAAAATTGGACTATACCAACATTGAACTGGACCTAAATTTGAATTTTGGTTTGTAAGTTTGCCTGAAAAATACCAATTGTAATAATTTATGATTATTATCACACATTGGTTTCCGAAGTAAAGTCAAAATTTGTACAAGACTGAGTTTTTATTTTTTTTAAAGCAAATATTTATTTAAAATATCTATCCTGAAAAATACATTGGTTGCATTTTATTTTAATGAATAATCCAGCTTTTAAGAATCTTGAAAAATAACAAATCAAAAATTTGTAAATATTATGACACTTATTAAACAACCAACCCTAATTAGAATAAAAAAAATCATGAAGCTTACTCATTGAAATTCTTCCCTCTAAATCCTGAAAAGTACTTATTGGTAAGGACATGTAAAATTTACATTTGCGATTAAACAAATTTTTACACGAATTCTAGCTACAGTTTTTATGTAAATAACATGACTTTAAGCTTTTTTTATTTCTAAATAAACACAATTTATTTGTAATTTAGCAAATACCACATCATGCAATATAATTTTCAACGCGGTAACACTGGTGATAACACTATACTAAGGCTGCTGTTTGTAGGAATAGTATCGGTTTTTAATTATTTTATGGGTATAAAATGGATGACAGGAAAAATGAGTGTTTCCAGGCTATTTAAGTTATTTTATTTATCTGAGGTTAGCATTAAAAATCACGATTTCTACTTTTACATATTATGATACTTAAATGTTGATAGATCAATTCTTTGTTTACAACCTTTAAAAGATTTCACGCTAGATCCAATCAACAACATTAAAAAATATGGACCTTCCTACAGGCAGTCATGTTGCCAAAATTATATCTTCTTAATTTTTATTCCCTTATCCTTATTTAATAGTGGTTTAGTCTTCTTCTTTGACATGTTTCAGTGTTATTATTGTTTGGCATATAGCTAAGTTGATAATCGATTATTTCGATATTGCTATTTGTAAACTCGAAGGTAATGATATTGATATATCGAGTTTGATATTACTAAGAGTGAAATTTATTGTGCGTATTTATATTTAATTTTACACCTAATATATTAATAGTTAAATACACAATATGAACTAAAAATGTTGACAGTTTTATTATAGTTCTTTTAAACAAATACTAATTCAACTCGTTTTATGTAAATGATAACACGCTTTCAGATTATAATATCATCACTTTTTGAGAAAAATAACACACTTTCCTAAATACCTACCTTTTGCATGTCTCTACTTATTGGATATCTAGCCATAAATGGCGGGATACCTAACCTAACATACTGGTAGACACGTGCTGAACTTAGGTTACAATCAAAATGGGTAGTTTCCCGAATAAGTCGGTTTAATCTAGGGTTTTTATCATGGGTTTGTTGGCCCTCAGTTTAGTTCATTTAAGCTGCTTGTACTCTGTAGCAAACAGCATTCAAGGCAGTTCCTACAAACATAATAAATTTAATGTATTTAAAATAACTTTAAATTGCTTTAAGGTGGATTTTATATTTAAAAAAAAAACCTTGGCATCTGCTTGGGGGGATTATGCCACAAACCACCGCAGTAAAGACGCTCCTAACCCCCTTGCCAGAACCCCAAAAATATAAATTTATGGATACCCCCTTGCTGGCACTGCAGTTTAACAGAGAAAAAAACAAGTTATTCAAGGTCAAATATATGAGACCAAACAATGACCCACAAAACCATAACAGAAAATTATATATTGTACTTATATAATACAAAGGAACAATATCACATTATTTTACATAAAATGTTTTATTATTTTGCACCGGGGGGGGGGGGGGGGGGGGGGGGCTTAAACTACCCGTTTGAGTCATGCATATGTACTAAACCAGTGGTTCTCAAACTTCTTGGTCACTTAGTCTAACCAGGGAACTACCGATTCGTGGAGCCCTTGATGTAGGATAAATGATTAAAAAAGTGTTGGTCAAAAACTTACAGTATATTTATATGGATAAATTAGTCATAATATATTTTTAATGTAAATATAATTACAATATAAAAAAAATGTAGGTACGGTATTATATTTGTACATTTATTATTTGTGATAATTTATGTGAGGAACAGAACTGCTTGTGTGACTTCAGTGGATGATGTCGCGAACCACCTAGACTAGCCTCGGTGGCCACAGTTTGAGAATCTTTGCGCTATTCTGTAAGGGATGAGGAAGGTTGAATTAAAGGAATTGTAACCCGCATTTGTGAGAGAGAGAAGAGAGAGAGTGAAAAAACTATTTAGGAAAAACACAAGCCTTTAGTACACCTGACGAGGTTTCGAATCTTGATCTCCCCGTCATTAGCAGTCCAGTATATTTCAAAAGTAATGCCTCAGACAGTTTGATTACCAAAGCGGGTAAAATGGTTCTAAAAGTTACTTCAGAATGCATTGTTCTGTCAGTTAAATCATTATTTCCAAAGCGATATGTGTACCCTATGAGTACACAAAGAATTTAGGGCATACGATATACAATTAAATTTAACTAATTTAAAAAAATAAGTACCATGTCTTAGTACCGATTAGATTATACACTTAAGTACTAATTACGCTTAATGGTTTTAGGGATCAAGATTATATTTATTGAAAATGTACCCGCATTTTATAATAGTAAGTCTCATGAATTAAATAATACACATCTTGACATGATGTGACAAACTTTTATAAACCTTTCTTTCCGCCCGTCACGGTTTTGTTTAGCTTAACTTACCACTGAGGAGTTTTTGTTAAAATTATGAACGACCGTTAAATACTTTACAAGACAGCATTTTCGCCCTTATTTTACAAAGTGTTGGAGAGTACAGTTAGAAAAAAACAGTTTTTTTAGCACTGCATCTTTCTACTCTTATACACTTATGTATTAATTACATTAATGGTTTTTGGGATGAGAAAGGTTATATTTATATGACATGTACCCACATTTGCCAGAAGTGTGAGTGGTAAACTATTTAGAAAAAAACACCCTGATCAAGATTCTAACCTTGATCTCCCTGTCATCGGCAGTCTAGTCTACTGTAAGATTAGCACCTTAGACCATGCGGCCACCGAGGTCAAGAAACAGTTGATTAATAAGGTTTTCTATAATGGGTAAAGTAGCTACATTAGCTACATTTAAGTAATTTTTTTTTTAATGTCACAAAATGTAGATTCTTGGCATTTAAAAATAGTTTAAGTTACATGAAAATGTGGAGGTTAAAGAATGCCACAACTAAACAATCAAAGGGTATTAGATAAAGATTACATCCTAAATTAAGTTATATATATATATATAAAAAATATCATTGAAGTGAATTGATACAACCATTCTTAAGACTTACCTTTACTTAAATTTCTCGTTTTAAATGTCTTGAAGAGAGAAAAAAAACCTTCCCACAAGTGTCTGAGAAAGTGAGTGGATATTTCTGTTCTCGGACTCAAAACTATTTGTTTCTGCTTACTTTAATTTGAATAACACTTAAAATACAAACATCTTCAAACAAACCTCACGCCACTGAAATTAATTGTCCACCTACCTACCCTAGAAAAATAAAATGTGTTGTTACTGACTTGGTTTGCACGAAATAAAAACATAAAGAAAGAGAATTTACCATTCATTTAATTAAATAGATAGAATGTCAAAAGAATTCCTTAATAGAAGTTAAATCTCACAGATTACAAAAATTATACAAAAAAGTTTATTCAGCTTTTGATATGGATAGAACACAGCCCATATCTTGGTCTCAAGGTCCAGCTATTAATAGGAACAAAGTTTTCAAACATTTTATTTAAAGTAGTGGATAGATATACATTTTATAATTCAAAAGGCTCTAGCCACTATTTATAATATAGTGTAATAGATCTCAAGTGATTTGAATAAATTTAAAACAATACTATACACATATTTTTAGCTCCAATTTCATTTACGTATAACATTATGTAAAAACAAAAATTTAATAATAATGAAATTTTAAGAAAAACCAAATTATTCATCATTGCAGAATGAAAACTATTGAAGAGTGTAATCACATAGGTACACGTAAAGTATGTGTGTGTGGAGTAAAATCTATTCTTTGTAATCATATTCGTTCTTTATTAAAAGTTCGTACATAATTAGAGAACTAAGAACTATAAATACAATACCAAATTTTGAATATTTTACCATTGTTAATGCAAGAATTATATAAAAATAGTCTTCTCTAGTCAAACTAATTACGGCACTGAAGTCCAATTTGATTAAAAGATTTTAATGAGCTTTTACAAATTATGATAAGTTATTATGCAACATGAATGATCTGCGGGAAGATTTAAAAACATGGGTGTACTTTTTTTCTTTTTCTAAAATTACTTCTTACAAGTAGCGTACCCGTGAGGTGCTTGAACCCCCCTACCGTAGTTTAGGGATGCCACGAGATCACGCGGATTTGAAGAGAAAATAAAATGTGGGGTAGAGGGTATGGCCAGTTAAACATTGTGCACAAAGAAAATATAGGGCAATCCGAAATCGTCTTTTTCAATCACCAAATGTATTTATTTCGTAGGAGTGGAAGTATCTTTCATGGAATGGCGGTGGGATATCTTCATGCTCTGAAAATATTATTCTTTGGTCAGTAGGATTAACCTCTTACCTCTATTTCAATGCCAGCGTTTCTTCGTAAGCTTATTGTTTATAACCCTATACAATTTTTCTCTTTTCTATGCACATTTCCCTATTATACATAATCGGTGGTTTTGTGAGAGTCGGCCTATATGACAGTTAAGCCAACTTTAATTTAGGCCTAATTATTCACAATTTTGTTAGATTATCACATTTAGAATAGTAAAAATATAAATGATCAAGTTAACAAATACCAATTAAAAATCTAAAAAAAAAAATCTAGATGTATTAATGGTAGAAAAATTGCCTGTGGGGAGCCGTCCCCCCCCCCCCCCCCTGATTGCAATCCTGCATATGCTAATGCTTATTCTTAATTCTTCATCAGGTCAAATGCGTGTACATTTCCTCCTCTTCTATCACATTAGCAAAATTATTATTATAATATATATATATGTCTAAAAACTAAAGATGGGATTAAGATTCGATGAAAATAAATAATAAAATAACCTAATTTTACCACAGCAGGATCTAGCAATTTTATTTACGTTTACAACCATTACTGTTTCCAGCCTGTGTCCTGGGTAAATTTTTTATTCAAGCCATATATTTTCCACTACTGGCTTGCTAGGTCTGTTGTAGCTTCATTTGCCTTATAATCCAACTTAAAACTATGACAATCACAACATTCAGTCTTCCGGCTGTTAATTCATCACTGTGAAAGGGTAAACCCACATTCCACCAAAGATAAACTTTTCAGCCATGCTGGGAATCGAATCTGGGACCCTTAGCTTAGTAAACAGACACTCTTACGCGTTTATTAATTTATTTTTAAATCAACATCCAGCCATTTTTTGAAAGAGAATTTATGATTTGATTTTTTTTTTCTGAACTTTTACATTAGTTTTTATCCTTATTAAGATAAATTTTGTTCTAAAGGAATCTAATGTATTGTGATGACAATATTTCCTTATTTAAATAATATGTATTTTTAATGTTGAGCTTTTAACAGTTAATTTTATAAATGAAAGGTTAATTTCATAACAATGAAATATAGATATATATATATTTTTAATGTTAGGAGGCCCCCACAGCTCTAAATCTGGCCCTGACAAGAAGAAATTACTAACCTTGACTAGCATAAATTTGAAAATCAGGAAAAGGTTTCTAAGATATATGTTTGGATTGTTGCACTTTATGGATTTGAAACAAGGACCTTTGGCGCAATTGAAAGGAAAAGATTAGAAGCATATTATGAAACATGGTGTTACAGAAGAATGATAAGAATATCATGGATGGAGATGGTAAAGAAGTGGTAAGAAAAGTAAATAGAGAAAGGAAACTTTGGAAAGGTAACAGGGTAGGCCATATTTTACCGACACATGATAGTTTGGCTAAGAAAGGGGATGGGGAAATTCAAGAGGAAGACCAAGAATAAAGAAAAGAATCAGATACTGAGCGATGTTTGGCAGAAGAAGGCGCAAAGATGTAAAAAAAAAAGTTTGGCCCAGGATAGAATAAAGCTTGATTCACAGGTTTGCCAAAAATAAAAAGCAGAATCTGCCGCAGTGACGCAAAAATTAAAATGCTGTATATTGACCCTGATGCTTTGCAACGCTAACTAGAAACAACTAATTATCAACATTTTTTATTCTATAGCTGATAAACATATATTCTAGATCATTCCCCCGATGAATGTTTTCTAATTATAACGCTGTATCGTGGCTCAATCCAATACATCGATACACACGCTTTACATTGACAGGTTATTTCAAATCTCCTCACAACGGACAACGAAACTGTCTGCTCGCTTCTATCTCTACAGCGCATGCGCACTGATTTGAGATGGTTGGTTCCGAGATTTGATTGGTTCTCCCACGCCGAACATCTCGGGCAAAGAAGACAAAGTAGAGACGAGTTGAACATTGGTAAAACAACTGGCACCGATGAGGAGAGCTTATGATTGGCTTAGAGCTCGTAAGGTGGCCACGTTTCTGTTCTGCACTAGTTTTTCTGTGAAGTATGAATCTACAGTAAGGTGGAGAGATGCAACAAAACTATCGCAAGATTGATGATGAAGATGATGAATTTATGACTATGTCAGTATTTGTTGAATATTACTGCTGTTTCTAAAAGGTTTTATTTACTATGAAAGTATTATAAAGCAGGTAAATAAAATATTGAATTACTTGAAGCATAAATAATGTTTAATCGATTATTTTACAGAGTTGTTTAGCAATGGAAATTAAGTATAATAAAGTACACACATTTTAATGTCTGACATTATTGTCACCAGACACACTTTATTTATAATCTTGTTAAAAATACACTGATAGCAAATTATCAATAAAAAAATATGTTTGCAGCATTGAATAAGGCACAACAATGGTTTCTTTATTTGTACATTCAATTTTAAATAAATCTTTCATACAAAAAGTATATATATATATTTTTTAAATTCAGGGTTTAAAAACTAAAGGATGTATCCTTCAAAATGCAAAATTTACAAGATAAAAACTTATTAAAAAAGTGTTTACCAAATTGTTTATGCTATGAAATTAAATATATATTCATTGTATTTGAAGATATAGTTGTTCAAATGAGGAGATAATTAAATTTAATCGAGTTATTAATAATTTATTACTCAAGTTTGGTGGTACCTTCTTTGGACTGTACCAATACATGCTTGTTTTGATGGTTATGCCTGAATTAAATTTATGGGTTACGCCAAGTGACCAATTTGTTTCTAAGAGCCATAGCATAACCGTTCCCATAGTAACATATGCAGTGGAAACTTGGTCTTTGGACGAAAGAAAAACAAGGAAAGTGGTTATGATGTTTTTAAGGAGCATAGTAGCTGTCACCAGAAGAGATAGGTTTAGGAGTGAATATGAAAGGTCTAGAGTTGGGGTACATGAGATAGTAGAGGAAGCCAATTGCTCAGATGGTGTATTTTGAACAAGAGAACAAAGATATAATAAACTAACCTCAATTTTTGAAATTATGATAGTTACAACCTTTAGTCTTCATACCTTCAATATATAACTATGCCAGCTGCCAAAAAAATTAATTGTAAAAATTGATCCAAAAACATTGAAATAATATAAAAGTAGTAATATTGTTTTTTTGTACACATTAATAAAATATTCACGAGTGTTGGCAGCTATGTACACCCAGTTTCACGCTGAAATGTAGAAGTCTTACTTGACCGAGGGCAGTGTGGTCCTATCGTAGAATAAACACCATAGCAGAAACACTCGCGTTATTAAGTTACCTTTCTTAATTCCGCTACGATATACAATAGCCCTATGGCTTCTTTGGTGCTGACTGACAGCTCACAGCTGACCGCTAAAAGCTTTGAAAAGTTATTATTATTATTATTAGCACGCGTCTTACTACCCGTTCGGGTTATACACACTTACGCTAATGTGTAATGGTAAGGTGATTGTGAGATGAAATGGAGGACCTACAGTTTAACGTGGAATCCGAACCACGGTGGAGGCCTGACATTCCCCACATTCACAAGATGTCTTGTCAGAGGTGAAGGAAGGGTTTGGAAATCAGATAAATCTGTGCCGGGACCGAGGATTGAACCCCGGCCGCCAGCGCAGAAGTCTGACACCTTACCCCTAGACCACCAGGTCACCCTTTGAAAAGTTACCAGACCAAATTATGAATCCCTACGCGAACCATATGATCTGCAAAAACATGTGTTAGCAGCCGTCACTTCTGACGGTCAAAATTAGGTATTATACCTAAATTCGACTGTCAGAAGTCAGCTGTGAGCTGTTGGTCAGCACCAAAGAAGCCATGGAGTAGTGTTAACCTAAATGTCGACTGTCAGAAGTCAGCTGTGAGCTGTGGTCAGCACCAAGAAGCCATGAAGCTAGTGTATATACCTAAATGTCGACTGTCAGAAGTCAGCTGTGAGCTGTCGGTCAGCACCAAAGAAGCCATGGAGCTAGTGTATATACCTAAATTTTGACTGACAGAAGTGACAGCTGCTAAACACATGTTTTTGCAGATCATTTGGTTCGGCTTAGGGATACATAATTTGGTCTGGTAACTTTTTAAAGTTGTCAATCAGCACCAAAGAAGCCATGGGACTACTGTAGCTTATAAGATATTGTCATATTGTGGCCAATGAAGGTAAGACTGGAATTCCGTGATAAACCGAATGTGCATCCTGCAATACCAGTTTGAATACACATTAAAAGATAGGATGGAGATACATCTGCGTTAAGGTTCATATTTTTTTTTTCAATTTTTTATAAGAAAATGCTTTTTTTAGCCAAAATAAAAATCCTACATAGCGTCAGCACACAATCAAGCCATACTGACTCGATGGCTTTCGTCTGTTGGCGAAGATAGTGCCCTGTGGTTAGCAGCTCCTCATTTATCCTCATGAAGTTGAATTTACCTTGTTCCAGACAACACAGCTTCAAAGTGGGAAAAAAAAAATCTGGAAGAGCCGAGAATCGAACCCGGGACTTCTGGATCTTTAGCCAAGTAAATATAATACTGCTTCAATAGATAGGCATAGTTTAATTGAAAATCTATCACAAGCAGAGTGGTATTTGACTGAAATATATTTTATTTATTTTCACCAAAAAAGTATATTAGTTTTATAAAAACTATAAAAAATTATTTTTATCCTAACTTACATTATTTAAGCTTAATTTATTTTAAAATAATCATATTATTATTATTATTAGCACCGCGTCTTACTACCCATTCGGGTTATACGCACTTACGCTAATGTGTAATGGTAGGGTGATAGTGAGATGAAATGAAGGACTATAGTTTAACGTGGAATCCGAACCACGGTGGAGGCCTGGCATTCCCCACATTCACAAGATGTCTTGTCAGAGGTGAAGGAAGGGTTTGGTAATCAGATAAATCTTTGCCGGGAGCTGGGATTGAACCCCGGCCGCCAGTATAGAAGTCTGACACCTTACCCCTAGACCACCAGGTCACCTTAATAATCATATTATATGCCTAAAATATTAAACTTGATTTTTTATGATGGATTAAATAGCTAGCCAAACTATTATATTGGTTAGTTTTTTTAACACTGTGTCTTACTACCCATTCAGGCTATACGCTTATGTACTAACTACACTAATAGTTTTATGGATTAGGAAGGTTATATAAATATGAAGTGTACCCGCATTTGCATGGAGGGAGAATGGAAAGCCACTTTCGATACACCCGACCGAGATTCGAACCTCGATCTCTCTGTCATCGTCAGTCTAGTCTACAGCGAGAGTAGCATGTTAAACCACCCGGCCACCAAAGTGGGTGGTTGAAATTTTAATCCTGGTTGCGTTTGTTTTCCTAAATAGTTTTTCACTTTACCTACACACAAATGCGAGTACACTTTCTCAGATATTCAAACTTCCTCATCCTTACAACCTTGGCGTAATTAGTATATATGTGTATAAACCTAACGAGTAATTAGATTTGGCGCTAAAATAAAAATATATTAAAGATATGAAAAAAATTGCATTCATCTTAACAAATTCTATTTTATTGGAGAATAACTTTTTTTTATGCCATGTATGATTTTTTTTTACTATATATAATATAATGTGTCGACCAAAAAATCCTATTTTATATGATGGCCAATTCTTATGTTTAAATTTTCAACGGGGTAAAAAAATTGCCTAGGTTTGCAATATCAAAAGAAGAACATGAAATATAATATTCAATGACTATACAATGATGATTAAAATCAAATTAAAAGGTAAAAATAATTTTTACCCATTTATATTTAGCTAAAAAAAAGTTACTCTACAAAGTAACATGCTTATTTCACTTTTGACAATAACAACTCTACAATATTGTGATGTACTTTTGTACCTTAATCCATCAAAAAAAAAACTTTTTTCTATTGTGATGAAAAATTGTCACTTTTATCATTAAAAAATGCTAGTGTGATGTGCCTTCCCCCCACCCCCCATATATGAGACAGATTATTAAAGCTAACAATATTAAATTCAAACAGTCCACACCATCATACTTTACAATATCAATAATTAAAAGTTTATAAAATTTAACTCTTTAGGGGGCTGTTCATAAACTATTTGCGCATATCGGGGGTAAGTGGATAGTGCTCGGGTTGACCAAGCAGCGAGAAGGGGAGGTGTATTCAGAAAATTCGTGACATCACATTACAATTGAGCTTATCAGACAGTGTTCTGTATTAATAAATCCACTTGTGCACGTATATAAACAAATAACAATCAATTAAACGACTTTGATCGTCGAGCTTTGCAAACACGTCCAAATCAAAGGGTTATATAGGCTCTACAACTAAAAATACTATTTGAATAAGATTGCAGGGTGGGGGTTTGTTGTATTGTGACATAATAGAATGGTTAAAATTGTCTTCACTTTAGAGAGAAATACCTGATTTGTTTACACAAGAGACTTGTCTTTTTTTTCGGTCAGTTTTAATAACCAGTGATGTACAGCCCAATTTTTATAGGAAGAACCATATCGATCAACTTTGGTGGACACATAGTCTAATGCGCTAATCTGGTGTAGGACTAGGCTGCCAAAGACTGGGAGATCGGGGTTCGATCCTTTTCGGGTGCACTGAGGGTGTTTTTCCGTAAATGGTTTTCTACTCTCCCTCCATGCAAATATAGGTACTCTTCTTCTAAAGTAAGCCTTCCTAGTTTCTAACCCATTCATGTAATTAGTACATAGGCGATTAACCTGAAAAGGTAGTAAGACGAGGTGCTAAAAAAAAAAGATTATCTTACAGAAAACTTATCTTATCACACCGCACCTTACTACTTGTTCATGTCATATGCATGTATGATAATTACTCTAATAGGGTAGGGATGAGAAAGCAGACATTTTGGAGGTAATATACCCGCATTTGCATGGGAGGAGAGTGGGAAACCATTCAAGGAAAACCACCCTCGGTAGACCAGACCAGGGATTCGAAACCCGATCCCCCCGTCGAGAGCAGGCCAGTCTAACACAAGAGTGACCCCATTCGGACACTGAAGCGGGTGTTATAAAAGTTACTAGATCTACTTTTACGTATTCATACATCAATTCATGTAATCTGCAGATGTCTATTTTGATAGATATTATAAATGCTGGACGGGAAAAAATATATTTGTATTTTCTAAAGGGCCTTTCCTTTGAAATTGTACTGTAAATACTGGTATGAATATTATCGAGTGGAATTAGGACATTTCCTTCCACTTAGCTACTGGTTTAGCCGACTGTAGCTAGAAGAGTTTCTGGGGAGTCTGTCGCCTCTTTGAATGTCACCCCTTGATGACATTGGGTTGTCTCCCATCCACTGATGTCACTTGTTGCAACCGCTACATTTCTGGTTAGGTTTCACTCGTGAAACAGTCGATTGTTTCAGACCTGGAAAAAAAATTAATTAAAGACCAATTGTGGTTGGAGATAGCAGTGCAAGCTAATATTTCCCCTAAGTCACACTCAAGTTTTCAATCTATACACGTGTGAGTTTTCAATCTATACACATGTGAGTTTTCAAACTTTACACGAGAGAGTTTTCAAACTATACATGTGTGAGTTTTCAAACTTTACACATCTGAGTTTTCAAACTATACACGTATGAGTTTCAAACTATACACGTATGAGTTTTCAAACTATACACATGTGAGTTTTCAAACTATATATGCGTGAGTTTTCAAAGCTTTCAAATAATACAAGTGCAAGGTTGACATAAATTGTACTGGTCTGATCATTTTGAGAGGTTTTCCTCCTGAGAATGTCCTTCCAAAAACCGTAATCGTATTATACACGCAGCCTAACAATTTTCCCTGAAAAAAAAAAAAATGTAATAATACAACAAAGATCTATTTTGTAGCATATTGTAGCTGAACACGCTAGCGACTAATAATAAACTCAAAGTCAAAACGGAACGGTAGAGAATATTACCACCCTTCAGTGTAACTGCACTGGTAATTCGGTAGGTCAACATTAGTTGCTTGAAGAATATATGCTTTGTTTCAGATATTAAAACATTTTTAGAGTCATCATCAACATCAACCATTTCCAGTCTGTGGCTGAGTCAGTTTAATAAAATGGCTCCATCTTCCTCCTTTGCTTTTTTCCATTCTCCTCCTCTCTCTTGAACACTTTCTGTTATCTGCTCTTACCATCTCTTTCTTGGCCTCCCTTGCGGTCTTTTCCAACATTTTCTTCGGCATCCTCTCCTTTTCCATCCTTATTACATGTCCATACCACCTCAGTCTTGTTTCCTCTACTATCTCATGTACTCCAACATCCTCATTACATGTCCATACCATCTTAGTCTTGCTTCCTCTACTATCTCTGTACTCCAACATCCTCATTACATGTCCATACCATTCAGTCTTGCTTCCTACTATCTCTTGTACTCCAACATCTCATTACATGTCCATACCACCTCAGTCTTGTTTCCTCTACTATCTCATGTACTCCAACATCCTCATTACATGTCCATACCATCAGTCTTGCTTCCTCTACTATCTCATGTACTCCAACATCCTCATTACATGTCCATACCACCTCAGTCTTGTTTCCTCTACTATCTCATGTACTCCAACATCCTCATTACATGTCCATACCATCTTAGTCTTGCTTCCTCTACTATCTCATGTACTCCAACATCCTCATTACATGTCCATACCATCTCAGTCTTGCTTCCTCTACTATCTCTTGTACTCCAACATCCTCATTACATGTCCATACCATCTTAGTCTTGCTTCCTCTACTATCTCATGTACTCCAACATCCTCATTACATGACCATACCATCTCAGTCTTGTTTCCTCTACTATCTCATGTACTCCAACATCCTCATTACATGTCCATACCATCTCAGACTTCCTCTACTATTTCTTGTACTTCAACATCCTCATTACATGTCCATACCATCTCAGTCTTGCTTCCTCTACTATCTCACATACTCCCTGTACCCTCATTATTTCCTAATCCTGTTTCTCCTCATGACCGCTAACATGCTCCTCACAAACTTAATTCCCATGGACCCCAATCCCCTAGTTTCTCTTATATTCAATATCAGTGTTTCTGTTGGGTACAAAGTATGCCCTGTACAACACTTACAAGGGCACTTCAAGGGGACTTCTCTTCCCCATAATAGTACCTGTGCATTAGTTTTTACCTTGTGGTCTAATAGAGAAGACCTTTTATGTTTAGTTTAAAACACCTTCCAAAATATTAGGGTTGTATCATATTTGAGGTTACAACAAATAAAAGGACAAATATTTCCAGTTTACTCTAACTTGTCTCTTCTTCCATATACAATAGTCTCGATAGTCCGAGGTTCTGTTTTATTTGAGGTGGTAGCACAATTCATGTTTCGTGGGTTCAGATCTCAGCTAGATTTATATTAAGATTGAAAAAAAAAATGGAACTCTTGAATCCTCAATTCTTTGAGAGATTCATAAAAGTCTCAAATAAAGTATTATGAATAAAAAAATGAAGGCCTTGACTTGATATAACTGTTTTAAACAATTAGTAAAAATAATTTTATAAACTTGTCAAGTAGAGAGGATAGCAAAAAAAAAATTATGTATTAATAGAATTAATTTACTAAAAAAAAGTGTTGTCTTAGTTGTTTTGAAGTAATAGAATTGCCAACAGAGTCAGTCGGTAGTTAGCGTGTCTGACAACCGAGTTAAGGGTCCAGGGTTTGATTTTTGACACACCCAAAAAAATTTATCATAGGTGAAAAGCGGGTTTTCCCCTTACACAATAATTAATTAGTGGCCGAGGCACTGGATATTCTGTCTGTTCTAGATTTAAATTAGTTCAAAAAATATATTATTAGTCGGTTTAAAAAAGTTAATGTTAAATACCTCAAATAAATTAAGTGAAATAAACAAACAAAATAGTATCTGTCGGTGACGCCCGCTTCGGTGGTCGCGTGGTCTAACGCGCTACTCTCGTGGTGAACTAGACTGTGGAAGCTCAGGGTATGATCCCGGCTGGGTACACCGAGAGTGGTATTTCCTAAATTGTTTTCCACCATCTCTCCACACAAATATGTGTGCACTTCTTCTAAATCAAACCTTCCTAATTCAAAACACATTAGTGTAATCAGTACATAGACGTATAACCCTAACGGGTTAGTGAGATGCGGTGCTAAAAATAAATAAAACAATAACTTCTTCTTTTTTTAAATTTAATTTTAAATAATTGTACTTTTGAATTAAATTTTTGTAATGGTTCGAAGATTCATCTTGTCTTCATAAAAATGTATATTTACTTACTGACTAGATCTGATCCAACCGTGATGGTCCCGTTCTCTGTCTCCTTCTCTCTCCTCACGGACGTGTCAAACGACAAAGCGGCCATCCTGCAGAATAAGTCGGGCACACCGTCGCCTGTTTTAGACGACACCGACCAGAACTCGGCCCCCACCTCCTCCGCTATCCTCATAGCGTGATCTTCGACCTCCGAGAACGCCGTTCTGGACTGGAATAATTAAACAAGACTCAACAAACAAAAAAAAAAAAAAAAAAAAGGATGAGGGAGGTTGTTCAGAAGGTGGTAAAATAGCGGTGATAATGGAAAATATTCCCCGATACACTGCAAGCTGATGACCGAGACTTGAACTTTCCATAATATTGTGAGCCAAAATAATAAGTCTAGTAGGATTTTGGTTAAAAGGACCTTTAAGATTTATTTTTATTTTGTGGTCAACATTAATAACATTTTAATAATATTATTATTGTTATAACGATACCGGTTTTTTTTTAATGATGTGGACCCGTATATGCCCCACGGTTGGGCAACAATCATAACAATATCGGTTTTTTATGATAATGACAACGCGTGCATGCCTTACTACACAGTTGTTATCTCACGGCTATGATGATCTGATTTAATATGTATTTCTTAATGTGGGATTACTTATTGGTTATTTGTTGAAATTAGTAGAAAGTTAATGCTGTACACGATTTATTTTGTTATTTGTACTTTCATTATTGTTAATTTAATATTTGAATGATACTTTTTTATTAATTTACAAAATGACATGGCGAGCGTGAGCGCGTGATTTTTCAGACTAAGATTTTCTCTTTTACTATAATTCTGTGTGATATTATTATTATTATTATCATCATCACCACGTCTTACTACCCGTTTGGGTTATATGCACTTACGCTAATGTGTAATGGTAGGGTGATTGTGAGATGAAATGGAGGACCTACAGTTTAACGTGGGATCCGAACCACGGTGGGAGGTCTGTCATTCCTCACATTCACAAGTTGTGATTAATACACGTCTTGTCAGAGGTGAAGGAAGGGGTTTGGTAATCAGATAAACCTGTGCCGGGAGCGAGGATTGAACTTCGGACCCTCCAGCACAGAAGTCTGACACCTTACCTCTAGACCACCAGGTCACCTCTGTGTGATATTACTATGTTCCGTGTAGATTTATACGCACAAGCTGCTTATATATGACCTACCTCTTGCTTCTTGGACCCCTTGTCACCAGTGTTAAAACTAACCAATAGGAGAACCTACTGGCAACCTGCTGTTGTGAAAGCTTGCTTCCCATTGGGTAAAGGCAGCCAGAATGTTAGTTGATTTTGAAATAAAACAAAGGGAGATTTTTTTTAAAGAAAGAAAGTTTTATACATATTATAGTGAAATTACTTCTGAAAACACCTGCTCATCTATGGATGAAGTATTAAAAGGAATATTTATGTACAGTTCTTTAAAGAAAAATACACTTCATCCATAACTTTTTGAATAAATGAGAGGGGCCCAAAAGAGTATCATTACATTGTTATTGTTGTTGTTACTATTAGTATTTTATAGATGTTGATAATCTATATATCAAAGTGGCAGCTGCAAATCACATGACTTGAAGTAAGAATACATGAAAGTAGATTTAGTAACTTTTCTAGCTGTCAGATAAGGTTCTTCCTATGAACATTGGACTGTATATTACAACATTATTTTAAAATGTGCCTCAAATCCATTTTTAACTAAATAAAACAGTAATAGAGAAAATGTAAGAAAACGAGGGAGGTATTTCACTAAAGTGACAAGATCACAGTCTGGAAACATCTAATGATCATAATGTAACTATGATAGTGATCAGAATAAGGAAGCGTAAAAAAAATGAAGGGAGAAGATTTTTTTTTTATCAAGGTCCAACCTAACTCTCCTTTCCTCCCTAACACTTACATGACATGTATTTAAGTCTTTAGGTCATTATTTGTTTTAAAAATCTTATAATCGGGCGTCGTACCATAAGATCCCTCTTGGTACCAACGATGAAGATATGGGGTTCCCCGTGGTTGACAACTAGAGCTTCTCTCAACCATTGGAGCAATGAGAAAGTGACATCAGGCTCGACAAGTCAAATACTACCACCACAACTGAAAAAATAAAGAAAGTTGTAGAATAAATTGTAACCTAATGTTGGTGATGTTTGTTTAACACCAAAGATTATACAAGATCTGTTCTGCAAGACTTATTTTATACAATTCCTGGATATATAACAAAATCCATTTTCATTATATTATTTAGCACCGCGTCTTACTTACTACCCGTTCGGGTTATATACTTAAGTACAAATTAAGCTGATGGATTAGGAATTGGGAAGGTTGTATATAGAGGAAGTGACCCGCATTTGCGTGGAAATCCATTTAGGAAAAACCACCCCTAGTTCACCCGACCTAGATTCGAACCTCGATCCTGCCGTCCTTGGCTGTCGAGCTTAACATGACTAGTGCATTAGCTAACTACACCACCAAGGCGGGTCATTTTAATTGTACAACTATTGGTTTGATAACAATAGATAACCCTTTCTGTCAGACGTGCACTTATTGAATATATAATAATGTATTTATTAGCCACCAGCCGAAAATTTATCATCGATTAAAATATGGGTTTACCCTTCCACATTGATAAATTAACGGCCGGGGAATGGATGTTGTGCCTGTACTAGTCTTAAGTTAGATTATAAGGAATATGAAGCTAGACAGGCCGTAGTGTAGAATAAAACGCTTTGAATAAAAAAAAATGACCACAGGCTGCCAACAGTAATTAGATTTAAAAAAAAATTACTAACTATCAAATTAGTATAATAAACCCAAATTAAAATTTAAAGTTATATTTGTATTATATATTTTTTTGCCCGCTCTTACTACCCATTTGGGTTATATCTCATATGTACTAATTCACTAATGGTTTTAGGGACTAAGAAGGTTATATTTAGAACAAGTGTACCTGCATTTCATGAAGGGAAAGTATGAAAACCACTCTTAGTACACCCAGCCGAAATTTGAACATCAATCTCCCCAACCATCAGCAGACTAGTCTACTGCCTTAGACCATGTGGCCATCGAAACGGTTATTATAGTAAATATAAATAATAAACTCATTATATTTATTAAATGTCCTCACGAGGATGAGTTTGACCCCGTTTCAAACCCATTGCTTCACAGTACAATAATAGAAGAACCAGGGATCGAACCCAGGAACTCTTGACCAGTAGACGACAGAGTAGTTTGGAGAGAGTATAGAAAAAAACATAAAATGATGACCTTACTGTGAGCTCCTCTGTAATACGAGGCTGCGATACACTTGAATCTTTCTTGTCCTGCGGTGTCCCATCTGGTGGCAAAAAAAAAAAAACAATTAGGGACGTGCGAGACTTGAAAATATCTAAAAAAATTCAAGGAAAAAAAAATCTCTATCTCGTCTCAAAAGTTAAAAAATGATTCTTTAAAATTCGAGAAATAAAATAAAATAAAACAGAAAATAATGGCCTTAAGAGATTAAAAAAACCAAACTGGGAATTTATTATTTCCAATAATATGTGATAACTCAAAAATAGGTCACATTCCACCCCCTAAAAATCAGCCTTCATTAAGAAATGTTTTGGTTATAAATATTGTTTTTCAACATCAAACTTTGACAACATAAGCTTTTATACTACAAAATTAAATTATTAATGGTGTTCATCGTAACTATGTATCACTATATTACAACACTAGATAGCTGTTGCCCGCGGCTTTGCCCGCGTGGAAGTTGATTATATACAAATACGAAAATATACATATGTATTTACAGATTAATTTAAAATATTACGTTACGTTGATGACCATAACTTGACCTCAGATCAAAAATAATGCAAGTCCGATACAAACTTTCACCCCCTTTTTCATCCCTTATTAAATAAAATTTCCAAAATTCCTGAAACACGTATTTATTTGTTTTACGTCAATAACCGAAATACAAAATTTTGCTTATGTAACTTTCAAAATGACAGACTTTCATACATATTATCATTCATATTATCATCCCCTATTTTGACCCCTTTGGGGTGGAATTTTCTAAAATCCTTTCTTAGTGGGTGCCTACATAACAAAATGAATATACAGTCCGAATTTCATGCTTGTAGCCTTGATAGTTTGCGCTCGGCGATGATGAATCAGTCAGTCAGTCAGTCAGGACATGTTATTTTATAAGTATAGATCACTCGCGAGCCAATTTGCATGGTGAGTCAAACCTAGAGGGTTGCAAACAAAGAATTGAAGGAATCATTTGTTTTAAGCCGTGTCTAATTACCCATTCGGGCTATATGTTTATGTACTAATTACGCTAATGGTTTTAGGCACTATGAAGGTTATATTTAGAGAGGTGAGCTAGTGGTCTAGGGGTAAGGTTTAAACTCGATTTTCATGGTTTAAATTTGTTCATTAGAGTTGAATATTAATATAATACAAAATAATAAAATATTTCTTTGATTTTATGATGCACCATAATTTTTCAGTTTCACCAATAGAAAAAAAAAAGCTTTGATTCTAAGAAAATAAAAATAAAATTGCTAAACTACCCCATACATAAAATACCCTAAATAATTTTACTATCGAATTCAATTAACTAACAACAAAGGTGACTTATTTATCAGTAGATCAGAATCAATATCAATATGATACACCTGAGCCATCTTTATCATCTTATAATATATCGTCTTTTGAGGCCTCAAAAATGTTGTTCGAAAAAGATCTACGCCTCTAAAATGCTCCTCGTTTTTAGAGACATTTAAATGGTGGGAGTAGTGTGTCTTAGAATCAAAGACATACAATATATAGTTCAGATTTGATTCAAAAATTTTTCACTATAAAATATTTGATTATGATTTGAAAATTTTTAATTTTCTCAAGACTTATTAAGTAGGTATATTTTACAAGTTTTAAATTAACGTTAATTTAAATATCGCGAACAAGTTTAACAAAAATATATAAAAGTATGAACTCACATTTGCAAATTATAGGGCACTTGAAGCACATCAAAGCGCTCAACTTCAAAATCCACTCCTATAGTCGCTTTGTAATTACAGTCGAATATTTGATGGCAGAACCTGAAATAAACAATTCATAAAAAAAGAAAAAAAAAATATCCCGACTTTAAACACATCTGTGATCTAGTGGTACTAGTACTAATTTATGTTAGTGTTAAAAAGATTAAGGTTGAATTTAGAGGAAATGTACCTATGTTTGCATGGAGAGAGAGCAAGAAACATGTCTACTCGATATAACCAATGAAAT
Source organism: Timema cristinae (assembly GCA_039000515.1). Taxonomy (NCBI): domain Eukaryota; kingdom Metazoa; phylum Arthropoda; class Insecta; order Phasmatodea; family Timematidae; genus Timema; species Timema cristinae. Next base: position 28,255,218 of record JBCFYV010011135.1, read on the forward strand.
TCCCAACTTTTTCCCTAATTTCCCCTGATCATTTTCTAAAATTCCAAACTCAAAATTATGTCACACCTTGTTTTTTTTAAATATTATTTATTAATAATAATATGTTTTAAAATTCAAATAAACATGTTTATTATTTGTATTAAAATAATTTATTAGCAATGAGAAAATTATAAAATATATTACCAACTACAAACAAAATACAGTTTGAATCACAATGTAATTTACTGATTTTATCATTATTATTATATCCTATATTTTAAGTAAAACAACATTTTCCAGACCCGCCTCTGTGGCGTAGTTGGCTAACGTGCAAGACGTGTTGAGCTCGACTGCTGAGGACGGGGAGATCTAGGTTCGAATATCGGTCGGGTGAACTGTGTGTGGTTTTTTCCTAAATGGTTTTCCACTCTCCCTCCACGAAAATGTGGGTTCACTTCCTCTAATTCAATCTTACAAATTCCTAATCCACTAGCGTAATTAGTACTTAAAGCATATAACCCGAACGAGTAGTAAGACGCGGTGCTAATATTAATTAACATTTTCCAGAATTTTTTTTTTTTTAGTACTTTATCAAATTCCTGACTTAATCCAGATTTTTTCCCGGTTGGTAGACCCCCTGAAGAAACCATTTTGGAAAAAAACCACCCTTAGTACACCCGACCTAGATTCGAACCTTGATCTTCATGTCTGTCCAATCCACTGCGAGAGTAGCAAGTGAGACCACACGTCCACAGAAGCGGGTTGCAACCGCAATGACATAACGACTATGTTTCAAATTTTAAACATTAATTTTACCTGTTTATCAAACTGGTTTTTCCAACACCTACGTCTCCTAAAAAAACGGCCTTGGATATTTTGAGACCAGCCATCACAGGTCGGCTTGTGGTGCACGCCTCCTTCACCACCTTGCTGAAGTCCTGCTGTGTGTACGGAGTAGCGTCCGAGCGATACGGAGCAGGGAACACGTTTATCTGTCGATCTTTATGGGCTTGGTCTTTCAACATTTTGTAAATGGCCGAGCGAGACTCAAACATAAGCGGGTCTGCAAATAAAATTTAAGACATTATACAGTGGATGTTGTTCTTAAACTATAAAGTAGATTATAATTTAGGTGTGCAGCTCATTTCTATAATTATAATCATTTATCCCTCAAGCTTTGCCTTAAATATCCTTAATTTTATATCATTGCCAAGGTGACCTGGTGGTCTAGGGGTAAGGTGTCAGACTTCTGTGCTGGTGGCCGGGGTTCAACTCTCGGTCTCGGCACAGATTTATCTGATTACCAAACCCTTCCTTCACCTCTGACAAGACGTGTATTAATCACATCTTGTGAATGTGTGGAATGCCAGGCCTCCACCTTGGTTCGGATCCCACGTTAAACTGTAGGTCCTCCATTTCATCTCACAATCACCCTACCATTACACATTAGCGTAAGTGTGTATAACCCAAATGGGTAGTAAGACGCGGTGCTAATAATAATAATAATATATCATTGCTTTATTTCATTCGCTTGGTACCCCATTATTTATTAATTTGTTATCAAACATAAAATTCAATCAAAACACAATTTGTATTGATTAATATATTAAGAAAATAATTATTTACATGCAAAGTTGTTTTGTGTATATTCTGCTTTAGACATTTTAGTTAGTTAATAAATTAATTAATTACTTAACTGACCAATAAAAATATTTTAATGGGCGACACTTTTTAGTGTCTTACGGAATACTTTTTTGTAAAAAAAAAAAAACTCAAAAGGAACCATAAACGTTCTCGCCCTGGCGTTGGATATACCCTAAGTCCCTTACATGATAATTATTTTTAATAACAAACAACAGAGAATAACAAATATAATTAAGGATTATGTTGGTTTACACTTTAATCTATCCCCATATATGTGAACCTATTGAAACAACAATTTGGTCTCATAATTATAAACACATAATACATTACAATATAAAATACTTCATTATTCGTCTTGAAAATATTACATTCAAATATTCACGACGAAACAATAGCTTTAATTATAAATTGACATTTAAAATATCGGAGCCATTTGTAAACAAATAACTTAATATCTAGATTATTATACAGTTGGCAAGGCTGCCAGCTGGTATCGTGAGTGATCCCATGATTATGATAAGCTGACTATAGAGCGTGTTATTTTAGACATGAAACAATTATTTAATTGGAATGACAGAAACTTTCAGGTATCTCTTTCTCTCCTACATACATAACAGACAATGTGGCATTTTGACATTGTTGGCTAATTTGTATGAATATATTATGAGACACGTTTAATTAAATAAAACTGTTTGAATAGCAAAACAAATTTCAAAATTCGCGACATGTTTCTTTAAATAAGTTTATGTAAGCTAATATATACTATGACTTTTGGAAAGAATCCCATTTTGTAAGGCCTTATTTACACAAGAATCCTACCTTAGTCCGTATGATATTATTTTGGTTGTATAAAATATCTTCCAAAGGGATTTTCTACTACCGTTCTAGATAGCCGTGTATCCTACCAAGATAGAACCATACAATAGGATTCTGGTACAAAACAAGGTGTTCCAGAACGTCCACACTACCAAAATGAGGGTATAAGAATACTTCCAGCAATTTTATAACCTATATATAGGCGTAATTAGGATTGATGAATGGGGACTTTATCCCCGAGAGGACTACACCAGTAAAAAGAAGGGTTCCTTTTTGAGTGCCTAATTGACAATTTACGATTATAATAAATAATCGGCTTGCAATTCAGATAAAGCTAAACCCCTAAAACAAGATTAGACTAACAAAAAAAAGTTACTTTAAAAACAACTTTGTTCTATTGTAGAACAAGAAAGAAACATTGTTTGGCTTAACAACAAACAAACTTAAGGATAGTGTCCAATTACAACATTAATTTAGTTTGAATTCCAATCGACAAAGTGATTTTGCCAGTTCATCTAGAACTTCGTCTGGAGAAATGCTTATTTCTCGATGTATATTTAACATTGCTACGCCATTCAGCCTTTGCTGCCCTGGTGTATTTTCCAAGTAAGTTTTAATCTCCGAAGAGTTGAAAACGATATTTCACTGGTGCATGTCGACACTGGCAGGGTTACTAAGATTTTCAACAATGTACTGATCAATGGCAAAATGTCTTCATTGCAGGCAACATATTAGTTCATAGCCTTTCTTGAACTTATTTTCAATTCATTCACTCTTTCGTTTCACATGCCCGTAAAAAGCAACCAGCTTTTTCAAATGAACCTTCTCTACTTTAATGATAAACGATTCCTCTTTTGGCATTAAGCACATAAAACTGCCAAGCACTTCTTGTTAGTTTTAGAAACCAATTTTTAATTGACTGGAAAAATGATCCAAAAACTGCAAATAAATTGCAATTTCGAACTAAGCCTCTTCAGAGTATACTTTTACATTACACTTTTGTATATGTCTGGCAGATATTCTTGGTGTTACAAGATTTAAACCAAACAATTCCCGAAATGTTTTATATGATTCGTAAATAGCTGAAAACTCAATTTCGGTGTTTGTTCATATTTCTTGATTTTTTTTTCTCTGAGCCAATTTACCATGTTAATGGCAGCTAGAAGATCTACAGCCTCAAGTTGCAATGCTCAACAAAGTGGTGAGCTCAAAGATAAAAACTTTACTAACACCTGTAGAGTAACTAAAAAATATGAATTTTGTATGGTGCACTGTTGACTTGCTGGTGATGATGCATCAGTATCTTCCCAAATAATTAAATTTTTTACCCTACTAGAACACTGAGCAATTCACAATGCCGCATTATATTATGCATACTTTGAGTCATTACTAATAATGGACAGGTTTTTAAAAACATTGAGTATGTTTGTTTTATTTTTTCAAATCAGGGGGATGTACAGTCCCCCCCCACCCACGACCTACCGTGTTACACCACTGAACCTATATGATTGCTTGAGTGTAAGACCACAACACAAAGTTTAAACAATTGAAACAATTAATGTTATCAAATTGTTAGCTACCTTATTTAATTATAGTTAACGAACTTTCAATACAATAGGCTAGGTATTACTATTATTTTGAAACGAATATACAAACTAACAGCCAACTCTAAATATATTTTAGCTTTATCAGAATGTAAATAGCATATTTAATATATTCTAGGTTTTATGCATATCAGTACAACATTACCTATGGAACTGAATTGTATATATTTAGTGTAAATATTTCTTCGCACAAGTGTGATATAGGGTAATACTTAACTAGTTTCAAGCATTAGCAATTTTATACAGACACCAAATAAATGTTAGCGTACATAAACAATGAGAGAAACAATTTTATTTGTTCCTTCAGAATCAAGTAGACGGTGAATATTAGCTTCACAGTTTGGTCATGTGTATGGCGTATGTTCATATCCATTAACCATACTGAATCACAATATCACTGTCTTAGAAAAGTCAGTCAGTCCTCGTTAAACTAGGACAGCGATGCTTAATTCATAATTTAAGTGAACCACATTAGGATTTTCTCAGCAGGATGTCATCTAGAAAATTATTTTGAAAAAAAAAATCTCAATACCTACCATATTAATATGCTTTCAAATCTTTAACCATAGCTTTTAAAAGAGAGAGATATATATATATATATATATATATATATATATATATATATATATATATATATATGCATTCATATGAATATTCTTAAATATTTACATCTGAACATATTTTTATATGAATGTTCACGTAACGCTTTTGGTGGATCACAGAACACTTAACAGTAGTAAAACTTGACATTAGTTCCCCAATCGTTATTATATTGAACTGGTTTTGTCTGTATTGGTTTCCTGGAAGTTTACGATTATATTTATCTAAAATATACATATTATAGTTAATTGGACCATAGATAAATTAACTTAAAGATGAATATAATCTAATATATAATATATCTAATGGTAAATTAAGTTAATTCACAGAACTTTGACACCTTTATTTATGTTGAAAAATAAAAATGGTATTTAATTGGTGCTGTGCTCTAGCGTATAAGTTTTGTATGAAGTATCTCAATTGTAAAAAAATAAATATCCTAAGCGCCTAGCGGCGAAACATCAAGAGTAATGTGATCTGTGATCAACAGGATCTCTTCCATTTTGTACTGTGAAACATGCCACCAAAGCCAAAACCAGGTGAATTTTCTATTTCTGCATGAATGTATTTTGCTTGATTCTCATATTTGATTATGAGATACCTATTTTAATTTACTTGACTAATTAAATTTAGTGTAATATTTGTAAAATATCGTGCTGAAAATTGTATTGATGAGTGTCCACGAGGTGGAAACAACGTGGCTTCTGAATTAGCGTCTTTTTAGTAAATTATATTGATTGTGGAATCTATTATATTACTATAAGTCCACATTTAATTTATAATTGTTTTTGAATGTGTCTTGTGTATTTTTTCTTAAAATTTATTACCATATTCATTTTAGGTTGACAAGGCTCTGGGTTTCAACAAATTATATTACATTTGCATTATCTGATGTAATTTTGCATTGTAGCCTATTATAAATTCATCCCCTTAACTTTGACTTGTCTAAAGTAGGCGTTGTTGTTTTTCACCTCCCTCCCCCCTACACGCATACATACACTTACCTTGCCAAATACTCGACTTGGAAAACCCTGATTCAAATATGTTTTGCTCAAACTTTAAAAAAAAAGATGTGTCAACAAACTGGTCAAATTGAGGCATACAGTAAAGTGAACAAAAGACCCGGATAGATCTTTATTTTAAGTGAGTTATCATTAATTTCTTTGGTGTTTCTTTACTTTTTTTCCTCACACTAATCTGTATAATTGCTCTAGGGGTTTTTGTTCGATATTCTGTTCGGTCCGGCCAAACTGCATATCACACCCGTACTCTATAGCCCAAAAGATCTTTGCTCGTGTTCATTTTGACGATTGAATAAGTCGGTTTAGTTTCTATTCACACAGTAAGTGCTCTTTTCTCATTCTTGTTCATTTGTTCTTTGGATGGATACACAATTGAGCTGATTGTCAGTGAAGTCACAGAAGTGGTCTGGTGATGTGGTGGTATTGGTCGAAATTACATCTCGACATTTTTGAGTAGACAATAGGGCGACTTGCCTAAAGTAGAACAACACAACACGTGTTTGTGATTGCATGTCCAACAAGCAAGTATGGCATAGTCAAGCTGCCATCACTGAAGTAAATGATATCTGGGAATTTCATAAAACTTATGTGAAGATAATCTCTACAAGCTGATTATTATTATTATTATTATTACTGCTACCCTTTCGTGTTATACACACGCTAATGTGTAATGGTAGGGTGATTGTGAGATGAATTGGAGGACCTACAGTTTAAATTGGGATTCAAATCACGGTGGGAGCCTGGCATTCCACACATTCACAAGATGTCTTGTCAAGAGGTGAAGGAAGGGTTTGGTAATTAGATAAATCTTTGCCGGGACCGAGGTTTGAACCCCGCACCACCATCACAGAAGTCTTGATACCTTACCCCTTAGACCGCCAGGTCACCCTACAATCTGATTTCATTGCGAGATAGTTTTAACAGGACCTTCACGTTAATTTATTGCCATAACTCCCCAAGTTATATTGTAGGTACAATTTTACTCTGAAACTGCAACAACATTTTGTCGGAAAAAAATATTAATTCATAAACTTTCCATTGTTGTAATAGTTAACTAGAATTATCCATTTATAGACAAATATTTTGAGTACAACACTTTTTTTTAGATAAATTATATGTTAAAAATAGGTAATTTTACACTTGAGGTAATTGCATGGCTAAAATGGCAAAACTGTGTTATTTTCTTGTTTTCCTGTGATTAATATTCCTTCAAGGTCATTCAACAAGATTTATTAGGATTTTTTGAGTTCATAACATCTTAGCGGGTATTTTAACATAGGTGTTACCTGCTCCGATGGCCACATGGTCTAACACGCTACTCTCGTAGTAAGCTAGACTGCAGATGACTGGGAGATCAAGGTTCGAATCTCAGTCGGGTGAACTTGGGAGTGGTTTTTCCTAAATGATTTTCCACTCTCCCTCCATGCAAATGCGGGTTCACTTCCTCTTATTCAACCTTCCCAATTTCTAATCCATTAGTGTAATTAGTACTTAAAGCGTATAACCCGAACGGGTAGTGAGACGCAGTGCTAAATATTATTATTATATAACAACATTAAAACACACTGCCATATTCGTTTCAAGGATATTGTTATTATTAAAGTGAGGTTACATTTATTTACTATAAAATTGCTGATTTATTGTTTGATTATGATGACTTTGAAAATAAGTACAAGATCTAAGGAACCCAAGACTTCATAGACTGAAGAGATGCTTGGAACGAAAGAATTTCTTGAAATTTTATAACGAGAAATAATTTTTTTTTTTAAAGTTTTTGTTTGAACAAAAATTGGGTTTTAGAAATTCTTGAAGTGATTGAACACCAATTAGAATCGTTTATTTTCATTTGTTTGCTTGTATTTATCTATTAATTCAATTAGCAACATTTCCTCTTTGCTAAATTTTAAACTTCATGTTAATGATTTTCAACAGACATTTTAGCTGACAAATAAATATAAAATATAGCAATAAGCCTATATAGGTGTGATAAAATTGGACTTGATTTGATTGATTTCTTTTCCATAACAGTTTCATAGATTTAATGACTTGCTAATATATTCTATTGTAAAATTAAATCATTTAAAAGCTTTGAAACTTATCTAGCACTCTGAGAAAGTTAACGAGAACTAAATGTAAGTTACCTTTTCGTCATTTGACGGGCACATAAAAATAATATTGTGAAACACAACGCCAAGTTAAACCAACGATTAGACTTTACGAGCAGTTAAGTTACGAGGACTTTGACGAGACATTATAAGATTGACCCTTAGTCTGTTTGATTATTTGACACCTTAGCTCAGTCGGTAACGTGTCTGTCTACTGAGCTAAGGCTCCCGGGTTCGATTACCGGCATGGCTAAAAATTTATCATTGGTGAAATGTGGGCTTACCCTTTAACATTGATAAATTAACAGGAGGGGACTGGATGTTGTGCCTCTCTGCTAGTCTTAAGTTAGATTATAAGACATACGAAGCTACATCAGACCTAGCCAGCCGGCAGTGGAAAATATATGGCTTGAATAAAAAACTAACCCAGGCTGGAAACAGTGATGTATGTAAACTAATGTCCTTTTGATTAGCCATATAAAGATAAATTATAAAATATCCTCTAAGGAAGTATTATTTGAAGCTTTTGATAGCTATCTAGATGTCTTATATTTAAAAAATTAAATAAGTTATTAGAATGCCAAATTTTAATAATTAAATGGTGATAGTCGAAAGTTGCCTTTTTTAAAAAAAAATCCTGGTTTAGTCACCGTGGATTGTGACTCTTGGTAATATAGGCCCCTTTTAATGTTGTCTGTGGCTTGTTTTGTTTCTATAAATAAAACAGCCCCAAAGGCTGAGAAGAGCGCGGAGAAACCTCCCGAGAAAAAAGCGGAGAAGAAGCCAGCCGCAGCCCCGGCCGCAGGCGCATCCACCTCCAAGGCGGCAAAGACCGATGCAGCTGGCCCGTCTAAACCGGCGGCTGCAAAGAAGCCAGCTCCCGCGCCAGCAGCCGCCGGGAAGAAGCCAGCTCCCGCGCCAGCAGCAGCCGGGAAGAAGCCAGCTCCCGCGCCAGCAGCCGCCGGGAAGAAGCCAGCTCCCGCACCAGCAGCCGCCGGGAAGAAGCCAGCTCCCGCGCCAGCAGCCGCCGGGAAGAAGTCAGCTCCCGCAGCAGCCGCCGGAAAAAGCCAGCTGCTGCACCGGCAGCAACCGGTAAAAAACCAGCGGCAACACCGGCAGGGAAAAAGCCAGCTGCCACACCGGCAGCAGCCGGGAAAAAGGCTGCGCCGGCAGGCGCTGCCAAATCAACTGCAAAGTCTGCAGCTAAACCGACTGCTAAGGCTGGAGCTAAGCCAGCAGCCAAGGCTGCAAAGGGTGCGGCGAAACCCGGGGCTAAGCCCACTGGTAAACCTAAAATACCAGTAAAGGGAGCACCCAAGAAGGTTGAGAAGCCGAAGACTGGTGTCGCCCCGAAGTCGCAGAGGGTCACAAAACCATCTCTTGTTTTGCAGAAGGCACTGAGAGTTCAAAAGAAGGTATTTTATTTAATATTCTAACTTGGCTATAACAAGCGGTAGTTTCTTCTTTTATAGTGATTAATAGAGATGAGTATTTGACACTTTAGCTCAGTCGGTAACATGTTTCTCTACTGAGCTAAGGGTCCCGGGTTTAATTTCCCAGGGTGTCTACCATCCGGGAATTTGGTAAATCACAATAAAAATCTGGGAAAATGATATTTTACTCAAAATATGGAATACAATAATCAGTAAATTATGTCATTTTTATGTTTGTAGCTGTATAATATATTTTTAATTATTAGTAAACAATTTTAATTTAAATTTTCAAACTTATTATTATTATTTAAAAAAAAATATTAATAGAAAAACGGAGGAGGAGGGGGGCGGTGAGTTAGAAGGATATGAAATACTTTTTTTTAGTCGGGGAATTTTAGGAAATGGTTCAGGGGAAATCGGGGATTTTATTGGTCAAGTTTAGTAGACACCATGTTTCCGTTACGGCCAAAAACTTTATCATTGGTGAAATATGGTTTTTATCCTTTAACAGTGATGAATTAACGACTGGGGACTGGATGTTGTGTCTGTTTTAGTCTTAAGTAATATTATAAGGTATATGAAGCTACGACAGGCTTAACCTGCCGGTAGTGGAAAATATATGGTTTGAATAAAAAAACTGACCGCAGGCTGGAAACCGTAATGAATGTAAAAGTAAATAGGGTGTGTGAAGTACACATACTTAATTCAAATCTTGAGTCGAATCAAATAATATGAGATATTTCCGAAGCTGAATCCATGTTAAATTATTCTAAAATAAAGTTTACATTACAACAATGTAAATTTAGGTATTAAATACAATTTACAAAATTTAATTTAACCATCATAGATTTTTTTTATGGGAATACTAATTTATAAAAGAAATAACATAAAAATACATAAATGTGTTTTTTAACTAATTTTTTTTAACAAAGCTTTGTAATTTTTTAATCCGGTATTTTAATTTTGAATCAAACTCTTAATTGTGTGAATATTCAAAGTATAGTCAAAATTTTCGAGACTTCGCACACTTTTGAAGACGAGTTCAATCATGGCCGTCTTTAGTTACAGACTAGGGTGTTAAATTTGGCAACTCCGCTTTTATCGACGTTACAAGGCCTTGCGATCTGCCTTATCTTAAGGGGAATGGTGTGAATATTTATTTTTTTCTTCATTTCAAAACTGATGAGAATAACTTTAAATGAAACTGACAATTAACCTAAACCATTTTTACGAATATCATTAAACTAAAATACTTCAGAGGTTGGAAAAAATACAACAAATAAACATTTAAATAATATTTTTTAAATCAATTTGCTAGGTAGGCCTAAGGTTTATGAACTGTTAACAAACAAACAAACAATTAGAATATTATGATGGAAATCACAAAAGGGTACTAGCTCTAAGAAACAAATCCAAAGGTCCTGGCTTCAATCCCCATGCTCGGGTAATATATTTGATAAAATTAATAAGAGTGCTATTTATGTAATTGCTTTGAACATTTGCCAGCCTTGGGGTAAATAATTTTGAATCATTAATTGTATAAATTGATTTAACTTTCCTTACATTCTGAACAAGAAATTTTTCACTGCAAAGTTTATCATTCCTATACTTGATGTACCGATAGTTAATAAGAAGTATATTTCCAAGCGTTGACGAAACCAAAATTCATACAAGGAATTACCGCAGAATCAAATTGTTAATAGATAGATATAAATCTGGACCATTAATAATGTATTTATAGCCCAAACATAGAAAAAGTTTTTTTAAGCACCCAGTTTCACTACCTGTTTGAGAATACACTATGTAATAATTACACTAATTTGTTTGGTATTAGGAAGGTTGAATTCGGAGGAAGTATACCCACATTTGCTTGGCGGAAGAATAGAAAACCATTTAGGAAAAAAAAACCATCAATACACCTGACAAGATGAAACTCCCAACTTTGGTAGTCTAGTATATTCCGAGAGTGATGTTTTAGACCATGCGGCTCCTGAAGCTGGTAAAAAACTACCTTAATGACATAAATAAACTCATATTGTTTAATTTTCTGAAGAATTAAGTATAGTATGATATATTAAAATTTCAAACTATCTTGTATCTTATGAACTTGAACAGAAGTGTATTGGCTCTATACTATTCTCAAAGGCCATTGTAAAAATAATTCCCCCAAAAACATTTCAATTTTGAATAATAAGTTTTGTTAAAATTGGTAAAACTAATAATTTTTGAATTCCTGAAGCAAGATGATGATTTTTTGAGGGAATCTCATTGAAACCATATGAAAATAAATTTAACAAACTGATTGTTTCAGTTTTAATATTATTATTATTATTATTATTAGCACCGCATCTTACTACCCGTTCATATTATACACTCTTTTACTGATGTGTAATGGTAGGGTGGTTGTGAGATGAAATGGAGGACCTACAGTTTAACGTGGGATCCGAACCACGGTGGAGGCCTGGCATTCCACACATTCACAAGTTGTAATTAATACTCGTCAGAGTTGAAGGAAGGGTTTGGCAAACGGATCTGTGCTGGGATCGAGGATTGAAATCCGGACCCCCCAGCACAGAAGTCTGACACCTTACCCCTAGACCACCAGGTCACCCTTCAGTTTTAATAAAAGCTTCACATTGTGAACATGATGTTACAGGGTTTTGGTGTGGTGTGTTTCAAAGCCCACTCTATAATTATGGCTACATACGTGTAATCTTGAAAGACAGAAATTTTTGATGTCCAACATCCTCACTACATTACCATACCATCTCAGTCTTGCTTCCTCTACTATCTCATGTACTCCAACATCCTCATTACATGCCCATACCATCTCAGCCTTTCTTCCTCTACTATCTCATGTACTCCAACATCCTCATTACATGCCCATACCATCTCAGTCTTGCTTCCTCTACTATCTCTTGTACTCCAACATTCTCATTACATGTCCATACCATCTCATCCTTGCTTCCTCTACTATCTCATGTACTCCAACATCCTCACTACATGTCCATACCATCTCAGCCTTTCTTCCTCTACTATCTCATTTACTCCTTGTACCTCAACTCTTTCCTGGATAACTTCATTCCTAATCTTGTTTCTCCTCGTGACATCTAACAAGCTCTCACAATCTTCATTCCCATGTCCTCCACTTTCCTAGTCTCTCTTACATTCAATATCCATGTTTCTGCTGCATATGTTACAATAGGTACAACACTTCCTTATACTTCAAGAGCACTCCTCTTCTCCATAGTCATCTCATTTTTCTCGATACTAACAAAAGGCATTTCTTAAATATGTTATTTTATCATGAGATGATTGTACATTCTTTGTTTTATAACATATTCATACAGGCATGCAAATAATATTTAAAACATTAAATACTGAAACAAAGAACTTACGATAATGTTTATTTTCTCTAGCAGTTAGAATTGAAAATGTATAAGATTTTAATTAAATAATATAATTACAATTTGTTTATTTTTGAAGAGCTAAAGATGATAAAATATATTAAAAATTCAAACTATCTCATATCTTCTTATAGGGTGGCCCAAATCTGGGAAACCTGGAATAGTCTGGAAATTTGAAAGCTATAAAAAAATCCGGAAAGGTCAGGGGATATGAAATAGGAATTTCTGTGGCCATCCTGTATTAACTTGAACTAAATTGTATTGGCTCTATACTATTGTCAAAGTTCAGCCATTATAAAAGATCTACCACCAAAATATTTCACTGGTGGATATTAAGTTTGGTTAAAATTGATAAAAACTAATAATTTCTGAAGCAAAATGATGAATTTTAGTGGGAATCTCTTTGAAACCATGTGAAAATAAATTTAACAATCTCTGATGCTTCAGTTATAATATGAGCTTCACATTATGAACATGATACAGGGTTTCGTTGAGGTTTAAGCGATCAATCTATCTTAGGCTATAAACGGGGGTAATTTGGAAAAGTCTGACAATTTTTGGATGTCAAGAGAAATAATGGAAAAAAAAGCCAGGGAATTTAAATAAATACTTAAATAACTCGGTGCCTTACCGTTTAGACAAGATTATGAAATTTGTTTTCTTGAGAACTAAAGCATCAATTTTTTCCGGCCTGTGTACGCCTAGATTTAGTAAAACGCCTCTACCTTCCTTAATATTATTCCTCTTTTAATTGTTTCCGTTCGTCTTGTTTCACTTTTACAGTTTCTCTTATCTGCTCTCATCTCTTTCTTGGGGCATCATTTGTTGTCTTTTTCCTACATAATTCATGTCCTTAATTCTCTTTCGCTTTTTCTCCTATTCCATTCTCATTACGTGTCCATACTATCTCAGCCTTGCTTCCTCTACTATCTCATGTACTCCAACATCCTCATTACATATCCATACCATCTCAGCCTTGCTTCCTCTACTATCTCATGTACTCCAACATCCTCATTACATGACCATACCATCTCAGTTCTTGCTTCCTCTACTATCTCATGTACTCCAACATCCTCATTACATGACCATACCATCTCAGTCCTGCTTCCTCTACTATCTCATGTACTCCAACATCCTCATTACATATCCATACCATCTCAGCCTTGCTTCCTCTACAATCTCATGTGCTCCAACATCCTCATTACATGTCCATACCATCTCAGCCTTGCTTCCTCTACAATCTCATCTACTCCAACATCCTCATTACATGTCCATACCATCTCAGTCTTGCTTCCTCTACTATCTCATGTACTCCAACATCCTCATTACATGCCCATACCATCTCAGTCTTGCTTCCTCTACTATCTCATGTACTCAAACATCCTCATTACATGCCCATACCATCTCAGCCTTGCTTCCTCTACTATCTCATGTACTCCAACATCCTCACTACATGTCCATACCATCTCAGCCTTTCTTCCTCTACTATCTCATTTACTCCCTGTGCCTCAACTCTTTCCTGGATAACTTCATTCCTAATCTTGTTTCTCCTCGTGACATCTAACAAGCTCTCACAATCTTCATTCCCATGTCCTCCACTTTCCTAGTCTCTCTTACATTCAATATCCATGTTTCTGCTGCATATGTTACAATAGGTACAACACTTCCTTATACTTCAAGAGCACTCCTCTTCTCCATAGTCATCTCATTTTTCTCGATACTAACAAAAGGCATTTCTTAAATATGTTATTTTATCATGAGATGATTGTACATTCTTTGTTTTATAACATATTCATACAGGCATGCAAATAATATTTAAAACATTAAATACTGAAACAAAGAACTTAGGATAATGTTTATTTTCTCTACCAGTTAGAATTGAAAATGTATAAGATTTTAATTAAATAATATAATTACAATTTGTTTTTTTTGAAGTGCTAAAGATGATAAAATATATTAAAAATTCAAACTATCTCATATCTTCTTATAGGGTGGCCCAAATCTGGGAAACCTGGAATAGTCTGGAAATTTGAAAGCTATAAAAAATCCGGAAAGGTCAGGGGATATGAAATAGGAATTTCTGTGGCCATCCTGTATTAACTTGAACTAAATTATATTGGCTCTATACTATTGTCAAAGTTCAGCCATTATAAAAGATCTACCACCAAAATATTTCACTGGTGGATATTAAGTTTGGTTAAAATTGATAAAAACTAATAATTTCTGAAGCAAAATGATGAATTTTAGTGGGAATCTCTTTGAAACCATGTGAAAATAAATTTAACAATCTCTGATGCTTCAGTTATAATATGAGCTTCACATTATGAACATGATACGGGGTTTCGTTGAGGTTTAAGCGATCAATCTATCTTAGGCTATAAACGGGGGTAATTTGGAAAAGTCTGACAATTTTTGGATGTCAAGAGAAATAATGGAAAAAAAAGCCAGGGAATTTAAATAAATACTTAAATAACTCGGTGCCTTACCGTTTAGACAAGATTATGAAATTTGTTTTCTTGAGAACTAAAGAATCAATTTTTTCCGGCCTGTGTACGCCTAGATTTAGTAAAACGCCTCTACCTTCCTTAATATTATTCCTCTTTTAATTGTTTCCGTTTGTCTTGTTTCACTTTTACAGTTTCTCTTATCTGCTCTCATCTCTTTCTTGGGGCATCATTTGTTTTCTTTTTCCTACATAATTCATGTCCATAATTCTCTTTCGCTTTTTCTCCTATTCCATTCTCATTACGTGTCCATACCATCTCAGCCTTGCTTCCTCTACTATCTCATGTACTCCAACATCCTCATTACATATCCATACCATCTCAGCCTTGCTTCCTCTACAATCTCATGTGCTCCAACATCCTCATTACATGTCCATACCATCTCAGCCTTGCTTCCTCTACAATCTCATGTACTCCAACATCCTCATCACATGACCATACCATCTCAGTCTTGCTTCCTCTACTATCTCGTGTACTCCAACATCCTCATCACATGACCATACCATCTCAGTCTTGCTTCCTCTACTATCTCGTGTACTCCAACATCCTCATCACATGACCATACCATCTCAGTCTTGCTTCCTCTACTATCTCATGTACTCCAACATCCTCATTACATGTCTATACCATCTCAGTCTTGCTTCCTCTACAATCACATGTACTCCAACATCCTCATCACATGACCATACCATCTCAGTCTTGCTTCCTCTACTATCTCGTGTACTCCAACATCCTCATCACATGACCATACCATCTCAGTCTTGCTTCCTCTACTATCTCGTGTACTCCAACATCCTCATCACATGTCTATATCATCTCAGTCTTGCTTCCTCTACTATCTCATGTACTCCCTATACTCATACTCTTTGCCGGATAACTTCATTCCTAATTGTGTTTCTCCTCGTGACAGCTAACATGCTCCTCACAAACTTCATTCTCGTGGCCTCCACATTCCAAGTATCTTTTACATTCAATCACTGTCCATTGTTTCTGCTGTACATGTGACAATGAGTACAAAGTATGTCTTATACAACACTTCCTTACACTTCAAGAGCACTCCTCTTCTCCATAGTCATCTCACGTTTATTTATGTTAACAAAAGGCATTGCTTAAATATGTTATTTTAACATTAGATAATTGTAGACTGTTTGTTTTATAACATTTTTATATGGTGATGCAAATAATACTTAAAACAATATATACGGAAACAAGAACTTAACATAATGTTAGTTAAATTGTATAAAAACTTGATATTGATTTATTTTTGAAGAATTAAAGATAGTATGATGTATTAAAAATGCAAACTATCTTGTATCTTCTGAACTTGAACAGAAGTGTATTGGCTTTATACTATTCTCAAAGGTCAGTCATTATAAAAATAATTCCCCCCAAAACATTTCAGTGATGAATAATAAGTTTGGTTAAAATTAATACAGCTAACTATTTTTGAATTCTTGAAGCAAAATGATGATTATTTGAGGGAATCTCATTGAAACCTCGTGAAAATAAATTTAACAACTCTGATTGCTTCAGTTTTAATATGAGCTTCGCATTGTGAACATGATGTTTCAAGGTTTTAGTGAGATTTAAAAGATCACTTAGGTGACCTGGTGGTCTAGGGGTAAGGTGTCGGACTTCTGTGCTGGGGGACGGGGTTCAATCCTCGGTCCCGGCAAAGATTTATCTGATTACCAAACCCTTCCTTCACCTCTGACAAGACATCTTGTGAATGTGTGGAATGCCAGGCCTCCACCGTGGTTCGGATTCCACGTTAAACTGTAGGTCCTCCATTTCATCTCACAATCACCCTACCATTACACATTAGCGTAAGTGCGTATAACCCGAACGGGTAGTAAGACGCAGTGCCAACAATAATAAAAGATCACTTTATCAGTGACCTGGAAAGGCAGAGAATTTCTTGATATCAGAGAAATTAATACAAAATAAGTAAAAGGGAGGGCATTTAAATACTTAAATTATTTCTCAAACTAACATTTAACATTAAATTATTATAAGATTTGTTTTCTCACTATTAACAAACTCATATACTGTTACGGCCTGTGTTCTGGTCAGTTTAGTAAAATGCCTCAGTCATCTACCATTCCATCATTCTTCTTACGCTTGGGCATTTTCTGGTATTACTCTAATCTCTTTCTTGGCATCCCTTGCTGTTCTTTTTTTCCTACATACTTCATGTCAATCATTCTCTTGGCTTCCTCTCCTCAATCCTCATTACATGTCCATACCATCTCAGCCTTGCTTCCTCTACTATCTCATGTACTCCAACATACTCATTACATGTCCATACCATCTCAGCCTTTCTTCCTCTACTATCTCATTTACTCCCTGTACCTCAACTCTTTCCTGGATAACTTCATTCCTAATCTTGTTTCTCCTCGTGACATCTAACAAGCTCTCACAATCTTCATTCCCATGTCCTCCAATTCCTAGTCTCTCTTACATTCAATATCCATGTTTCTTCTGCATATGTTACAATAGGCACAACACTTCCTTATACTTCAAGAGCACTCCTCTTCTCCATAGTCATCTCATTTTTCTCGATACTAACAAAAGGCATTTCTTAAATATGTTATTTTATCATGAGATGATTGTACATTCTTTGTTTTATAACATATTCATACAGGCATGCAAATAATATTTAAAACATTAAATACTGAAACAAAGAACTTACGATAATGTTTATTTTCTCTAGCAGTTGGAATTGAAAATTTATAAGATTTTAATTAAATAATATAATTAGAATTTGTTTATTTTTGAAGAGCTAAATATGATAAAATATATTAAAAATTCAAACTATCTCATATCTTCTTATAGGATGGCCCAAATCTGGGAAACCTGGAATAGTCTGGAAATTTGAAAGCTATAAAAAAATCCGGAAAGGTCAGGGGATATGAAATAGGAATTTCTGTGGCCAACCTGTATTAACTTGAACTAAATTGTATTGGCTCTATACTATTGTCAAAGTTCAGCCATTATAAAAGATCTACCACCAAAATATTTCACTGGTGGATATTAAGTTTGGTTAAAATTGATAAAAACTAATAATTTCTGAAGCAAAATGATGAATTTTAGTGGGAATCTCTTTGAAACCATGTGAAAATAAATTTAACAATCTCTGATGCTTCAGTTATAATATGAGCTTCACATTATGAACATGATACAGGGTTTCGTTGAGGTTTAAGCGATCAATCTATCTTAGGCTATAAACGGGGGTAATTTGGAAAAGTCTGACAATTTTTGGATGTCAAGAGAAATAATGGAAAAAAAAAGCCAGGGAATTTAAATAAATACTTAAATAACTCGGTGCCTTACCGTTTAGACAAGATTATGAAATTTGTTTTCTTGAGAACTAAAGCATCAATTTTTTCCAGCCTGTGTACGCCTAGATTTAGTAAAACGTCTCTACCTTCCTTAATATTATTCCTCTTTTAATTGTTTCCGTTTGTCTTGTTTCACTTTTACAGTTTCTCTTATCTGCTCTCATCTCTTTCTTGGGGCATCATTTGTTTTCTTTTTCCTACATAATTCATGTCCATAATTCTCTTTCGCTTTCTCTCCTATTCCATTCTCATTATGTGTCCATACCATCTCAGCCTTGCTCCCTCTACTATCTCATGTACTACAACATCCTCATTACATGACCATACCATCTCAGTCCTGCTTCCTCTACTATCTCATGTACTCCAACATCCTCATTACATATCCATACCATCTGAGCCTTGCTTCCTCTACAATCTCATGTGCTCCAACATCCTCATTACATGACCATACCATCTCAGTCCTGCTTCCTCTACTATCTCATGTACTCCAACATCCTCATTACATATCCATACCATCTCAGCCTTGCTTCCTCTACAATCTCATGTGCTCCACCATCCTCATTACATGTCCATACCATCTCAGCCTTGCTTCCTCTACAATCTCATCTACTCCAACATCCTCATTACATGTCCATACCATCTCAGTCTTGCTTCCTCTACTATCTCATGTACTCCAACATCCTCACTACATGTCCATACCATCTCAGCCTTTCTTCCTCTACTATCTCATTTACTCCCTGTACCTCAACTCTTTCCTGGATAACTTCATTCCTAATCTTGTTTCTCCTCGTGACATCTAACAAGCTCTCACAATCTTCATTCCCATGTCCTCCACTTTCCTAGTCTCTCTTACATTCAATATCCATGTTTCTGCTGCATATGTTACAATAGGTACAACATTTCCTTATACTTCAAGAGCACTCCTCTTCTCCATAGTCATCTCATTTTTCTCGATACTAACAAAAGGCATTTCTTAAATATGTTATTTTATCATGAGATGATTGTACATTCTTTGTTTTATAACATATTCATACAGGCATGCAAATAATATTTAAAACATTAAATACTGAAACAAAGAACTTACGATAATGTTTATTTTCTCTAGCAGTTAGAATTGAAAATGTATAAGATTTTAATTAAATAATATAATTACAATTTGTTTATTTTTGAAGAGCTAAAGATGATAAAATATATTAAAAATTCAAACTATCTCATATCTTCTTATAGGGTGGCCCAAATCTGGGAAACCTGGAATAGTCTGGAAATTTGAAAGCTATAAAAAAATCCGGAAAGGTCAGGGGATATGAAATAGGAATTTCTGTGGCCACCCTGTATTAACTTGAACTAAATTGTATTGGCTCTATACTATTGTCAAAGTTCAGCCATTATAAAAGATCTACCACCAAAATATTTCACTGGTGGATATTAAGTTTGGTTAAAATTGATAAAAACTAATAATTTCTGAAGCAAAATGATGAATTTTAGTGGGAATCTCTTTGAAACCATGTGAAAATAAATTTAACAATCTCTGATGCTTCAGTTATAATATGAGCTTCACATTATGAACATGATACAGGGTTTCGTTGAGGTTTAAGCGATCAATCTATCTTAGGCTATAAACGGGGGTAATTTGGAAAAGTCTGACAATTTTTGGATGTCAGAGAAATAATGGGGAAAAAAGCCAGGGAATTTAAATAAATACTTAAATAACTCGGTGCCTTACCGTTTAGACAAGATTATGAAATTTGTTTTCTTGAGAACTAAAGCATCAATTTTTTCCAGCCTGTGTACGCCTAGATTTAGTAAAACGCCTCTACCTTCCTTAATATTATTCCTCTTTTAATTGTTTCACTTTTACAGTTTCTCTTATCTGCTCTCATCTCTTTCTTGGGGCATCATTTGTTGTCTTTTTCCTACATAATTCATGTCCATAATTCTCTTTCGCTTTCTCTCCAATTCCATTCTCATTACGTGTCCATACCATCTCAGCCTTGCTTCCTCTACAATCTCATGTGCTCCAACATCCTCATTACATGTCCATACCATCTCAGCCTTGCTTCCTCTACAATCTCATCTACTCCAACATCCTCATTACATGTCCATACCATCTCAGCCTTGCTTCCTCTACAATCTCATGTACTCCAACATCCACATCACATGACCATACCATCTCAGTCTTGCTTACTCTACTATCTCGTGTACTCCAACATCCTCATCACATGTCTATATCATCTCAGTCTTGCTTCCTCTACTATCTCATGTACTCCCTTTACTCATACTCTTTGCCGGATAACTTCATTCCTAATTGTGTTTCTCCTCGTGACAGCTAACATGCTCCTCACAAACTTCATTCTCATGGCCTCCACATTCCAAGTATCTTTTACATTCAATCACTGTCCATTGTTTCTGCTGTACATGTGACAATGAGTACAAAGTATGTCTTATACAACACTTCCTTACACTTCAAGAGCACTCCTCTTCTCCATAGTCATCTCACGTTTATTTATGTTAACAAAAGGCATTGCTTAAATATGTTATTTTAACATTAGATAATTGTAGACTGTTTGTTTTATAACATTTTTATATGGTGATGCAAATAATACTTAAAACAATATATACGGAAACAAGAACTTAACATAATGTTAGTTAAATTGTATAAAAACTTGATATTGATTTATTTTTTGAAGAATTAAAGATAGTATGATGTATTAAAAATGCAAACTATCTTGTATCTTCTGAACTTGAACAGAAGTGTATTGGCTTTATACTATTCTCAAAGGTCAGTCATTATAAAAATAATTCCCCCCAAAACATTTCAGTGATGAATAATAAGTTTGGTTAAAATTAATACAGCTAACTATTTTTGAATTCTTGAAGCAAAATGATGATTATTTGAGGGAATCTCATTGAAACCTTGTGAAAATAAATTTAACAACTCTGATTGCTTCAGTTTTAATATGAGCTTCGCATTGTGAACATGATGTTTCAAGGTTTTAGTGAGATTTAAAAGATCACTTAGGTGACCTGGTGGTCTAGGGGTAAGGTGTCGGACTTCTGAGCTGGCGGACGGGGTTCAATCCTCGGTCCCGGCAAAGATTTATCTGATTACCAAACCCTTCCTTCACCTCTGACAAGACATCTTGTGAATGTGTGGAATGCCAGGCCTCCACCGTGGTTCGGATTCCACGTTAAACTGTAGGTCCTTCATTTCATCTCACAATCACCCTACCATTACACATTAGCGTAAGTGCGTATAACCCGAACGGGTAGTAAGACGCAGTGCCAACAATAATAAAAGATCACTTTATCAGTGACCTGGAAAGGCAGAGAATTTCTTGATATCAGAGAAATTAATACAAAATAAGTAAAAGGGAGGGCATTTAAATACTTAAATTATTTCTCAAACTAACATTTAACATTAAATTATTATAAGATTTGTTTTCTCACTATTAACAAACTCATATACTGTTACGGCCTGTGTTCTGGTCAGTTTAGTAAAATGCCTCAGTCATCTACCATTCCATCATTCTTCTTACGCTTGGGCATTTTCTGGTATTACTCTAATCTCTTTCTTGGCATCCCTTGCTGTTCTTTTTTTCCTACATACTTCATGTCAATCATTCTCTTGGCTTCCTCTCCTCAATCCTCATTACATGTCCATACCATCTCAGCCTTGCTTCCTCTACTATCTCATGTACTCCAACATCCTCATTACGTGTCCATACCATCTCAGTCTTGCTTCCTCTACTATCTCATGTACTCCAACATCCTCATTACATGTCCATACCATCTCAGCCTTGCTTCCTCTACTATCTCATGTACTCCAACATCCTCATTACATGTCCATACCATCTCAGCCTTGCTTCCTCTACTATCCCATGTACTCCAACATACTCATTACATGTCCATACCATCTCAGCCTTTCTTCCTCTACTATCTCATTTACTCCCTGTATCTCAACTCTTTCCTGGATAACTTCATTCCTAATCTTGTTTCTCCTCGTGACATCTAACAAGCTCTCACAATCTTCATTCCCATGTCCTCCACTTTCCTAGTCTCTCTTACATTCAATATCCATGTTTCTGCTGCATATTTTACAATAGGTACAACACTTCCTTATACTTCAAGAGCACTCCTCTTCTCCATAGTCATCTCATTTTTCTCGATACTAACAAAAGGCATTTCTTAAATATGTTATTTTATCATGAGATGATTGTACATTCTTTGTTTTATAACATATTCATACAGGCATGCAAATAATATTTAAAACATTAAATACTGAAACAAAGAACTTACGATAATGTTTATTTTCTCTAGCAGTTAGAATTGAAAATGTATAAGATTTTAATTAAACAATATAATTACAATTTGTTTATTTTTGAAGAGCTAAATATGATAAAATATATTAAAAATTCAAACTATCTCATATCTTCTTATAGGGTGGCCCAAATCTGAGAAACCTGGAATAGTCTGGAAATTTGAAAGCTATAAAAAAATCCGGAAAGGTCAGGGGATATGAAATAGGAATTTCTGTGGCCAACCTCTATTAACTTGAACTAAATTGTATTGGCTCTATACTATTGTCAAAGTTCAGCCATTATAAAAGATCTACCACCAAAATATTTCACTGGTGGATATTAAGTTTGGTTAAAATTGATAAAAACTAATAATTTCTGAAGCAAAATGATGAATTTTAGTGGGAATCTCTTTGAAACCATGTGAAAATAAATTTAACAATCTCTGATGCTTCAGTTATAATATGAGCTTCACATTATGAACATGATACAGGGTTTCGTTGAGGTTTAAGCGATCAATCTATCTTAGGCTATAAACGGGGGTAATTTGGAAAAGTCTGACAATTTTTTGATGTCAGAGAAATAATGGGAAAAAAAGCCAGGGAATTTAAATAAATACTTAAATAACTCGGTGCCTTACCGTTTAGACAAGATTATGAAATTTGTTTTCTTGAGAACTAAAGCATCAATTTTTTCCGGCCTGTGTACGCCTAGATTTAGTAAAACGCCTCTACCTTCCTTAATATTATTCCTCTTTTAATTGTTTCCGTTCATCTTGTTTCACTTTTACAGTTTCTCTTATCTGCTCTCATCTCTTTCTTGGGGCATCATTTGTTGTCTTTTTCCTACATAATTCATGTCCATAATTCTCTTTCGCTTTCTCTCCTATTCCATTCTCATTACGTGTCCATACCATCTCAGCCTTGCTTCCTCTACTATCTCGTGTACTCCAACATTCTCATTACGTGTCCATACCATCTCAGCCTTGCTTCCTCTACTATCTCATGTACTCCCTGTACCTTCACTCTTTCACAGTTAACTTCTTTCCTACTCTTGTTTCACCTTGTGACAGCTAACATACTCTTCACAGACTTAATTTCCATGGCTTCCACTTTCCTAGTCTATCTTATAATAATTTACTCAAATAATTATCCAAAATCTTGAATTCGTTATATTTTCTGTAGCACTAAAGATATTAAAAATCCGTATCTTCTTAACTCGAACAGAATTGTATTTGCGCAATACTATTTTCAATGGTCAGTTGTTATAAAATAAATTCTCCTTAAAACATTTCATTGGTGAATAATAAGTTTGGTTAAAATTCATACAGCTAATTATTTTTGAATTCCTTAGGCAAAATGATGATTTTTTGAGGGAATCTCATTGAAACCATGTGAAAGGAAATTTAACAAACTCTGATTGCCTCAGTTTTAATACGAGCCGCACATTGTGAACATAATGTTTCCGTGGTGTTTAGCAATGATGAAAGTGTTTGTGAGTTTATTCTATGAACTCACCCATTCCCATGGTTTTGGAACGGTCGACCACCACACATCTCGGGAAGACCTCTGATTGTGACTGGTGCCGATGATATATCTATAGTTTTTCTATAAGTTTTAAATTTTTCTTTTGTTAATTTATTGCTTTAAATAAAAATAACCCGCCTTGGTGGCGTAGTTGGCTAACGCGCTTGTCGTGTTAAGCTCGACTGCTGAGGACGGGGAGATCGAGGTTCGAATCACGGTCGGGTGAACTGGGGGTGGTTTTTCCTAAATGGTTTTCCACTCTCCCTCCGCGCAAATGCGGGTTCACTTCCTCCAATTCAACCTTCCCAATTCCTAATCCATTATCGTATTTAGTACTTAAAGCGGTTAACCCGAACGGGTAGTAAGACGCGGTGCTAAATATTAAATAAAATTATAAGGGCAGGTGAAAGTTTATGTATTATTTTCTCTGTAAAACTTCAAAAAGTCAAGAATTTTCAAAATTAAGAAATGTATCAACCAAGGTAATGAAGTTGGTATGTCAAGCTTTCACACTAAAACTTTATTTTTCTACTGTTTGACTGCTTTATAGATGGCTAATATAATTATATTAACTATAAATCACCAACATAGAAAAATTCTCCAATACAGTTGAATTCATGGGGAACATCTTTGTTATTAAATAAATGTGTCAATACGAATCACAAATTTTGATCTTATTAGTAAATAAATTGTTTTTATAGTAGTCTCTTATATATTTTTTAAATTTTGACGTGAGATCCAATACATTTTTATCAGCTCCAAATCAACCCAAAACTGATTCCCAAGTCCATAGCCCTGGTTATCAACATTATTTATGTTTTAAAAATATATTCTTTAGATATATGTTTTTATAATGTCTTACCGTGTTTTTCACTTTTTTTTCCCTCCCACCCTACAAACTAGGTTATCAAGGGTGCCTATGGGAACAGGTTTAGGAAAGTGAGGAATTCTGTTCACTTCCACCGGCCAAAGACGTTCCGACCTCCGAGAGACCCCAAGTACCCCAGGAAGAGTGTACCCCGAAGGAATCGGTATGTATTTTTATAATTATATGGGCTAAGCTACAACTCTTTATCGCGAGAGCTATCATGATGACTTATGTGTGGGAATCTCTTTGATAACACGTGAAACCAAACACATGTACACTGAACTGATAGCACCAACTCTTTCTTTAGATTAAAAAAAATGACACCTGGACACAGGAATCGAACCCGGGACCTTTGGCTTAGTACGCCAATGCTCTAACCACTGAGCTATCCAGGAATTGTCCTGTACCCAGGGTCATCCTTTACTCATATTTTAAGGCAAAGTCTGTGATGGACATGCAGTCGTTGTCCGATTCACAAAATAAAGGGTTAGGTTTGGAGTCTGCAGTTGCCTGTTCAAACTTGTGTCTATACTCGTGGTAGATGGCGAGAATATTATATTTATATATTTAATTATGGAATTATTAAATTATCAGTTTATTTAAATATTATTGTTTGTGTATATATATTCATGCTATAGTACTATGACTAATACAAGCTGCCCCCGTTTTGCCCTCTTCTGCTGAAGAAGGGGGCTGATGTACCCCGAAAATTACATAATTATGTATTTTGTTGTGTTTTTAATTGTGAACTTTGAGGGTTTACAATTTTCTAGTTCTTCACTTTATGATGTTTAATTTAAAATAGCTCTTTGGCGTCATTTTCCCTTTATTTTATGCAGTTGTTAGTAACTTAATTAATGATAAGAGTTGAGTTGAATCTAAAACTTCATTTTACTTTTGGATCTCAAATCCTAATCTTGGAAAAAAAAAATTATGATCATAAGAGGAATAGAAAAATAAACGAATAATAGAAAGTAGCAACTAATTGTTAACTTTATTGTTTATATAGTCCATTCATTCATTCAATCATTCAGTTAAGTGTTAAATTATTGTTCTGGGGTCTGATTGTTGAATTTGTGCCATATGTTGGTTCTGATCGATCATTATTAAAGGTTTAAAACCTATTTAAATTGAAAAATTGTATTAAAAACATTTTAAATAATATTTTTGGGGGTTTTGAGTCTCAAAAATCCACTATTTTCTCGAATCTATAATATCCTTATGGATTGGAGTGTCCCTCATATAATTAGTAATCTCCGGTAGTCCTTGATTTTAATTCACGTGTTTGATTGCGATTGTTTGAAGCATGGACGCGTATAACATAATCAAGTTCCCACTCACCACGGAAGCCGCCATGAAGAAGATTGAGGACAACAACACGCTGGTGTTCATCGTACACACCCGGTCAAATAAGCACCACATAAAGGCTGCCGTAAAGAAGCTTTACGACATTGACGTCGCCAAAGTGAACACATTGATCAGGTAAACGTTTTTGTGTCATATCGAACCATGGGTGTGGTAAGTCCAGTTTTTCTATTCAAAGCCAAGTCGAATTACCCGGAATTTTGAATATTAAAGAAAGAAAGAAATATTTTAAGGGGGGGGGGGAAATTAAATGTTTTATAATTATCTAAATCATCATCAACTGTTCCCAGCTTGTGGTCGGATTAGTTTAGTAAAACGCCTCCATCCTCCAACCATTATTCTTCCTTTAATTGCTTTCATTCTTCTCCTCTCACTTGCACATTTTCTGTTAGCTGCTGCTCCTCCCATCTTCTTTCTTGGTATCCCTTGCGTTCGTTCTCCTACATACTTCATATCCCATCATTCTCTTTGGCATCCTCCCTTATTACATGACCATACTATCTCAGTTGTGCTTCCTTTATCTCATGTACAGTAGCCCCATGGCTCCTTTGGTGCTGACTGACAGCTAAAAGCTTTAAAAAGTTACCAGACCAAATTATGCATCCCTACGTCGAACCATATGATCTGCAAAAACATGTGTTTAGCAGCTGTCACTTCTGACGGTCCAAATTTAGGTATTATACCTAAATGTTGACTGTCAGAAGTCAGCTGTGAGCTGTCAGTCAGCACCAAAGAAGCCATGGAGCTACTGTACTCCCAGATAACTACACCAACTAGTTAACTCTAGGTACTAAATATAGTTTACAAAATGTTAAAATAAACATGGTGGCTACAGACATGGAAAAGTCGGGAAATTTTTGGATTACAGGGAAATGTCAGGGAATTAAAAAATATATCTAAAATATCCCATTAATTACGCAACTAAACACTAAAACAAAAGTTAATAATACCTGAATAAAATAACATTTTAATTTTTAAAATAACTGATAAATACGTTTATGTTTAGTAGATACACTTTTTTTTAATATGTGATCAATAATAAATAAAACAAAAGTCATCATGCACCATTAAAACTGGAAAAAAGTAGTCAGGGAAAATTGAAAAATGTTGCATAGAAAAGTCAGGGAATTTTGTAAAATAGGTTTTGTAGCTACCCTGATAAATCACATGATGTGATAAATTAATTTATCATTTAACTTTTTTAATTTGTGTGTGTAGGAAGGGGGGGGGAAGGGTTGCTGCTACCTAAACTATAGTGTTTGGATCGCGTCGTCATTGGACACTGTATCTATGACTTGTGGGTTTAACGTCGAACATGAGTTTACTCGGAAGTGCCGTTATCACCGAGGACTGCAACAGTCACTCAACTCACCTGAGCCCGCGGTCTCGACCTGGTTCAAGGATCACAACATCTGTTGTTTCCTTGTTTGTAGCCTGGGTTTAAAGTGACGAGGTTTAACAGATCTTTCTTGGTACACAACACCTCATTTGAACTTGCGTTGTAGCTGTTATAACATTAAATTTTATTGTTATTTTAATTTCAGGCCCGACGGGAAAAAGAAGGCCTATGTTCGTCTGGCGCGAGATTACGATGCCCTGGATGTTGCAAATAAAATTGGAATTATATAAACAGTGTTCTGGTTCTAACTTTGTTGATATAAAATATAAATATATGTCTGGGAAACAATATGTTAGTATTTTTTTTTTATGATTAAGATGATATATTTTAACCGGTCATTGTAATTTCATGATCCGACACCTTAGCTCAGTTAGTAGTAGCATGTTTGTCTATAGAGCTAAGGGTCCCGGCTTTGATTCCCAGCATGGCCGAAAAATTTATCTTTGGTGAAATTTGGGCTTACCCTTTCACAGTGATG
The DNA here is from genome assembly GCA_039000515.1 of Timema cristinae. Classification (NCBI taxonomy): domain Eukaryota; kingdom Metazoa; phylum Arthropoda; class Insecta; order Phasmatodea; family Timematidae; genus Timema; species Timema cristinae. The sequence continues at coordinate 28,283,604 of JBCFYV010011135.1, forward strand.
AATTACCAGCCTGGGGACTGGATGTTGTGACTGTCCTAGTCTTAAGTTAGATTATAAGGAATATGAAGTTATGACAGGCCTAGCAAGCCGGTAGTGGAAAATATATGGCTTGAATAAAAAAAACTTATCGAGGCTGGAAAGGGTAATGGATGAAACAAATGTGTATTTCACGCATTTTCCTGTGGTACAATTTTACTGGAGTAACTATTCTACAACAAATTTCCCAATATTCCTCTTCCCCCCCACCCCACACCATCTCCCAATCTCTCTTTTAAGAAATCTCTTTAAGGAAAACATCTTTTTTGCATTTTGAGGTATTTTTTTATAATATGTATTAGGAAGAAGATACAGGGAAAGTGGATAGAAACATAAAAGGGAACGAACACGTTATGGCTTTTTATTAAACTATAAGAATCGGGTTCACACTTTACATTGCTGCCACTGGACAGAGAGGTAATGGCTGCCTCTGCCCGTTGGGCTTGAAAACATTTAATACCAAACAATATGAGAAGTAATCAGACATACTTCGCTCCCCAAAAGATGTTGGCGGAGAATCAGCGTCACCACGCTGATTGGCTGGTATTAGCGCTACATTTTCCCTACTTGGTGTGGTTATTTATTCCCCCTTGATTATAACAAAGATCTAATCTAAAAATAACCCAAAGCTTTTGGATAATAGTAAAATTAACTTAAATTTGGTCAAAATCAGACTTTAAACTATAAATGCTTTATAAAAAAAATGGAAAGCTACTGATTTTAAAAGTTAATAAATTGAAAATTCCTAGAAATGGATCTAAAATCTTACAAGAACATATAGATAGACATATTGAAATGAGAAACTTGCCCACTAATATTAAAACAAAATAAATTACAGTGGTAGCATTTATGATTCAGACAACACAAATCTGCCTCGTCTATAATCCGGAGTGCCAAGATAAAATTAAATAATAAATATCCAACTATCAAGAAACATTGCCAAAAAATAAACCCACGAAAACACTTGTTAGATAAAAAAAATCAAGACTTTTTTGTTGTTAAATTCTCACTTCATTATAATCTTTTGGAATTTGTGATATTTAGGAACAACAAAAAAATGTGTAATGTGTGTTGTTTAAATAAAGTGAAAATGTTTCTACATTAACACTTGTGTATGTAATCATTCTGCTCATTTTTATTTTTGGTAAAAGTACTGTATTTTTGAAAATCAGGATGCATCGATAATCCAGACTAGGTTGATTCACAAATGGTCCGAATTATCAACGCTCCACTGTACTTAAACAGATAGACTAAGGTAATGCCTATGATAGATAATAATTGTAAACATGCTGAAGTCTTCGAATAACATAATGGGCCAAAATTGATAAAAGAAAGTACAATTGAAATTGGGGTGTTTTATAACTCTTTAATGACAATGGGAACATATCGCTAACTGATAAACTTGAAGGGGATTGGGGGTGAGAGGTATATTGATGAAAATAAATTATTACTTGTCCAAAAATCTTCTATCATAATTAGAGATAGGTCGAATCCACTATTATCCGAATCCTAGCAAATCGTTATACATTTTTAATGATGAAATAAACAAATTAGATCTAGTTATCCTTTGATCAAATTTAATAATCATTTAAGGATATTTTATTGTATTAGGATATCAAAAATAAAAATACAGACATTTTTAATAAAGACCAAAACAACATGCTTAATAATTAAACATATATTGGAAATAGTGAACTCAATAATGCCTAAGTATGTTTTATTATTTTCTTATATATCCATCTATTTTCGATTGGCCGGTACGGATAAATAAACAGTTTTATCGCTGTCTGAATTGACTATTTATTTTTTATGAAACCCAACAAAATGTCTAATTGAAGGATCGTATGCAATATATTGGGGTTATTTGCATAGTTGTAGATAATTAAAACCAGTTGGGTAGTAATAATTAACAGTATCTTTATTTTAATCATCACTCGGGCGAGTAAACATAATATATGTCATGGCGACACTTTGCATCATGCGTAATGTGTTCTTATATTTGTTATTAAAAAAAGCTGTAATTTGTTTTATTTATTTTGAGTTTATTTGTAGTTCTAGTTTTGATTTTCAGTTTTTGAAGAGTTTTAGAAGTGAGCATGTGCAACTGTTTTGAGTCCAAGTTTCCCATACAGGTGGGAGGGTAAGGTACTAGGCACTAAAGATTTTCCACACCTAACAATTGTTTTTAAGAAGATTTTCATTCGTGTTTATCTCTTTTGTCCGACAAAATAAATATTAGAGATTATGTTGTGCTTTTCAAGTAGGCCTAACTAAGTAGTTTTTGAATTAAAAATATGCTTTGTTTATGAGGTGAAAGATTTGATGATCGAATCCAGTAAAACACTGAATCCTCGAATCTTGAATACTTGTCAGGATTCGGTGGATTTGAGGATTCTAAGATTCGAGTGGCACATTCATTCATAATTGATGACACTTGCAAGCCTTTAAAAAAACAATTTAATTTATGTGATTAATGTTAACTAATGATCCTGTAGTTCTGATTGGTTACAATCTATCTAGTTACCTCTACGATGCGATGATAGAAGAGTGTGGAAAACGCAACATTTTGTTTACTTTTGTACCTCCCAATTCACCACATTTGTGTCAACCACATGATGTTGCTTATTTCTGACCACTAAAGGCAGTTTGGAGGAAAATTCTAGAGGAATGGAATTTTTTTTTTTAATGTTGGATTTTTGCTTAAATCTGAGTTTCCTGATAAGTTAGATGAAGGAAGCATCGGAGAATGTTGGAATCAGCAATTCAGCAAAATGTTCTGTCGTGCTTCAGAGGGTTGGTTATATTTCCTTTAAATCGCAGTAATGTTCTGAAGAAACTTTCAGCAGGCATGGAAGAATGAGCTTCAAACCTCTTTGACTGTCTTAAAACTCAACAAAATCCTAATAGGTGAGCCAGCTAGTCATGGAAAAGGGTAAATGTTACACCTGGTAGGCTAGTTTATGTTAAATATCTTGGGAGATTCGTCCACAACATCTGATACTACTATTATTATAACTGATAGGTTAACTTTTATAAAGAACCGTATTCTTGGGGGAAAAAAATTGTTCCAAGCTACCAGTTTATCAGCAATGAAGAAGTAAACGTTGATTCACCGGATTCAAGTTCCACCAACATAAGTACCAGTTCTGAAGGCATTGATGAAGTGGATTCTCAAGAAACCAGCAGTGATAAATTGGACTTGACAAGCTTAATGGAAGGTGATTTTATATTTGGTCAATTTTGAAACAGATGGACGTACACGAAAATTTATGTGGAAATTTCAGAATCTTCTTAAAAACGAGTATTGTAAGATTTGAGTTTTTAAGATAATTCAAAGGATATTAAAAACATTCTTTCGCCATCAGTTGAAGAAAAGGGAATTATAAAATTAAGTCTGGATTTAGGAAAATATGAAACTAAAGATCTAAGTTGTGATAGTTATATTTTTCATATGCTTGATCATAAAATTGTTGAGGGATTACCGTAGTATGTGAAATTAAGTGTTTAGTTGACAAGAAATAGGTGTAGTTAAGTTTTTATAACTATAAAAATGAATTATTATAATTTACTAGCTTTATTGATAGTAGAAATAGTCAAAATAAATATTTTATGGTGAGAAATAATTTTGTGATCATCAAAAAAATCTAATTCGAGATTTTGATAAATGTCAACGTTTCATAACCCCCGAAAAAAAATATTTTGGTTTACCGTCTGTCCGTACCTCGGGCTTTAGCCGAATCTATTTTACTGATTGGGCTAAAACTTGATGTCTTGGATTTTCACAAGGTCACCCCGAGGGTTTTTTTGTAATTAAATATCCAACCCTAAAACTAAGGGTAGTTTATTGAAAAGCAAAGAGAAAAAAAAATACAAATTCTCAAAATTCTCTCTTACAATTTTGATTCAATTTTATATCTGAACACTGATCATTATTATTAATAAAATGGAAATTATAATTTTCTCATAAAAATGACTTTGAGGGTACCGGTACCTTACATGGGGAAAATTCTCCAATTTCGATAATTTCTCCGGAGTTATTTGAGATATGAAATAATTTATCATTGAAAAGTTGTAGTACAATTAAAAATAAAAACCTTTTAGTTAAAATTTATTAATATAAAACCAATAGTTTCTTAGATATAAGCAAATATATAAACTCTTAATTCAAGACTTTGAAAATTAATTTGATTTTTATGCTCTTTGGTGAACAAAGAAATTTCTCTTTTCTCACTTTTATTGTAAATACGGTATGTCCCTAATGCCATAGAGCAAGAATTAACAGTGTATATTATTTCATTTATGATCTTTGGTTAAGTGTTTCCCCAACAATGCATATACCTATTGATTTGTTTCACAAAACATGAGTTTTTAGTAAATGTCTATTTTCAGATAAAAACGAGTTTGTGTAGTGTACCATACAATTTTGTTGTTGAAATTATTAGCTTAATAACGTCCAATTTGTGTTAATATATATTTGGAATCACTATTGTTTATAGTTGATAAGAATTATATAAACTATGTGATCAATTTTACCCCTCTTTATGCTGCCAAAGTAATTATTTTATCATCAAGATATTGTTCTTAAAACTTTATTTAACATTACCTATCTTTTAATAGCGACATTAAAAATTTATATAAAAAAAACTAATTCTGATAAACTTTAATCGTATTGATGGTACATTATTAAAATGGAAAAAAAAAATAGCTAAAATATTTTAAGAAATTTTAGGTATTAATTTATATAATATTTTCGGTCTAGATTTTTAATAAAATGAATTTGATTATTTTATCTATTTTATCTAAAGTTGATTCGAAACGGTCTCTGATGACAAATGGTTAGTATTAAGGGCGTGATATAGTTTAGATAAAAAATTGTAAAATTTCCTCAGCTGTTGAAAACCCACGGTTTCTTATTGTGGAATAATTGACAATTTGGGGGTAAAATTTCTTTTAAATAAATATCCTGAATACTTCTGATCAGAAACTTTCCCAATGAATTATAAACACTGACCACAATTTTACTAGTTGTCTTGCGGGACACATTTGAATAATATTATTTAAAAGTTTAATTTGTAAAAACTTAAATTTCCCTATTACTCCAAAAGATATTGAAAAGAAAGAACCTAAAATCTTGTTCAAAATTGTTCCTGTTACATATTTTCACAACGATTTAAAGGGGAAAAAATGTTCCAAATAAGTTAGGGATAGAAATAATCAGATGATAATACCCTGTTACTGAAACTGGTCCTAGAAAGCTGAGAGAAAATATATAGAAGAAAATAAAGTGTAAAAAAATATAGAGACAGGATATTAATAAGAATATTCCTTGCTCTAATGTCTGAAATTTTCAGAACCCACCAAACACCCTTATGTTTTTGGAACTTCCATAAAAATAAAAGATAAGTATAGAAATGCCACTCTAGTATTGGCCAGTATTTAGTAGAACTACATCGATAGTGCTCCTGGCGTTAGTGCCTCAAACTAAAATATTTGAATTGGGACGTTACGCTTGAAACACAACACATTTTCTATACGAAATGATTATTAGTCAATTATTATATCAAATTCAATCAAATGTAATTAAATTCTTTATTTTATAAATAAAGCACGTTATAAAATGTAAAATATAGAAAATCTATATAAACTCCTCTAAAATAAACGACAAATTGCTAACAAATCTGAATTTGGAAGAAAATAAACAAATAACTTGACTTGATTCGCTGGAATATTAAAGGCAAAAAGTAGGTAAGTAACCTAAACTGTACTTAATCTTGCTTGAAATTGTATTTTCTAACTCTGGGATTTAGTGGTAAGTCTCTTTTATACTGAATTGTATCTAAAGATAAAACTGTTTTGGCTTGAGTTAATCTTTTATAGTTAACACTAGTGGAATGCGACGATATTGTGTATCAGCTTTCGAAAATTGTTTTCAAAGTATTACCAATAAGAAAAATTATTAAATATTAAGAATACTAGAAGAGGGAACGAACTATCTTTGTCTCTCACCTACTACTCTTTTAAAAAAAAAGTGCCAAGAAGACCAGTTCAGAAAGGGAATTACATTATTTTAGGAAAATAACTTCATGAAGAGGTAAAGATGTTTATTAGGGGTCACTTTATATATATATAAATCAAAGTGCGAGGGTGACGTATAGGTTATTGGTGTATTAAAGCCAACTGTAGTCCTAATCTTAACTGAGCATTCTGATAGAGATATATTTAATTAGCATTGAACTCTTTACACATTTTTATAAAGACGTATATCTTAAGCCGAAAAGGCTACTTGGATTGGTGGCAAGGGATAAACTAGATAAAATGAACATAAAATAAGAACCAAATAAAAGTTATTTAAATGAACACTTGGATTCAAAATGGCTTCCATGTCTTATCATATTTATTCCTCTAGTTAGATCTATAGCTAAACAGCGCTAGAGATATATATAATATATAGCAAGTTATTTTAAAATTGGCGGTAAATCTTTTCTGGTATCTGTGATTGAGAGACAACTTTATATAAATTATATTTTAATCAAGTTTATGAATAACTGTGAGCTTCTTTCGAATGTTTGTCATCAAGTAGCTGTCACATGCATTAGTAATGCAGTTCAACGAAATATACCCTGGAAACTATCCTTCTCTGAGTGCCGCAGTAGCGTTGGGCGATTTAAATGCGGTTCGAAAACTGGCAAAAGTACGGAGTAGGCTGGACGCCCATGATAATCGTGGAAGAATTCCTCTTCATGAGGCCGCGTTTCACAATCGGCCCGAATGTGTGGACTTACTCCTGAAACGTAAACAAAATGTTGTGAATGCACGCACGTTTGAAGGAGAAACGCCACTATTTCTCGCCTGCAAAGCTGGTAGCTGCCTTTGTTTGGTTAAATCGCTGATTGAGAATGGAGCCGATGTTAATTTGGCTAACAACGAAGAGGTTACACCACTTCATGTGTGCAAAGACTATGAATTGGCGTTTTGTTTGATACAGGCAGGTGCAAATGTTAACGCACAAGATTTCAACAATTCCACCAAACTACATCTTTTACTCGAGACTGAAGGTAACAATTCATCAAACTCTTTAATTGATTTGTTGCTTTCGAGTGGAGCGAATCCCTCTTTAGAAGATGAATGTGGCAGGACTTGTCTGTTTGTTGCTGCCCAGTTCGGTAATATCCACGCTCTGAAGAAGATCATCGAATTCTTCCCTAATATTGATGTAAATCAAAGGGCAAATGACGGAGCAACTGCACTTATGTTGGCCGCCCAAGGTGGCCATCTTATGACTATCAGGATCCTATTGGAAATAGGAGCCGACCCCAGCTTGGTTGATCATGACGGTCTTAACACTATGTACATGGCCATTTTAAAAAATAACATTGTCGTGCTCAAGCTCTTAATTAAGTTGACCGGTGGCGAAGCTGTTTTTTTAAATGATGTGACATGGCAGCAATGGTCTTATATGAAATTTGCCATTAAATCGAATGCTTTCGAATCTGTCAAAGTCCTTGCAAAAATATGTCAGCGACACGCAATTTATCCTAGATTCCGTTTGGGCCCACATCCTGTCCCTCGTGTGTCTTCCATAACCAGTAACACATTGTTTGATTTCTACAATAAACCTTTTGAAAGTGCGGTCAGTTATATTTTCTGCGCCATAGGCCAAGAGGATATTTTAAAGTATTTAGATTGCCTGCTAGAATGTGGTTTCCCTGTAAATGATCAAGACGAACAGTGCACTTCACCGATTGCTTCACTTTTTAATGCTGGTTATCGGCGTGAGATTGTGTTGGCGTGCCTAGACAAACTAATCTCAAAAGGGATAGATTTAAATTCTTCAGAGTCAAACGGTTTTATTCCAGATGCCCTTCTGTTGGCGTTGTTGCGTTACAACACCGACGTTATGTTGTTTATTTTTCAGCACACTGATTTTGTGACCCCTGATAATGTTTTGGAATTGTATTATTCCCATAATATTGTTGCTGGGTACAATTATATTTCTTCTGATGTACTTAACTTTCTTATCACACTGGGTATTGAATTCCCTCTTCCTGCCAAAATTGGTTATGAAGACGAGGTGAAAACGAAAATAAGAAAAGAGCTTGCAACTGCTGGTGTAACAACACTCAAGAAATTGTGTAGAGCCAAACTACGAAAATTATTCAAGTCTAATTGTGGTGGTTATAATATAGATGAAATAATGGCCGAATTAAAACTGCCACTTTCGATCCTTCAGTTTCTAAAGTATCAATAAACCTGGCAAGTTGAACATGTTGATTCGAATAAATGTTTACCTTTCTTTTTCGAGGTTAAACATAAACAATCACCTCTTACCTCCTTTACTAAATAAAACTGTATGTCAATTTCACTTTCATTAGCTGAAGTGCAAAAATTGTATTCATAATTAAAGTTTATAGACTTCTTTTTACGGAACTTAATATATAATAAAATCTTGTTATTATGTAAAAAAAAAAAACTTGTTTATTTTGTTCATAAACACAATCTATGTTTTTTTCTTCTTCTTTAGCACTAGGTTTAGTACCTGTTCAAGTTACACGCACACAATCCATGTGTAATGCAATAGATTTGACCCTAAGGAGTATTTGAAAGCATTGACCATTTATCATTCTAATTATTCATATATTCAAAAATATTTTACATATAATTAAACATATTTTACTTTATTTAAATTTTACAACCTATTACGTGGCGCTTAAATCACGTCTTCCTCTAAATTATTTACTAGTTAGTTCGCGCCTCGTGGTACGATGGCAGCATCTACTGGAGCTAAACTTAAGAAATGTTAACGTCTTTTAACGTAATCCAGACAAGTTAAGATCTTTTAAAGTATTTCCTCTTCGAGAAGATTCCACACGCAATAGGTATTTTTGTTCTGAGTTTGTAGGTGTGTAATTTACCGTTAGAAAGGTTCCTTCGAGAAGCTTCTATTGAACTCAGATATATGTGACTTTTTGAAACTTCGTATTTTACTGTGCAATCAGTCGTGGTCTTGAATGGACGTGCTTTAAGCGATCGGTGATTATAAGTTGCTAGGCCCTCGACATGATCGTGTTTCGATTAGAATATTAATACCAATATGTTTTCAATTTAAGGAATAAATAGATATCAAACTTTATGATATATTATCATTTATTAAAGTCTAATGATAAGGAACGAGGCATTATAAGTAAAGCACATAGTTGCGTAATAGAAACGATGATTTACGGAGTGACTCTTAAATGATTCTGTTATGTAATATAACAAATAGCATTCTAACGTGGGGAGGAGAAATATAACAAATGACGTCCAACGAGGGGCTGAAAAGAAGTATAACAAATGACTCCCAATCACGGGGCTATTATACGTCAATAAAAAGAGAAGTATAGCAAATGGCGACACAACGTGGGGGTTAATATGCAACTATTAACACTTGCCGCGAACACGAAACATAACACATGTTAACACAATGAACACACCCAAGGTACGCTCGAGCTAGATGTCTTGTCATAGGTTACAGGTATTTGATTATGGCATTGCTTACATCACCCAGTACTCAGCAGTTATTTTTTAAACAGTCACACATGCATATTTAAAAAAAAAACACCAAGTAATGACATTAATTGGATATTGGTGTTGATTTTAAAGTTGTTGTTTTTAGAAATGTGCAACAATTTTTTTTCAATTCGAGACGGGAATATAAAAAAGTATCGAGACACAAGATCGAAACAAAAATGTAAATTATGTTTATTAAAGTAAATATATAGTTTAAAAGAGTTCTTTTTTGATATTTGATCTGACGTTTTCTTTAGATTTTCTTATAGTTCATTTAAATACTTGAGATATAACTCGTACACATTTTAAATTCAATTAATAAAATAGTGATAGTGTGTTACAATGAACACTATTTATAAAAGCTTATATTGTCAATGTTTGATATTGAAAAAACAATATTTATAACCAAAACATTTCTAATAATGGCTGTTTGGGTTGGGTGGGGGAAATGGGTTATTACGGTATTATTGGAAATGATAAATTCTTGGTTTAGGCTTTTTAATCTCTTAAGGCCATTATTTGCTCCACCCCCCCCCCCCTGGAATTTTCGAATCTCGCACATCCCTAGTTTTTTCCCTTAATTAATTTTAAGTATTTAACATGAATTTTCTAAACTGATTATTTTAGCACACGAGGGATTTTTTTGTGAGTGAGAGGTATTTTAATTTTCACACCCTTTCCTGGATTCTCTAACACAAACGACATTGAACCAACAACGTCTTTACATACCCTCAGAAGGTAGTTGCGCTACGGATTTTTTATCACCGAAGAAAAATCATTTTACCCCTCTTCAAACCCACAAACCTCGGGTTCTCGGACGAGCACTTTACCCCAAGACCTCGGAGGTAGACTTATTTCTGTTGCACCAATGGTCCATGTACTCCATCAGTTCGTATCGGTGCCATTTTCAATGTATCTAAGAAATAATTTATTAATCTCGAAAATGTACTCCCCTTTCTTGAGAGTCTTGGTCTCTGATAGCAATGTGGTATCGATACTTTTTTTTTAACATCCCTAGTCACTAACACGAGCTCGGTGACTTGAACAACCGAAGGTACAACTGCTCTCGGTGAAGGAAGCCTTGTAACGGATAGGGTGACTGTTTCTCATTGTGTACACCAGGAGTTCCGCCATATTTTTTTTTTATGGTCTTGGGCGGTTACCACATACAGTAGGCTCTCAGAAATTCGGACACACAGTTGTTGGCACCAGTCATCGCAATCCAAGGTCATTCAACTGTATAACCTCTCAGTTTGTTTGTGTAACAATCGTGCTGTGTTTGCTAGTTTTACATTTCAATAACGTGTTATTCGAATCAATACAACATTATATATACAGTACTCTACTGAGTTTCTGTATAACACACACATAATATATTGTACCATCCAATACTACAGTACAGTACAACTGTTCCTATAATATTCGATACTGTACTGTGATTCATTCTTGTTTAGTAAACGTTACATAGTAAACATATATCTCATGCGAGTTTATTCGTAAAACTCGATACCATCTCGCTCCACATCAGGTCGAGACTCTACTGTACTGAAGATACCCAGGCTCAGCTAGATAGATATCTACGAAGCAAGTTTTATGAGTTAAAATGATATTTAACAGACAGTTTTGATGTAAATGTGTGAATCCAACACCTTAGCTCAGTCAGTAATGTGTGTCTTGACAACTGAGCTAAGGGTGACAGGTTCGATTCCTGGAATGGCCGAAAAATTCATCATTTGTTATAGGGGTTTACCCTTTCACGGTGATAAATTAAAGGTCGAGGGATGGATGTTGTGTCTGTTATAAATATAAATTAGTTAATAAGCCGTGTGCTGATACACTCAATGTACATCAAATACCTCATATGAATGAAAATTATGTATATATGGTTTAGGTTGGGATACAATAAAGAAATAATTTTTAATAAACCTTTAATTAGAATATGTCAAAAAGAGTACATAATTTGTTTAAAGTAAACATGATTTTTTTTTTCTTATAAACTAATGCAAATAGAGAGAATATTTCATAACAAAGTCATAGTATCATCCACATGTGATAAGAAATTAATAGAAAGTCATAATTTAAAATAATGAAAAGCTTAGAAAGCTATTTTAATTAACTGATGATAATGTACTATAAAGTTTCAATAAACTAAAAAATAAAAAATTACAACATAAGCAGTGTTATGATCTAAAAAAAAAAATGTTTTCTACACAAGTAATTGCTACACTTAAAAAATGTTTCACAGTTATGGAATGAAATATTATAATATAATTTTATGATAATTTTTTTTTTTCCTTAGTTGGTTTCCCACTTCACGCACACACACAAATGAGGAAACATTTACTTTAAATTCAACCTTCCTCCTCCTTAACCCAATATTATAAATATGCGGCTAATACATATACATATACAACAAAAAAACATATTTTTATAACAATTTTTACTTCAGCATTCCCCCCCCCCCCTCCCCGCATCATACACCGTTTTGAGTCTAGCATATATGTACTAATTAGTAATGTGCTAGGGATGAATTTAGAGAAAATGTATCGACATTTGCGTGGAGCATGGGAAACCTTTTGGAAAAAACCAACAAAAAAACACACCATCAATACGCACGCACAACCAGGATTCAAAATCCGATCTCTTCATTGACAATCAGTTTAGTCGATTGCAAGAATAGCACCTTGGACCACCAAAGAAGTCTTAATCCAATGATAGTTTGAAAGCGTACGAAATATTCTTCCCGCTTTTATCTCCTCTATTTCGTCAAATTACTCAAATCTTTTTATCAGTAAATATGTTTTCCAATAAAATCGATGGCCATGCCTCTGACTGTGTTACGTTAATACTAAAGTTATTCTTCAAACCGCTAGATTAAAACAAAATCAATCTCAAGAACCGACACCAATGGATGACACTTTTTTTTTAATACCAGTCTTACACAACCATCCTAATAATAAGAATGATTGCACGGCCGTGAGCGAGTTATTCTTGCATGGTCACAGTTCGGGCGTAAGCGCGTACCCTCTTCTCGTACTCGACAGGATTTTGACTGAAAATAGAAACAAATAACATCCATTAAAAATTGCGCCAAACTGTAGCTTTTTTTTCCCCCCTTCTAAAAATGTGTGCATTAAAGTTACTTTAATCAGAGTGGAACTGTATAGAAATTAATCCAAGTTGGAAAATTAAAAACGGTATCTTATATACAGGACGCAGACCACCCTCTAGCAAGGGAAAACATGATTTACAGACACCTTTATGAAAAAAAAATAAATATAGTAATCACTAATCAGATATATGAGTATATTATATGGATAAATTCATCTGACACCTTAATAATATTATGCGATATAAATTTCAACAAACTAACAAAAATGTATAACATAACTAGTGTAAGGATCATAAATAAATAAATATATATACATACACACACACACAATTCATCATTATCATCTGTTTCCAGCCTGTGGCTGGGTGAGTTTAGTACTACATTTAAATTTTCATAGGCAGAACCTTATCTGACAGCTAGAAAAGTTACTACAGTCCAATGTTCATAGGAAGAACCTTATCTGACAGCTAGAACAGTTACTACAGTCCAATGTTCATAGGAAGAACCTTATCTGACAGCTAGAAAAGTTACTACAGTCCAATGTTCATAGGAAGAACCTTATCTGACAGCTAGAAAAGTTACTACAGTCCAATGTTCATAGGAATAACCTTATCTGACAGCCAGAAAAGTTACTACAGTCCAATGTTCATAGGAAGAAGCTTATCTGACAGCTAGAAAAGTTACTACAGTCCAATGTTCACAGTAAGAACCTTATCTGACAGCTAGAAAAGTTACTACAGTCCAATGTTCATAGGAAGAACCTTATCTGACAGCTAGAAAAGTTACTACAGTTCAATGTTCAAAGGAAGAACCTTATCTGAGAGATATAAGTTACTACAGTCCAATGTTCATAGGAAGAACCTTATCTGAGAGTTAGAACAGTTACTACAGTCCAATGTTCATAGGAAGAACCTTATCTGACAGAAAATTTACTACAGTCCAATGTTCATAGAAACAATCTTATCTGACAGTTAAAAGGTTACCTAGATCTATTTTCTAGCCATGTGATCTGCAGCTGTCACTTTTGATAGATATTATCAACAACATTAAATAACACTAATAATATAGTAATTATTATCAATGTTGACAGTAGAAAATATGTTTGTATTTTCTAAATGATTCCTCCATTTCAAATTCTCACCATATCTGGAGACGTGACTTATATTAATCAACTTTTAATTTCCTTTGATATGTGTATCCTTGCCAACCTTCAGCTATGTTCTCGTTAATGTATGGATGTTGTCACGTTTATATTTGACCATAGTGTTCCAGGGTGTCCAGCCAAACTATATTTCAAAATTCACAGAGCCAATTTCCAACTTTTCCAGTCACTATATTATAAACATTATTGTATTAAAATCGCAACTTAGTGTAGTATTTTTAGACACACACACATTTTGAAACGGTAGCACTCGATGAAGAGGTTAAATGATGTCAGCCTAAAGCAATGGGCTGTCGGGTCATGTGATCTAAGTTAGATTTCAGTCAGATTATATCTACACATTAAAAGATCACCTTACACGTGCTAGTGAACTAATGACTCAACTTTGGCTAAAGACACGCAACTGAGGGATGGAAGTTGGGATGAAACTCCCATGTTGACCTGCATAATTCAAGATGGACAACTGTACTAAAATAAATTCACAGCGAGTATTAACTGGAAGAAAAACTGTTATTTTGACAGTTATTGTAAATGAAAATGGCACTGGCATAATATTTTATTGAATATGTGAAAACTCCAGAAATTTGATCTAATTCCCTGATTTTTTCCTGACTAAGCAAATTACCTGACTTTTCCCTTTTTTCCAGGTTGTTGAAGACCCTGTTAATCCTATTATATACACAGACTGGCTTAAACATACTTTCTTGAAATTATCATCCTCAGCATCATTTAAATGGGTGACCTTGCGGTCTAGGGGTAAGGGGTCGGACTTCTGTGCTGGGGGGTCCGGGGTTCAATCCTCGGTCCCGGCACAGATTTATCTGATTACCAAACCCTTCCTTCACCTCTGACAAGACTTGTATTAATCACAACTTGTGAATGTGTGGGAATGCCAGGCCTCCACCGTGGTTCGGATTCCACGTTAAACTGTAGGTCCTCCATTTCATCTCACAATCACCCTACCATTACACATTAGCGTAAGTGCGTATAACCCGAACAGGTAGTAAGACGCGGTGCTAATAATAATTATTTCCAGCTTGTCAGCTCAATTTAGTAAAGCGCCTCTAGTCAACTCTTTCCTTCCACTATTCTTCCTCCTTTAATAGCTTTCATTATTTTCCTTTCAGTGGCACACTTTCTGTTATCTTCTCCTCCTGTTTCTTTATAGGTCTCCCTTGTGCTCTTTTCCTTACAAACCTTCCTTATCTCAAACTCTCACTCTGGTATTCTCTCCTTTTACAGCCTCGTTAAATCAATCAAATCTCAGTTTTCAGTATGTGAAGCTTCGAAAATAAAGAATATCTGTTACCTACAAAATATCAAATTTTGGAAACTGTAATGCTTTAACAAAAAAAAAAATATAAAAACATTCCTAGCGAAAATACGCATTTTAAATTTATCATTCTATGCTGTTATATAAAGAATGGTTGAATAAGTAAAACATTTACATTATTTGTTTTAAATTTGACATTTTAAAAATTTAACTGCATTGGGGTAATATTAATTACCCAAGCACCCTTGAAAATGATTTAGATTGTGAATGACAGGGAGATTTTAGTTCGATCCTAGTTGGGTATATTGAGGATGGTATTTTTTTTAAATAAACAATAATACTTAGCACCACATCTTACTACCCATTCAGGTTAAGTACTGTAACGTGTTTTACTATTTACAAATTATATATATATATATATATATATTTACAAGAGTACAACCATTGGTACACATATATATACGCGTACGATACTTGG
Source organism: Timema cristinae (assembly GCA_039000515.1). Taxonomy (NCBI): domain Eukaryota; kingdom Metazoa; phylum Arthropoda; class Insecta; order Phasmatodea; family Timematidae; genus Timema; species Timema cristinae. Next base: position 28,299,211 of record JBCFYV010011135.1, read on the forward strand.
TCACTGTGTCGACGTCTCTAGTATGACACGACCAGTCCCAAACGCACTCACAGGAAGACTACTCCGCTACCTGGCTATTTGCACCTGTCTCCCCCAACCCCTCTTTTCCACATTCCAGTTAGAGAGGTGGGTACGCTCACTGCTCTCGCAAAATGGTAATTAGAGTTATCAGTTACACTACTAATAAAGCTAATGGGTTAGGAATTGGTAAGGTTGAATATAGAGGAAGTGAATCCACATTTGTGTGAAGGCAGAGTGGAAAAACCACCCACCTGAGCGAGATTCGAACCTCGATCTCCCCGTCCTCAGTAGTCTTAACTCAACACAAAACTAGCCCGTTAGCTAACTATGTCACCTAGGCGGGTTTTTCCAAAAAATAGTTCACTAAATCATCATGCAAATGCTGGTACACTTTTAAATTTAATTTACTCATCCTTAGCCCTAGCGTAATAAGTACCACAAGCATCTTACCCAAATGAGTGTAATATTTTTTCCCCCAAGTTTCGGCTTTAGTTACAACAGCCGTCATTAGGGTGTCATCTTTTTTATGGGAGGCTAAGTACATAAATGTTGATCATCATACTTTAGTTGTAGACATTTATATTTTATAAGTATTTTTTTTTCTGTCATTTTGAATTTTGATGTAATAATTTCTCAGTTTGTGTCATTTTTGAGCCATTTTAAGGCATTTATGTTGAATAGGTATATTTTTTAAGTACTCTCGATATTTTATAAATCCATAAATGTTTTCAACACACATTGAGAAGATAATGAAGGCCTTAAACTTTGTATCCTCTTTGCTTGTTTAGTTGTAAAATACACATTCCTGGTGAGACTGCAACTAGACTGGAGAGGGTTGCGTTGGGAGGGGGTAGCTATTACTTCTGAAGCAGATATTTGTAAACCAATATTATATTCAGTAGAATACAAGAGTTTAGTTGTAAAATACACATTCCTGGTGAGACTGCAACTAGACTGGAGAGGGTTGTGTTGGGAGGGGGTAGCTATTACTTCTGAAGCAGATATTTGTAAACCAATATTATATTCAGTAGAATACAAGAGTTTAGTTGTAAAATACACATTCCTGGTGAGACTGAAACTAGACTGGAGAGGGTTGTGTTGGGAGGGGGTAGCTATTACTTCTGAAGCAGATATTTGTAAATCAATATTATATTCAGTAGAAAACAAGAGTTTAGTTGTATAATACACACTTTTGAAATGGATTTTTCAAACATTTCATGAAAAAATTTTTTTTTGTGGAAATTCAGTGTTGCTATCGACCAGTCACCAGACACATCACAAAGTGGTCAAAAAACCTTTTATTATGAAATTCCTTGACTTTTTTCAGATGATATTAAAAAAAAAATCTTGACTCACTTTTATTTACATTTTTATGTGCAGAATTAGTCAAGTATTTATATTCCCTGACCTTTCTCCATTTGTGCTATTTGAATCCACCCTGTATTAGTTTCGATTGGTTAAAACGGAATTACCAGTGAAGTCTATATCTCAACTCAGGGTTCTTACAGACATATAAAACATAAATTCAAGGACTTTTTAAGGACTAAAACTGTTATTTCTCGTAATGTCTTAAGCTAAGCACGCCAATAAAATAAAATTATAAACCATATCAAATTTTAAATAGATGGAAAACAACTTTTCATTAAATTTAATCAACATGAAGGACTATAAAAATAGTAATTAAACTTTGTTGTCCCTTACTTCATTCTCCTTGATTTATTGGTTAGTGCAGTCATTCTAGATTCAGTATATATGGATATAACAGGAAATTGAGTGCTAAGATGAAGGGGAGATGAGCTACTAGTTATCGGCAGGCAATTTAATGCAAAACTGTAACTTTTAAATACTAAAAGTGTTGATAGGTAGTCAAATATCCTAATAGAATTATTACAAATGATAGTTTTAAAGCAACTTTAAAAAAAACAAGCGAATGCACATGAATTGAGATTTTTAAATATAGGAAATTAAAGAAAATAACATTGTATTTCATCAAGAGTATTCAATCCATTTGTCAGAGAGGTTAACACTGTTTACCCTTATAGAGATCCCACCCCCATGGGTGCAACTATCTCTGAGCTGATGACGCGATAACCAATTAAACAAGAGCAGCGGGGAGTAAAGTAAACAAGAGGCAACAGCTAACCTTGATCAAAGAGGATGCGCTAGATATTTACCACCCGAGTGATTCTTAGATCACGGTCTTTACAACCACTCTTCAGAACCATTTCAAAAATAAATATTGTAACCTGGAAATTCTATGACTTTTCCAGGCCTTGAACAGACACACATTAAATTCCAGGTCTTTCAAGGACCGTATGAACCTGTCAACTTCAAACTATTATTATTATATTATTATTATTAGCACCTTGATTTTGCTTTGAAAAGAAAAAATGAGCTACGCACAACTCTCACAGATAAAACTGTTAACATTAGAAAAAAAAAATCATGGCATCCAGCTTTACCGACCGAGTGGCCTCTGTCATTAGCGATGGCAGCGCCGACATTCACGGATAGAGGGTGTCATGTGGCCGGCGCAATGATTCCTCCAGCCGTTAATCTCAGTTTTATAGATCATATCTGCTACTCATTCATTCAAATAGCTCCTCATTTCTCCTCATGAGCCAAGAGTTTGATCTCGTTCCAGACAAAACCCGCTTCGGAGAAGTGTAAGCACCAGGGATCGAACCCATGAAATCTGACCACTAGACCATTACTCCAATTTAATGAAATGAAATTTGCATTTGTCTTGACCAATTTTGGGAGGAGTCTTATCTAACTACACATCAAGAAAAGTCGCAATTTTCAATAGCAGAATGGGTGTGATGATGGTAGAAATGAGAGAAAATGTACTTGCGACAGTTTGTCTGTGTGTGTGGGGAGGGGAATCATCCCTCTCAATTCACCAGGCAGGGATTCAAACCCCGATCTATAAATCACCGGCAACTTCAATCTATTCCGAGAGTGACGTCTGAAGGATCCCTTCATAGTTAGAGGTATGAGATGCACTGCACACGTTTAGAAATCTTGCCTAGTTTAAAAAGTTGTTTGATAACTTTTAAAACATGCTTTTCAACAAAATGTAGGCGAAAATTATCAGTAGGTCTCTTACTGAATAAAATGTTTACTTATGAGATTAACGCAAAAGAAACCTAGATATAGCCTAGAGCTATCTCTATCTTATGATAGTGTCTTAACCAGGGAGTCAAACCTGAACCAGAACAGAAATTAAGTTATTTTTAAAGAAAAGGAACCCTAAAAACACTATTCTGATGAATCATAACCGATAAAAATATCGGTTCAACTCCCTGGTCACAACAGAGCATTTTAAGATAATAGAGGATTATTTTTTTAAAAAAGGGTTGTATTAAGTTATTACACTTTAAAAAAAATCTTAACCTTTTAACTGGTCAGAACCTTAACCTAAATTTAAATAAAAACAAAATAAAAAATATCTAACCCTTTACTAAATATTCCAGAAATCCCAAATATCTGCAGCGCTTAGCTTTCCCATGCTCAAATGACCACTATTCGGGGTAGTTGTGATATGAAAACCATTTAAAGTTGTCATAAAACTATTTATTAATAAGATATGAAATGATTACAAACTGTGTATAAACACATTTAATTTAAGATACAAACAAACACAAAATCTACACAAAATGGTATTTAACTGACATTTCAAAATCTTTTAAGATTTTAACATTAAAATATTTAAATTAACAATCAAGAAATTAAGTAACACATAAGTAAAAAAAAGAAAATATTCGCGGACAAATGCACAACTATAAATACTAAGGGTGTGCAAGCTGGCGTTTTTCACTTCGAGTCGAGTTTGAATAAAAGGTTTTCTCTCTCTCAGGAGTTAGAGTAATATAGATCAATATTTCTACTATAACTATTTCAATTTTAATTTCTGTAATAGATCCATTTAGTACAATTTTTTTTTTTCAGAATTAATTTTTTTTCATGAAGAAATTTATATCATACAAATTAAGATTTTAAAAAAAGACAGTTTGAAATATTTGGGGACTATATTTGCTATGAATTATTTCATTAAAATTGAATAGAATTAAAATTAAACTCAACACAAACTCGAATTTTTATTTAGTACTCGCACCCCTCCTAATTAAATACACTACTTCAAACTAAAAAAAAAAAAAATTATATATATATATAAGTTTGTCAGCACTTCTCAAGAGAACACATTACAAAAGTTTTTGTCTTTTTTTTTATTAATCCGACACGACAACGGATCAGAGAGTTAACCCTCGGAAACAATAATGCTGAACGGTAAACACCTCCGTCTACTCCTGGGGAGACATGGCCCGTGCCTGAGCGCGGACTCTCTTGTCATACTCCAACCTGTTTTGGCTGAAAATAGATCGCCTCATTTTAGTCTCTTGGGGTGTTTTTTTTTTTGGGGGGGGGGGGGGGGTCATGTGTGTCAAAGAGTTTTGTTTCTACCATTAGTGAATAAAGTTTCAGTCTCTTAATTATAATAATATTTAGCACCACGTCTTACTACCCGTTCGGGTTATACGCTTTAAGTACTAATTACGCTAATGGATTAGGAATTTGAGAGGGTTGAATTAGAGGAAGTGAACCCGCATTTGCGTGGAGGGAGAGTGGAAAACCATTTAGGAAAAACCACCCCCGGTTCACCCGAACGAGATTCGAACCTCGATCTCCCCGTCCTCAGAAGTCGAGCTCAACACGACTAACGCGTTAGCCAACTACGCCACCGAGGCGGGTAAGTCTCTTAATTAAAAACTTATCTAAATATACTATCATTTAAGTAATTCTTCCTTCAATCATATTTCGTAAGGGTGTGCACATAATTATATTGTGATTAGAGACATTTTTTTGAATCAATTGGCTAAATTCTAGAATCAAATACAAGTATTACAATTTTAGCTGTCAGAAAAGGTTGTTCCTATGAAAAGTGGACTGTAGTAATTTTTCTAGTTGTCAGAGAGAGAGTCCGTTGGATTTGAACTAACACCTTAAAATTGAATCCAAATGACTCAAAATATGAGATAAAATTGAAAATTCCAAGTACTCGTATACCCTTTTACAACAAGTAAATAATATCAGAGAATGAAGGATGAGAAGAAACTAAACAAACTAAAAGAAAACTAAAGAATCTAGAAGAAAGTAAAATTTTCTAATACCGAATAACCAACTACTAAAAGTTCATAAGACAACTTTGGATTTTTTTCTGAAGGCAGATAAGATAAAAAAAAGGGCTTCTTATGCATACAATTCCCAAATATATTTTTGTAACTTTGACAAGTAATATGAACCAATTTCACTTGTCGAAATTTACAAAAAAAATATTTTTAGACAGTTGAATTAGAAACCAGGCCGTAGAGTCCAATTCATGGAGTCGGATGTAAAAAAATGTATCGAAACCAACTTAGAATAAAAACTTATAGTACTATAACAATATATGGTAACTACAGTAGCTCCATGGCTTCTTTGGTGCTGACTGACAGCTCACAGCTGACTTCTGACAGTCAACATTTAGGTGTATACCTAAAGTTTGACTGTCAGAAGTGACAGCTGATAAACACATGTTTTTGCAGATCACATGGTTCGGCGTAGGGATATATAATTTGATCTGGTAACTTTTTAGAGTTGTGAGCTGTCAGTCAGCACCAAAGAAGCCATGGGGCTATTGTATATCATTTTAATTGTATACTTTGTTTCTATTCCTTAGGACCAATATTTATAATTGTGATTAACAATTTTTTTTTTTAATATTTACTCACACAATGCCAAAGAAGCTTCCAATGAAGTAATCTTAGTTTGAGGTATTTTACTGGACAGTGGTAAAAAAAGAGAAGTTAAATTCGAAGGCTTGGCGTATCGCTTTCACAGCCCTGCCTTTTACTGACTTTTTTTATTTTAAACATCACAAAACAAAGTTATCCTAAATTAACCACAACAAACACATGCACAAACAAAACAAGAATAAAAAATTATTTCAAGCAGAGTAGGAGTGATCTCGTATATAATTAGTCTTGTTATATTTGTCTAACACCGCAAACGAGTGGAAAAAATTACAGTTGAATCAAGGAATCAATACGATCCGTGATATTCAAATTTCAAGAGTTTTTTTTTTTAAACAACTTGTCTTTATACCTGTTCAAGTTATACACTTAGATGTACTAATTACATTAATGTCTTAGAGAGGAGGTAGATTAAATTGTGAATAGTTGTACCGACATTTTAAAACCCTTAGCGTAATTAACACATAAGTGTGTAACCCAAATGGCTAAGTAAAACTTAGTGCTTAAAAAAATAAAAGGGAGTAAGCGAGCAGGCATTTTTTTCCTACAATTTGACTTTGAATGTAAACAAGGTTTTTTATTGAGCTTGAGTAGCATAAAGCAATATTTGTAAAATAAATATTAAAAAAAAACACATTATAATCACATTATCTTGAGGTTCCAAATAAATTCAATATAATTGTAATCTGTTTTAACTAAACAAAGGAAAATATGAGGTACTTTATTTGATATGAAAATTAACCCTTAAAATTTAATAAAATCAATTAAAATAGGACTTTTTGAGGAAAAGATACAAAATTCAGTTAAATTCGAGCAGATACTAACTCAACTCAAACTTTGGTACTCGCACAACCTTACAAATAACAACCCCCCCCCCTCCCCCCCTCTCTTGTTTTATATCCTTCTGTGTTAACTTTTCACTAGATCCTGTTTGACATCCTAGCTAAGTCGGTAGGTAGCGTTCTCCGAGTTAAGGGTCCCACGGTCGATTCTTGGCATGACCGTAAAATTAATCAATGGCGAGAAATGGGTGGCGAGAAATGGGTGGCGAGAAATGGTTTCCTCTTTCACAGTGAATAATTAACGTCCTGGGTGCTGGGTGTTGTGTCTGTACTAGATTTAATAATATTAGCACCGCATCTAACTACCCGTTCGGGTTATACGCTTTAAGTAATAATTACGCTAATGGATTAGGAATTGAGAAGGTCAAATTAGAGGAAGTGAACCCACATTTGCGTGGAGGGAGAGTGGAAAACCATTTAGGAAAAACGACCTGACCGAGATTCGAAGCTCGATCTCCCCGTCCTCGGCAGTCGAGCTCAACACGACTAGCGCGTTAGCCAACTACGCCACCGAGGCGGGTATTGTGTTCTAGATTTAAATAAGTTTATATGTCAAGTGTTGATATAATCAGTTTTGAACCAGTGTGCCGAGGACAGGGAGATCGAGGTTCGAACCTCGGTCGGGTAAACTTTCCCCCCCCCCTCCCTAAATGGTTTTCCACTCGCCCTCCACGAGAATCTGTGTTCACTTCCTCTAATTCAACCTTCCAAATTCCTAATCCATTAGAGTAATTAGTACTTAAGCGTGTAACCCTAATGAGTAGTAAGAACGCGATGCTAAATAATAATAATAAATGATCGGTTGGTTAAGAAAATGCACGTTAAAAGAAAAAATAAATCTTATAAATGAGCAATAAATGGAGCATTAAACTCAATCGTGTCGCGTAACAGGAGCCATGAACTAGTTGAATGAATGAATATTTAATAGAAGTGTTCAGGCGCGATACACAATGGAACGTATACACAGCAAATGCAAGAGCATTCTACAACGACGGTTAAACTATTTTACAGAAAATATTTCATCATGACAAATCAAGAAAGTGCTTAAGAGAAATCTAGAAACCACTCGACCTAACAATCGCCAGAAGAGTGAAAAATTATATGACTTAAAAGTACACCATCGATGATTGCCCATTTGAGATCCAACACGACAATTATATCTCCCAAAAAAAAAAAGTTATATTTGGAAAAAAAGAACAAAAAAAAAGTGGATAGAAAACATTTAAAAGGAACAAACACAAAATGGAATGGCTTTTACAATGAAAAGAAGAACACAATTCACACTGGACCATGAGGTAATGGCCGCCCCTTGAAGAAAATCGATTATTACCGCCTAATCACCCTGAACTAGGTTTCATTCGATCGAAACTCATCAGGAGGGAGTGTGAAACGCACAAACATGACTTCCTACAAGAGGGAAACCAAAAGAACACAAAAGAAAAAGGAGATTTGTAAAGAATGACAGGACACTTAGATACAGTAGCCCCGTGGCTTATTTGGTGCTGACTGACAGCTGACTTCTGACAGTCAACATTTAGGTATATACCTAAATGTTGACTGTCAGAAGTGACAGCTGCTAAACACATGTTTTTGCAGATCATATGGTTCGGCGTAGGGATGCATAATTTGGTCTGGTAACTTTTCAAAGCTGTCAGCACCAAAGAAGCCATAGGGCTACTGTAGGAACAAGTAAAAAGGACTAATATAAGGACAATACAGAAAATGAAATTATATGTTTCTCTATACCTTTTCTATATCTTCTTCCAAATATAATACAACTACCTCATAAAGCGAAAAGAGGCTTTCCTTAAAGATTATATAAAGGTTAATAAAAGAGTGTTTGGATTTATGTGAATCATCAATCTAGGGGTGCTGTTATTTAACTAGAAGCATAGCAGAATAAAATATTTGAATTATTCCTGAATCTCAATCAGAAGTTAGAACATATTATTAAATCGTTTTATGATGAGGGATTTTTTTTTTTACTGTGTAACTTTTAAAGACTAAACATTATTCGGATTTTTCTTTCTTCAAAATTGTCTAAAATATTTTATTCTAATTGTTGAATCAAGATATTATTCCTTGCTTTGATGGCCACATGGTACAAGGCACTAATTTCGCAATCTACTCGACTGCCAAAGACAAGGAGATCGGGGTTCGAGACCAATCGGTTGCGCTGAGGGTGGTTTTTATTAAAAGGTTTTCCACTCTCCCTCCACGCCGAGTGTGGGTGCACTTCTTGGAGATTAAAAAAACGATAACACATTAGTTTAGTTAGTGAATATGCGTATAACCCAAACAGGTAGTAAGACAAAGATATATATCTATATATATAAAATAAAATATTATTACAACATGCAATTTCCATCCAAATATTAATGTATAATTTACATAAAGGGCCATAATTGGACATACCCCCACCCAATGAAGATGAAGCCAATACATTTTAGAAGCTGATCTGAAGTGTTTGATGCTATGCATGCCCCTTGCATCAAATTTAAGGTGCCTATTTTTGGGAAAATAGCAACACACTTATCGTTGAAAGACATTTTCGTTACCGACACCAGTTCCAAAAATCACAGCACCACCTGGTGTCTGTCTTGAAGATATTGCAGCGTATATTAGCTCGGTACCACCGACAACCAACTCGGATTCAAGAGTCGCGCAAATTATCTTTCCTCATTATAATGAATCATAGTATCTGGACCAAATATATTTTTAAATTTATCGACTTTCCCAAGAATTCCAGTGCCTATCCGTTACAGCCCAATCCCCTGACCTAAATTTCATTCTATCGGAAATAGTCAGGAGCAAGTGTTAATCGAGACATATATATATATAATATATATATATATATATATAAATAAATAATCACAATTTAAAGTAAAAACACAACACATATTAACAAACACAATTCAAAGTTTTGATGTCACACGACACCTTCCTTGGAAAGTAGCTGTCTAAACAGGAAGTTGGATTTTAATTAGTCATATTGAAGGTTTTTTTATCACCGTATCTTACCTGTTCGTGTTATACACATGTATGATATATACTCTGATAGGGTAGGGATGAGGAAGGAAGCGTTTAAGAAGTAATATACCAGCATTATCGATGAAGGCGAATGGGAAACTCGTTTAGGGAAACCACCCTAATTAGACCCGACTGAGATTCCAACCCCGATCTCCCTGTCTTCAGCAGTCGAGCTCAACACGAGAGTGACGCCTTAGACCGACTGGCCAATGAAGCAGCTAACACTGAAATTATTATTATTAGCACTGCGTCTTACTACCCGTTTGGGTTATACGCACTTACGCTAATGTGTAATGGTAGGATGATTGTGAGATGAAATGGAGGACCTACAGTTTAACGTGGGATCCGAACCACGGTGGAGGCCTGGCATTCCCCACATTCACAAGTTGTGATTAATACACGTATTGTCAGAGGTGAAGGAAGGGTTTGGAAATCAAATAAATTGTGCCGGGACCGAGGATTGAACCCCGGACCCCCGACACAGAAGTCCAACACCTTACCCCTAGACCACCAGGTCACCCGATACTGGAATTAACCCCAATATCACTACTACTACTTCTTCTTCTTGAAGAAGATGCCATGGAAACATTGAAATACTAAATCTGGTTTAAAAATCTCATTTCGGTGGTCGCGTGGTCTAACACGCTTCTCTCGCAGTAGACTAGACCACCATTGACAAGAATGAGGTTTGAATCTCAGTCGGGGTGGTTTTTTTTCAAAATGTTTTTCCACGCAAATGTGGCTAAACTTCCTATAAATGTAACCTACATAATCCCTAAAACCATTAATGTATAGCCCAAAAAGGGTAGTAAGACGTGATGCTAGAAAAATAATAATAGAAAGTGCCTATTATTATGTGTTCAAGAGTCTTTTTTTTTACTTTGATTTGTGCTCAATTTTTTTCTAAAATTCTATTATTTAATTACATATTGTAATAACCCTGCCCTAGATTGGGATGTTTGATTAAAAGTAACGTAACAGTGTTGAAACGAAGCAACTGAAATAACGAGTTTGGGCTACTTTACTTGTTGTGATTAGTTAGAAAACATTAGGAAAGAATGCTGACAACTCATAACAACTTGTCCCCGTTGCAATCGGGCTGATTTGCAGTATAAAGGGTTATGTTTAAGAAATATCGAGGCTTACACAATAAAATCTACTCAAGAGGGGCCCCCACTGCCCGTTTTCAGGGCCATGTGGATTATAGCATCGGTTACTTGTGCTAGAGGGCAACCGTCATACCCAGAGTACTGGGTTCGAATCTGTAAGTGGTGTCAGTGGTCAAGTATTCCTCGCTAAGCCAGTTTTATCACAAGCTCCTAACGTCAAAGTCATTATATCTTTTTGTAACGACTTTCTAACACCACATTTTTCAAGTGACTCCAAAAACAACAGACTTTATGATTTCGAGCCCCACACATCTATTTTGCTATCGTCCTTATCCTTTCTCTCAAGCTATCCTGACAGATTTAGATCCGCAGGAAGGGGTGGGGGGTACAATATTATCTTATATTGATAGTCTCGAAGCTTCACACAGACTTTGCGAAAATAAAAGCCATGCAATTTGTAAGGAAAGCTGTTAAAATAGCATTCAATAAAGAAGACAGTAAAAAGTGTTCTAAGAAGATATCAGCTTCCTTCCACCCTCATTCCCCCACCTCCCCAAAAAAGAAAGATTTATATTGGTTAGGAAATCAAAGTATTCTAACCAGTAGATGGTGTAAGCCTCGGCTTGGGCGGGGTCCTTTATGTTGGGTTCGTTCAGTAGGTCCTGGATGCCGAGCAGAATCTGTTTGATGGTGATGGCCGGACGCCAGTCCTTCTCTTCGTCCAACAGCGACAGGCAGACGGTTCCTACAAAAACAGCGGACAAAGTAAAACTGCGCACAAATCATAAGAAAGTTGGAACAAAAATTATTTCTCATATTCAAAGTTATTTTGAAGCAAACTTAAAAATTAGGGATGTAATCCTCGAATCCTTAAGGATATTTATGAAAATATCAGATTAAAGTTTAGAAAAAAAACAAAAACTAGTTTTTCTTTCTCCGAATAATTTGAATGGGAATTGGGTTAGGGATGAGGATAGTGGAATTGAGAGGAAATGTACCTGCATTTGTTTGTAGAGTGGGAAGCCATTTAGGAAAAACCACCCCCAGTTCACCCAACCGAGATTCGCACCTCAATCTCCCTGTCCTCGGTAGTCTGGCTCTACACGAAACTAGTGTGTTAGCCAACTACGCCATCGAGGCTGTGCATATATGCGGTGTTATTTACATTTTTCGGTGGCTAAGATCCATTTGCAAGATAAAACTAAATAATGGGTTCTGAATTTCATCAATTTCCGGTTATCGACAGTGCTCTGGTCTTCCATCTGTTGAATAAGCATGGTACACCTGTCTTATGAGAAGAAAGGGGTAGCCTCCACACTAGCCCCTAGTCTGGAGATTGAAATGTGACCTTCCGAATACGAGGCAGGTTCAATAAACTCGACACCAAATGACCTTGAGCCTGTACAAACCTGAAGGGTAGACGTTTGGATGGAAGAGGGGTGGCTCGAACTTGCACTTTGGAGGGCTGGAGGGGTAGTCCTCCTTGAAGATCATTCGGAGCTTATACAAGCCGCCTTCCCATGGAGTCTGAGGGGTAAACAACCATTTTAGATTGGCGTAACATTAAACAACCACTATAAAGTGGGCGTAACATTAAACAACCACTGTAGAGTGGGCGTAACATTAAACAACCACTGTAGAGTGGTCGTAACATTAAACAACCAACTGTAAGTGGCCATGACAACCAGGTAGACGTGGATAACATTAACATCACTTGTAGAGTGGGCGGTAGCCTAAACAACCACTTAAAGTGGGCGTAGACATTAAACAACCACTATAAATGGGCGTAACATTAAACAACCACTATAAAGTGGGCGTAACATTAAACAACCACTGTAGAGTGGGCGTAACATTAAACAACCACTGTAGAGTGGGCGTAACATTAAACAACCACTGTAGAGTGGGCGTAACATTAAACAACCACTGTAGAGTGGGCGTAACATTAAACAACCATGTAAGTGGCGTAACATTAAACAACACTTAAGTGGCTAACACTTAAACAACCATTAAGTGGGCGTACATTAAACAACCACTTAAGTGGGCGTAACATTAAACAACCACTATAAAGTGGGCGTAACATTAAACAACCACTGTAGAGTGGGCGTAACATTAAACAACCACTGTAGAGTGGGCGTAACATTAAACAACCATTGTAGAGTGGGCGTAGCATTAAACAACCAACATTAGCGTTCCCTTCCATTACTGAGCTCTACGGAAAGGTTTATTTTGATTATTATAATCGTGGCTATACAGATCTTTAACAAAATGTAAATCTATCCCAAGATTCAATGGCTATCTTGAGGAGTTTACATTATAGGAATAGTTACTCACCGATTTTTTGCCGGGAATAGCGCATTCCCAGTTCATGAGATTTAAACCTCCATCGGAAGTTTTCATTGGGCGAGCCACAAATCCCTTAAAAATAAAAATATAAACGTAAAATATACATTAGCTTACAATTATTTAAAAGTACTGTACACACAATAATATTTAAATCGATAGGCTATTTCTTATTTAAGTAAAAATATTTTTAATAATATTTAGCACCGCGTCTTACTACCCATTCGGGTTATACGCTTTAAGTACTAATTACGCTAATGGATTAGGAATTTGGAAGGTTGAATTAGAGGAAGTGAACCTGCATTTGCGTGGAGGGAGAGTGGAAAACCAGTTAGGAAAAACCACCCCCAGTTCACCCGACCGAGATTCGAACCTCGATTTCCCCGTCCTCGGCGGTCGAGCTCAACATGACAACGCGCGTTAGCCAACTACACCACCGAGGCGGGTAAGTAAAAATTAAAGGTGTGATAAATTCATAAGTCCTTTTCAAATATTCTATTGTATACCTTAATTATATTATGAATGGACAGCTGGTGCACTTTTATAAAACAAAAGTCATATTTTTTCTTTAAGTCAACAGTGATAACATTTTATTAAATTATCAGTATTGCTTTTATTTTTAATTTAGCACCGCGTCTTACCCGCCTCTCTGGCGTAGTTGGCTAACGTGCTAGTCGTGTTGAGCCCGACTGCTGAGGACGGGATAATCGAGGTTCGAATCTCGGTCGGGTGAACTGGGGGGGTTTTTCCTAAATGGTTTTCCACTCTCCCTCCCGCAAATGCGGGTTCACTTCCTCTAATTCAACCTTCACAATTCCTAATCCATTAGGGTGATTAGTACTTAAAGCGTATAACCCGAACGGGTAGTAAGATGTGGTGCTAAATAATAATAATAATTAAAAAAAGCACCGTGTCTTACTCTCAGGTTGGGTTATACGCTTTAAGTACTAATTACGCTAAGTGGGCTAAGAATAAGAAAGGTTGAATTTAGAGGGAATTTACCTTGCATTTACGCAGAAAGAGAGAGCAGGAAACCAATTAGGGAAAACCGCCTTCAGTACATTCAACCGGGTTTCGAACCATGATCTCGTCATCGGTAGTATAGTATACTGCAATCTTGAGTGACACCTTAGGCCATGCGGCCACCGAAGCAGGTTACTTTTACCAGTGATAATACTAAATAACGTTAACCACATTCTGTGACTTTTTCAAGACCCATGTATTTAATATTGACGAAAGGGTGGGGGAAGGTAGGGAGGAAGAAAAAAATGTTCAACCGCATCCTTGACACTTCTTGGTGTTAATGTGATTTGATTTTTCATCTTTTGAGGCTAGTGATAATTATTGACATTTTTTAATAAACCTAAAAAGTGTCTAAAATGTTTATACAATTTTTAATGGATTTGATTCATAAACTTGACATAGTAAAATATTCAACAAAGAGTTGATTATAGTAAGCCTAAAATAAATTATTCGATTCAGATCCAAACCTACTTTTAAATCAATTTTTTTTTAAACCACAAGATTCGATTTGAGTTGGCCTAAGTTAGCCAATATTCGAATTTGATTCGAAATTGAAAATAATGGTTTCGCAGAGGCTTAATATTTTTTTACAGGTAAACCATTTCATAAAAATGTAAGCTAATTTTGTTTGAGCAAAGTACTGTATATTATATACATACCAACTCCGGTTATAAAATAAAAACTTAACATATTATAACAATATTTATAGTCCTACTTTTATATTATTTAGGATCACAATTTTAAATTTGGAATTGAATATAAAATATCTGTGAAGTAATTGTATTATATTTGGAAGAAGGTAAAGGAAAGGAGGATGGAAAAATTGGAATTGACAAATTTATTTAGAATTTAGATTCACAATGTCAACGAAGCTTCCCATGAAGTAATCTGTATCGGAGCATTTTACTGTGACCAAGACAATAAATTTGTTATTACTAATTAATATACTTTAGGCCACTTCTGAAGGGAGTTGGGCAATAGAAAAGTATAGGAACCGGATTGACCACGACCACGACTATGTTAATAGATATCACAAGCATCACCGACGTCATAGATGATTTATACCGTAGAAAGACAAAAGTGTGTGAACAACTTACGAAAGGGTGGTCTCGCCTCCAGGCTCTTCGTTCTTCTGCAAGACGAGTGGTCGAAATGCCAGACATGGTGAGCTCAACGCCTATGAAACAGACAGAATTTGACATTGACTCAAGAGAGAGGGGGATTTTGGCCCTTTATAAGCGACTTCTCCCTGAAAATTTTGCCGGCCAATTGGCATTGTGAAGTAGCAGGTTGACAATGTAGAAGTAGGCCTATCCTACTAGGGTTGTTATAATTTTACCCACCACAAAAAAATAAAAAATATAAAAAATCGGTTATTAAAACTTATTGTATTGAATACAAAGCAATAATTTTATCGTCTGAATGAATTTTTTGAAAATGGTTAGCCTATTTTCCATTTAATAATTTTAACACCGCGTCTTACTACCCGTTCGGGTTATAAGCTTTAAGTACTAATTACGTTAATGGCTTTAGGAATTGGGAAGGTTGAATTAGAGGAAGTGAACCCGCATTGTGTGGAGAAAGAGTGGAAAACCATTTAGGAAAAACCACCCCCAGTTCACCCGACCGAGATTCGAACCTCGATCTCCCCGTCCTCAGCAGTCGAGCTCAACACGACAAGCGTGTTAGCCAACTACGCCACAGAGGTGGGTCATTTAATAATTAAATTACGATTAATTTTATTTATATAGCACAGCGTCTCACTACCTGTTTGGGTAATATGCTTATGTACTAATAATACTAATTATTGTAGGGATTAGTAAGGTTAGTTTAAAAGTATTCACATGGAAGGAGCGTGGTAGAACCGTTTGAAAAAAAAACAAAAAAAAACACCTTCAGTAGCTTACACCTGACCAAGATTCCAACCTAGATCTCCTCCGTCATTGGCAGTTAGTCTAGTGCGGGAGTTAATCTTTAAAATAGAGGTGGGTAACATGTGTTTCAATGTAGCCTCAGGTGTAGAAAAGGAGAAGTGTAAAAAAATTAATAAATTAGTTTTCTCAAATGAACATTTAAAACAACACACTAGTTGTATCCAAATAGTCTATTTCACACGTCGTTTAGTTGCATTGGCAATCGCGTGATCAAGAGTAGATCTGTCCGAAGAATCGTGAAGTGTACCGATGCTGTGCAAATAATCTGTTGCAGTCTTCAATCTCAAGTGTGTGATAAGTGTACATTTATCAAGTCAAGTGTGATTATTCGGATACAGCCGCTCTGTTCTAAACCTACCTCAAGATGCAAATACAAAAAATTGTTCGAATTGAAAATATTCAGGACAATGTAATTCAAAATTGGATAATATTTTGTCTGAAGGCAGAGCTGAAACAAAGTGTTGGATCAGATAATTTAAAACCCAATTTGGATATGGTTTTTCTATTCCATAATTTAAAAAAAAAAGTTAAGTGACAAGAGAAAACAACATTTTAGACTCCGTTTTCTTATGTTGCACATTCTTCCCCCAGTTTTCCAGCTGTTAATTTATCATTTTCTAAACTGAAGCTTTGATTTCAAAAATTGATAATTGTCTTGTTTATGGCATAACCAGGAATTTGATATAAAAGGAAAAATAAAATAATCTGTCAAGATACAAAGCACCAGATAAATAATTATTGTAAAATTAATATAACCTTTGCTGATCCTTAATGCTATTAATATAAACCAATAGTTTGTATGAATGTTTTTAATTGTTTACATTAAAGCCAATGGCTGCAATTGGCATCAGTCACACGTTTAAATGATACTTCGATTCCCACCACATTAACTTGGTGTAGGTCCACAAATGATTTTATTTTAAAGACAGGGAGCTCCAAACATTTTAAATACAGTTGGCAACGATTATGAAATTCATAATAATTCAACTGTACCAACGACCAAATTGAGCACAAAGAAAGAGTGAATTGACAACATGAATGAATTGTAGTTTGAACCAAATATAGACATAATCTTCATTATAAATGGTAATAAGCTTACATAGAACAAATCGGTTATTTTGCTAGCTAAACTAAAATTAAAGATGTACTCACCAATAACTTAAGTTTGTAAAAACTCCCGTGGAAATATCACATTAGCGTCAACGATAAAGACAAGAGCACCTTCACTTATGCAATAATCTTCAATGTAACGTATTCCTATTCGCTTAGCTAGCGCTTCACAAGCATGTACGTTCATTGGCTATCGCATTATTGAGGCAGGTACCTTCAGAAATTATCATTGGTTTGTAAATAGTTTATGAATCAAATATATTTGATTGTTTATAAATCCACATTTAATTATTTTACATGGTGACCTGGTGGTCTAGGGGTAAGGTGTCAGACTTCTGTGCTGGCGGCCGGGTTTCAATCCCCGGTCCTGGCACAGATTTATTTGATTACCAAAACCTTCCTTCACCTCTGACAAGACATCTTGTGAATGTGGGGAATGCCAACCCTCCACCGTGGTTCGGATTCCACGTTAAACTATAGGTCCTTCATTTCATCTCACAATCACCCTACCATTACACATTAGCGTAAGTGCGTATAACCCGGACGGGTAGTAAGATGCGGTGCTAATAATAATAATAATATATTATTATTATTTTACCACGTTTAGCTAAAAAAACAATTTATGAATATTAAAACTTTAACGCAACTTAAGAGATTAACAAATTATACATTAAAAAAAATTGGAATTACGTAAGTTCAGATAATATTTATCATTCTTAAACATTTAAACGTATTAAACCTAAAAAAAAAAAAAAGAACGCCTATGTGGTCCGAGTTACTGGCTAAGGACTCAAAGGTGCCAGGTTCCATCGTTGGCACTCACAGATATCTCAGTGTAGCAGAAGCAGTGGGTCTAGGACGGGGTTGGACTCCGTCTCGTGTGGACAAATTAAGAGCTAGTTGAATAAAAAAGTAACAGATTTTGTCTAAAAAACTGAGACTAATGTCCGAAAAGTTTCTAATATATTAGCCACATAACATCCTATATCCGTAGAAGTTGGCAATCTTTCGCCAGCAGTTTGCAGCTGCTTGGTATATGACTTTATGGCAGGTTGAAGCTATGAGAGAAAGAGAGTTTGTTAATTAACCTAATTAATTCTACTTTTACTTGATTTTTTGTACCTTTAACTACCAATCAAAATAGTTTGCTTGAACTAATACATATACGGACCTTGCTTTGAATTAAAAGCAGAGAGAGAATAATCAATTATAATTATATTTGTTGTATTTAGCTTTGATCCTTTCTTTGTTTTTTGATCCGTGGTATTAGTATGTAAACTCAAGTCTTTAGTTTACAATCTATTGCTAAACACAACAACGTGTTTGTAACATCCTTTCTGGATTTGTTTATTAAAGGTTACCAATAAACATGTGAGTTTGATCCACTGTTTTGTATTAGTATTATAAATTATCGAGCTTTTTGAAGCTTATATTTAATCTAATATTGTTTTTTTTTCTTAGGGCCGCAATAAGCGTGACGCCAGCAATGGAAAAAGTGACTCGGACAGTGAAGCTTCTGAAAAGGATACTAAAAAAGAAAGAGGACGAGACAAGAAGAAAAAAAGTGCATCTTCATCGAGTGGAAGTGGTAGTAGCAGTAGGAGGTAATTACGTAAAAAAAAAAAAAACTAATGTACTATAATATTTTCAATTAATCTTCCGATATCATAGCTTGTTTCCTTTCACATAATGTCGGCTTTTTTTAGAATTCATTGAAGCACTTCGCTTAGACGAAGTACTTGGCATTTATAGATTCTATTTAATGTTAAGTTATAAAATTAATACATTTCTCTTTTGCTGTATCCGAATAGTCCAAGACTCCCTAGTCAGGTACTTTATTAGTTTTAGACTTGATACAGTCTTGATGATTTTACACTTCTCGTGGTATTCATAGCGAAGACTGCATCAAACTATTTGAATGGCAACAACGGTATTTAAAATGGCGGAAAACGGAAGTCATTGCTCTAGCAGACGAAACAATAATACTAAAACTGACATTGTGAGAAGGCGTATGGCTTGTAGACTTCTGTATGCATGTTTACCAAGACATCGAGAAGACTGCATCGATCTCCTCCCTGATTATTCGGACAGATCTACGCTTGGTCACTTGATTACTAATGCAGCTATCAAGGCCACGAACCAAGACGCCGCATAAGTAGACTATTCGGATACACCCTTGACGTTCTTGCGATTAAGGATGTAACTACATAGGCTCTTTACTTTATGTTGTATTGTAAAGGCTGAAAGGGAGTTATCTGTTACACTAGACAATACAAAACAATATTTAGAGACCTGAACAATACATTGACTAGCGATGTTGCGGAACAGCAGTAGTAATGATGCTAACCTGATTGCTTACTTGCAGCTCCAGTGGGTCGAGTTCTCGCTCCTCCAGTGGCTCCAGTTCATCCCACAGCTCCAGCTCGGGTTCCAGTTCTCACTCTAGCTCAAGTTCCAGCAGTTCAGGCAGTTCCACGTCCAGTTCCACCACGAGGGCTCGGCCGAAACGCAAGTATGTCGTTAAAAAAATAAGTACCCAAGAAGAATTAACAGACATGTGAAAATGTGACAGTAGTTTATTTATGACTTTTTAACCATATTAGTCATATTAATCATAGAGCTTTCCTCTTTACCTTGAGATAAGAAGTTTCCTCTAACAACTACAGTCATTGTATTTGAGAACTAGCAGCGAGCTTTCCTCTTTACCTTGAGATAAGAAGTTTCCTCTAACAAATACAGTCATTTATTGTTATTTGAGAACTAGCAGCGAGCTTTCCTCTTTACCTTGAGATAAGAAGTTTCCTCTAACAAATACAGCCATTGTTTGATATTTGAGAACTAGCAGCGAGTTTTCCTCTTTACCTGAGATAAGAAGTTTCCTCTAACAAATACAGTCATTGTTTGATATTTGAGAACTAGCAGCGAGCTTTCCTCTTTACCTTGAGATAAGAAGTTTCCTCTAACAATACAGCCCATTTTGATATTTGAGAACTAGCAGCGAGCTTTCCTCTTTACCTTGAGATAAGAAGTTTCCTCTAACAAATACAGTCATTGTTTGATATTTGAGAACTAGCAGCGACAAAAATGTTGGCACACTTCCTATAAATGCAACCTTTCTTAATCTCTTAAACCACTCTCATAATGAGTTCATACTCATAAAGTAGAAAGGTTTTAAGATGCAATGCTAAAAAAAACCTTAAGGGTAAAAAATGTTCATTATTTTAATATGCTATCAGATTAGAACTAAAAACAGATGCTTGCTAAATAAGGCGATATACTAGCATGTAGGCCCAAAATGTATTATATTAAAAACTTAAAGGACTACATTATAATTAATTTTAATCCAACTGGAAATCAAATCAAATTCTCTTGTTTAATGGAAGGGTATTTAATTTTATATTAAATTTGAAAACAAACTTCTACAACATCGAACAATCAGTGTAATATATATATTTTTGAATTATTTGATATTAATCATATATCATAATATTGTTACAATTCACTTGAGCCCTAGGCTTTTACTTTTAGCGTAATATCTGAATATTGGATCTTACGATTATACAGGTTGTGAATTTATTTTACGAGTAGTAGTATCCAGATTGTATAGTTGACAATAGTGGCATTCTTATAGTAAGCTTAAGGCATATAACCTAGAACTTAAGTAGATAATACAGCTAGAACCAGACGTCTTAAGAGCCCGTCTTAACCCCCGGATAACACCTAACTTGGGTAGGTAATACAGCTAGAACCAGACGTCTTAAGAGCCTGTCTTAACCCCCCGGATAACACCTAACTTGGTAGGTAATACAGCTAGAACCAGACGTCTTAAGAGCCCGTCTCACCCCCCAGATAACACCTAACTTAGGTAGGTAATACTGCTAGAACCAGACGTCTTAAGAGCCGTCTCACCCCCAGATAACACCTAACTTAGGTAGGTAATACAGCTAGAACCAGACTCTTAAGAGCCCGTCTCACCCCCAGATAACACCTAACTTAGTAGGTAATACAGCTAGAACCAGACGTCTTAAGAGCCGTCTCACTCCTTAGATAACACCTAACTTAGGTAGGTAATACAGCTAGAACCAGACGTCTTAAGAGCCGTCTCACCCCCCAGATAACACCTATCTTAGGTAGGTAATACAGCTAGAACCAGACGTCTTAAGAGCCCGTCTCACCCCCCAGATAACACCTAGCTTAGGTAGGTAATACAGCTAGAACCAGACGTCTTAAGAGCCCGTCTCACCCCCAGATAACACCTAACTTAGGTAGGTAATACTGCTAGAACCAGACGTCTTAAGAGCCCGTCTCACCCCCCAGATGACACATAACTTTAGGTAGGTAATACAAAAGGTAAATCTAAAAAATTCACACAAACTGTCCCATACTTTATGTTTAATTTCACTAGCTAAGTACACTATAGTTAACCACTAAACAAGGATATGGGAATCAAACCAGGGATCTTTGGTTTAAACTGAATGTTTGTGAATGATACTACCAAAGTTTAATTTCAGTGTACAAAGTTAAATCACCTTATAAAATAAACTTATCTCCATCATAATAAAATAACAAAACCCAGATTAAAACTTGTAACAAAACAAATAATTTCACAAATAACTTTGTTGTTTCTCACAGACCAGGAAGTCCGAGTCACAGCAAAAGTCCGGATGTGAAGAAAGTTAAGGAAAAAGAAGAAAAGAA
Organism: Timema cristinae; assembly: GCA_039000515.1. NCBI lineage: Eukaryota > Metazoa > Arthropoda > Insecta > Phasmatodea > Timematidae > Timema > Timema cristinae. Next base: position 28,321,110 of record JBCFYV010011135.1, read on the forward strand.
GAAAAAACCTGAAAAACCCAAACCAAAAGTTCGATCAAGGTAGGTAATAAACATAAGCTTGGATGGACATTTTTTTTTTTTAGAAATGTTATAGTCCCTAAATTTTGACCTCGGATTTCTTGACACTTGAACGATTTCGATCCTTTTATTATTGTCATAATCATCATCGTCGTCATGAACAGTTTACAGCCATTGGCCGAGGGTTTTTGGAACATAGGCCCTTCCAACGTATACTTTCTCTCCGCCATGAGCACTCACTCCTCTCCTCTATCCTTTACACTCCCTTCAGCCATCCGTCCCTTGGTTTTACTCTCAGGATATTACTCTCCTAATATCCTCCATTCTCCTCTCATGCTCATACCACCTTAGTCGTGTCTTCTATATCCTGTCCTGGACTAGTTCCTCCATAACTATTCATCTCACCTTATTGATTCTCATCCTATCCATTCTTGTCACTCTTATAGCACTTGGAGACCTGGTGATCTAGGGGTAAGGGTTCAATCCTCGGTCCCGGCACAGATTTATCTGATTACCAAACCCTTCCTTCACCTCTGACAAGACATCTTGTGAATGTGGGGAATGCCAGGCCTCCGCCGTGGTTCGGATCCCACGTTAAACTGTAGGTCCTCCATTTCATCTCACAATCAACCTACCATTACACATTAGCATAAGTGTGTATAACCTGAATGGGTAGTAAGACGCGGTGATGTTGATAATAATAATAATTTCATTTCACAGTCTTGAATTCAGCTTCCATCCTCCGCCTTCATTACCCCCACGTTTCTGCCGCGTATATCATTTTTGATGCATAATATGTCTTGTAGATTATACTTCCTTGCTGCAATCCTTTTCTATAAATTACTCTTCTCTTCTCTTTAAGCTGCACTGAAAAAAATGGGAACTTCTTCTGGAACACGAGGAATTTTATAATAAAAAAAAAATAGTGGCAAACCTTTTAAAAAATTAGAGCCTGAAGGTTATGGTTATAAAAAGGACAAGTGAAAGCCTTATATTTAATATATTACTATTATATGTTCTGTCTTACGACAGGTCCATTCCTTTTGTCAGTGAACTTAGACCGCCAATGCACCCTGTCCTCTGCCGCCTCCTTCAGCTCCCATAATTTTCTTCTTTCCTTCAAGTCATCCAATATTAGAATCCTCCTCCTTCCTAAGCTCCTCTTTCCCCCAACCTTTCCTCCTATGACGTCATACAGAAGATAGTTCCTCCTAAGGATGTGTCTGATACAGTTTGCTTTGTACCGAATAATCTCACCCACTATTCATTTGTCACCCTGTCTGTCCATCTGATATTCTCAAGCCTTCTTCATATTTCAAAGCTCTTCAAGTATTTCTTTTTCATCTTCCTGAGAATCCAATTTTCTGTTCCAAATGTAACATTTTATCAGTATCTTCCTCAGTTCCAAACTGATATTGCTGGTCAGTGCAGTAATATCTTCTTGTTGAAAGCTCCCTTGGCCATAACAATCCTCGACCTATGAACTAATTAAAATGTAAAATGGATATAAAATTTGTAAAAAAGAGCATTTTCTTACTTTGAGGTTATTTTTAATTAAAACATTGATATTTTTCTTGAGTTTGAGGGTAATATAAAGCTAGAAATAGTTCCAGTTCAATTTTTGTAATGAGTTCATGCATACATACATGAATTTTTTTAAAAATAAAAATTTTTTTTTTCTGTAATAAATAAATTGACAGGGAGATCAAGGTTTGAATCCTGGTCGGGTGTGAACTGAGGGTAGTTTTTCCTCTCTCCCTCCATGCACTCCGAACACGTGGTAAGAATTGGTAATAAAAAAATAATATTGCACAAGCTATATATTTTTTAAATTAGACAAAATATTTAAGGGCTCTATTTGAAATAAAATAGTATTTTAAAACTTGAATCATGTTGATTAAACTCAGAATTTTTCCAGTTTCCTTTTTATAAATCTTTCGAACTGAATTCGAACAACTACTAAAATGTGACTCAAACTCTAATTGTCGACTACTCGCGAAAATTTTAGGTTCACCATTTTTTTTTTTGGGTCTGAAACAGGTCTCCGTCACCGCGACGTAAACGTAAGGAGCGTTCTCCCACCCCTCGCCCCATCAAGATCCACGTAGGACGCCTTACCAGGAACGTAACTCGGGAACATATCCTTGAGATCTTCTCCACGTACGGCGCGGTGAAGAGCGTCGAGTTTCCGTCTGATAGGTGCCACCCTCACAACGGGCGCGGCTTCGCTTACATAGAGTTTGAGACGCCTAACGAAGCAGAGAATGCGATGAAACACATGGATGGAGGTAAACCCGTGCAAATTTTCTAAGATTTTATAATTATGAAACAAAAATGCTTCAACTGGAAAGTTTTGATTCAAATCAGACTAGGGTAGAATCCACTATTGTACGAATCCCGAATCTCCAATTTAGCTTTGAATCTCAAATCTTAATCTTTGTAATAATGAAATAGAAATATATTTAAAATATAGAAACTACAGATGGTTAATAAATTTTAACATTTTCTCTTATAATCTATTCATTATAACATTCAATTGAGTGCTAAATCACTGGTCTGGGGCCTGGTTGTTGAGCTCATCTTATATTTATAATTGTTTCTGAACCACCAATAAACAGGGTTAAGAGTTATAAAACAAATTTTACTTTAAAAATATGATTTTTTTTAAAAGGATTTAAGTCTCGAATCTGAAATTTTCTCTAGTCTTAAGGATCCAGGAGATTTGAGTCTCCTATCTCTAGTTAAAATGTTTCTATTCCGAATCCAGGGGCTCACTGTTGATTGTGGTAGTAAACTAAGCTGTGCTGATCTGTAGAAATATCACCGGTTCTAATACACAAACTGGTACAGGTCAAATCGACGGTCAGGAGATAACGGCTGCGCCGGTGTTGCTCCCCAAGCCTCGGCCACCTCCGCCTCGCCGGAGCCCTCCGCCCATCCGCAGGGCCCCACCGCGCAGGGCATGGTCGCCCCCAAGGTAATAATATAGTACTCGCTTTAAATTAGATCTTTTATCAATTTATTTGTCAGAATTTGCGTCCAAGCTTTATTCAGAACAGGCGTGCCCGAACCTGTTTGATCATATGGGTCACATTGAAAATATAAATTACTGAGTGGGCCCCCATTTAAAAAAAGGGGCACTTTTTTTTACTGTTTTAAAGGTGGGATGCAGAAAACGCGATAAAAGGTCAGTATTTTTGTAGTTTTTTTTTCATAGCAAAACAATTTTATGGTTAAAATAAATCAAATATTGTTTAGTACAAACCTAGAGCTTAATTTTCTTCATGTGGTGTTATCAACAGTTGTTGAATATCTATCAAGAGCATGGCGATATTAGACAAAACACTTTTTAAGTGAAAAAAAAAAGTTATCATTAAATTCCAGGACACCCTTGACAGATATTCAACAACTGTTGAAATCACCGCGTGAAGAAAATTAAACTCTTATGTTTTTACTGAAGAAATTTTGACCAAAAATGTTTTAATATAAAAAAAACTGTCCTTTATCGCGTCCCTTACATCTCCATCTTAAAGGACCCATCTCAGGATTGGTTGAGAGGGAAATTAGATACATAGTAACTCTTGATCAAGGAGTCTACAGTAGCCCCACGGCTTCTTTGGTGCTGACTGACAGCTGACAGTCAACATTTAGGTATATACCTAAATTTTGATCGTAAGAAGTGACAGCTGCTAAACACATGTTGTTGCAGATAATATGGTTCGGCGTAGGGATACATAAATTGGTCTGGTAACTTTTAAAAGCTGTGAGCTGTCATTCAGCACCAAAGAAGCCATGGGGCTACTGTAGATGGGAGGTGCAGGTAAACAGCGAGTGAGAGGAGAAGACCAGAAACAAATATAGGAAGAAGAAAGAAAGAGTGCATTGAGTGGTCACTTCGAGCAACGCTTTTCTATACTTCTGACAAAAAAGAAAAAAAAAAAGATTCTTCCAACCTAATTGTTAATTAACGGAAAAAAAAATTGAATCACAAATTAAAATTCCATTTTCAACGTGCACATCTTTTTTTTTTTCACAAGGGCTATTAGTTTTAAAATGTCAATCATCTGCTTGCGGTAGATATCGAGCAATGCTAATAACCGAGCGCCAAATAAACTCTTCACTTTATTAGTAATGATATTTAGATTTCAGGGTTTCAAAGAAGTTAAAAATAGTGCAAATATCTCATCTAAATCTATGAGGCCTATCATGATTTTCTCCCTGAACCTCTAATAAATGAGAATATAAGTTTTTTTGATAAAATACATTGATGCATCCAGTTAAATTACTGGTCTGGGGTCGTGTTGTTGAGTTCATATAATTATAATTGGTTCTGAACCACCAATAAACAGTATTAGAACTCATAACATTTAGAAAAAAAAAAAATATTATTATTATTATTTTTTTTTTCCAAATTTTGAACCTGATATTTTCCCGAATCCTCATATCTCGAATATCTTAAAGGATTCTAGGATTCCATCCTTATGAGATTTATTCCTTGGTTTGCATGTTAATTGTTGCCGTTTTTGTTAATTTACATCTGACTGAGGTGCCGATCTCTCCCGTACAGATACCGTCGGCGTTCTCCTCCGCCACCGCGACGCCGGTCTCCTCCTCCTCGACGTCGACCCAGATCGCGTTCAAGGTCTCGCAGCCCAGCTCGTCGCAGGCGTTACAGCCGTTCGAGTTCCAGCAGCTCTCGCTAGAACGATCTGCTGTGTGTATATACACACATTTTGTGTGTGTGTAATTCTTTAAGACAAGTTTTAATTATTAAAAAATAAAGTTGAAATGTGCATAATTAAAATTTAATCACTTTTATGTTTTTTTTTGTTGTATTTACCATATCCACGACCTAAGAACAATTGCAAGCCAAGAAGGCGCCTCAACTTAGAAAAGCTGGAACACTAAAACTTTGTTATAAAGAGCAGAAAATAAAACACGATGTCTAGCTAAACTAAATTTTAAAATTCCTTAAGTTTACCAAAGCCAATTTCCCACCACTATGTAGTCCACCCTCCCATTATTTTAATAATTTGTTTAGACTGGCACAGGTTCTGAAATTGTGTCACACTATGAAGTGTCTAATTCAGCCTAAATCATTGAGTTGTGCGAAGTTAAATTTTAGTGAACGCATATTGCGACATTAAAATATCACCTTAACCAACCAGTACATTTTAAAATTGTCGTGAGATACTTTTTTTTTTTTTTAGTAGTTTAGTTTATTCATCCTTTAATGTAATAAAATTCTCACGCATGCACATAGCTATGACTCAACTTTGTCTATAAAGACATGTGGTTGAGGGGTGGAAAGATAATATGAAAATCACATGTTGACAGAGATTTGCAATGTGTATTAAATGGGATAAAAATATTATTTTACCAATTGTAAGTATAAGTTTCATTATAATTTCAGTGAATGTGAAAATTCTGAAAATTGATCAAATTCCCAAGGTCGCTGGACATCCTGCTAAAGCGTGACCTATGGCGATAGTAATAAGTACATGTATTGCCCAATTGATTTAAATAAAAACCTGCAAACTAATTTTTTAATGTTCGCTTTTTTTTTTAAATTCAATCTTTGTTCACAAAACTACACATTGCAGATCATTTTAAAGAATGGTAAACTAATTCCACTTTTTCAATTCAAAGTAGGAGTGTGTGAAGAATTTCAAGGTCTTGATTTGGATTGAAACAAATGTCGCCTTCAACTTCGCGTAACAAGAAAATATTTTAGCTTCAAGAGTTAAAAAGCTTCATCGATATAAATATTGAGAGCTAAAATAATATCCCAATCTTATTTTGAAAGTAAAAGTGAGTCTAGAAAAACAAAAATCGGCTTTAAGAAATTAAAAAACAAAAACAAATTGGGAATTTCTAATGATACTGTTTTGACTAAAAAGTAGGCCGTAATTCACACAGCTCTTCCTAGTTGATCTCTGCAACAAACTTTTACATAAGTGTCCTCTCTCCTACAAAATTGTCAAGGGTGCTAGTTGTCTCTCTCCCACAGTAATGCTCAATCCGTCTGTTAGGACCTATAGATAACTTGTGCAATAGACAAGAAACATCTATCTAGCTTGCAAGCTGATGTTGTAAAACGAGACTACTTGGACTTTGTATCAAAGCAAGAAGTTATTGACCAGCTTGATAAGTTCTTCATGAATATTTTTTCTAAAGTAACTGCATCCCAGGAACTACAATATTTTACTAAAAAAAAAATCTTGTTCTCTTCCATAGCAATACGCTGTTGAGCAAAGTTTTTCTGTGAATAAAGAATGTCTGATTGAAAACCTACATGAGGACAGACTTATTGCTCAACGTGTAACTTATGATGTAGTCATTGCAGCCGGGGGTCTTCTAAATATGACATTTTCAAAAAATATGATTCATGCTGTAAGGAATGCATCAGGATTAAGGAAAGAAGCGCTTGAAAAGAAGAAAAGGATTGAAGTCGAAAAAGAAAACAGTATCTGAAAAATAAGAACATTAAAAGTGAAAAGAAGAACAGTTTGGCAAAAATCAAAGAAAGAGGCAGAAGTTTTTAAACATGAAATGCAAAAATTTCCTGCAACTCTTCTTTATTTTTGGCCAGCAATACAAGATCTGCGTATTTTATTGTGTTGATGACACTTCCATCTAGGACTTCCCTAACCAGCCACTCTCTATACAAGTTGAACAGACTGGGTGACAAACAGCACCCATGCTTCACTCCTCTTCCTATCTCTTCATGAAACTAATTTAAAATTCAATTTAATTTTAAAAAAACCCGCCCGGTGGCGTAGTTGGCTAACGCGCTTGTGTTGAGCTCGACTGCTGAGTACGGGGAGATCGAGGTTCGAATCTCGGTCGGGTGAACTTTTTTTTTTTCCTAAATGGTTTTCCACTCTCCCTCCACGCAAATGCGGGTTCACTTCCTCTAATTCAACCTTCCAATTCCTAATCCATTAGCGTAATTAGTACTTAAAGCGTATAACCCGAACGGGTAGTAAGACGAGGTGCTAAATTATTATATTATTATTAATTTTAAAAATGACACCTGGACATAGAAATCAAACTCTGGCCTTTTGGTTTAGTATGCCAATTCTCTAACCACTGAGCTATCCAAGAGTCGTCTCATGCCCAGGTTCATTCTTCACTCAAATTATATTATGATTCAAAATGTTGAAATATATATTATTGTTCATGTTTTCATCGTTAATAAACATAGATACCTTCAAAATCTGAGATGTATTAAATCTGAGACCCACTTATGGTGTCACAAAAACTTCATCTATGAAATAATAACATTCACGCTTGGTATGGAAAGTTACGTTACACAGTTTGGAGAAGGGGGGGTGGGGGGGGGTGGCAGGATAAATGTATACTTTGTGTTACATGGGAGTTGAAGAAATATGATCTTACCGCCCATTACCTCAACCTAAGTTTTATTATATCGGAACTCATCAAGAGGGAGTGTAAAAATGCGCAATGCAACTTCTTAAAATTAGAAACCTAAATAAGGATGAAAATGAAATTGGTAAAAAAAAAATGATAAAGACATTTAGAAAGGACTATTTAAAAGGACTAACACAGGAAATGAACATTTGATGCGACTATATAATATATCTCTTCAAGGAAAACTTCTTTTAACTTTTAGACAGATCAAATTTCTTCAAGAGGCAGCCATTACCTCTTTGTCCAGTGTCAGCAGTGTCAAGTGTGAACTGTGTTATTCTTTTCATTGTAAAAAGCCATTTTGTGTTCATTCCCTTTTACGTGTTTTAATCCAGTTTTTTTGTACCTTCTACCAAATATAACAAAAATAACTCAAAAGTGAAAAAGAGGTTTTCCTTAAAGAGATACTTTTCTATTAATTTATACAATTACATTTATTATTAGTAAGTACAAACTCAATTCTTTTCCAGCAATTTTACTTCACTAGTCAAAAAAGATAATTTGTGATTTATTTTTTCATCTTCCCCCCCCCCCCCCCATTTATTAGAGGTATTTAATGTGCACTTTCTGAATCGACTGATTGTATCAGACACAACTTACAAACTAACCTAAATCTAGAACAGACACAACATCCAGCCCCGTGCATTAATTTATCACTGTGAAAGGGGAAACCCACTTTTCACCAATGATAAATTTGTTTCTGCCATGCCGGGAATCGACCTGAGGACCTTTAGGCTCAGTAAGAGAGAAACACTATCGACTGAGCTAAAGCCTCACACGTTTTTTTTTTAAATATCTAATTCTATCTAATCAATGTTTCATGTAATATTAATCCTTGATTCACAAAGTTTGGGCAAAACTTCTCCACACTTGGCGCTTATTTTAATATGAGCGAGTTTATCACCCCTAGTAGCACCTATATTTACTATAGCTATAGGTTTGTTAAGTTCACGGGCTTGCAGCAAGATGCGATACCCTGAAAAAACTGAGAGCGATGACCCCAAGACCAAAAGCGAGTCACTACGTTCCAATTCTCGTCTCACAGATTCCAGCCGCGTCCTGGGGACGTTGTCGCCGAAAAAACACGATGTCTGGTTTTAGGATGCCGCCACACTTCGTACAACTCGGTATTTCGAATCCTCCTACTTCTTCCTGAAACAATTGCAAAGAGAAAATAATGTTGAGATAACGTTGAAAAAAAAAAAATCAGACTATTTTACCATTACGACTAAAAGTGTGTGAGAGCTGGTTGTTGCGTTTGCTTTAGAATTAAGCTAGTTTAGTCAATCGGTTCAAAAAACTAGGCTACAGGTTAAATATCTCAAACCTGTGTCGATGGCCGCATGGTCTAAGGTGTCATTCTCAGAATAGACTAGATCACGATGACAGGGAGATTGGAGTTCGAATCCCATTCGTGTGTACAGAGTTTTTTTATTCCTAAATGATTTCTCAGTCTCCCTTCATGCAAATGCAGTCTCTAAATTTAAATTTCCCAATCATTTGTGTATAATAGGGTGTTGAAAAACTGGAGTTAACCGAGAATTTGAAGTGGGGGGAGGTGAACGGGAATAAATAGAGAATCTGGTAAATAACAACAACAAAATCTGGGAAAATGTTGTTTTACTGAAAATATGAAATGTAATAATTATTAAATCAGTAAATTACAATGTATTTTTTTGTTTGTAGCTGTGTAATATATTTTATAATTTTTTAATTACTAGTAGACTGTTAAATACAAATACATGTTTATTTAAATTTTAAATCTTATTATTATTCATAAATAAGATTAATTAAAGAACATGAGATGGGGCGATTACAAAGGGTTGTGACATACTTTTTGAGTCGGGGGGGGGGGGGGGGGATTTTAGGAAATGATGAAGGAAATCAGGTATAAAGTCAGAAATTTCATTAGTCAAGTTGAGTAAACACCATGGACATAAACAGGTAGTAAAAGATGCAATGCAATAGAAAAAAAACAAACTTGAAATAAAATAAAAAGCAATCGTTTAGTTTTGAGTCACAAATAAGATGCACCACTGTAAAAGAGGTAAGCACGAAGAGGATAGTTTGAAAAAAAAAAAGTGTGATTCCAGAGAGGATGAGAAAATTACACGACAGAAACCCCAATATTCTCGGTCAATATTCGCACCTTGACCCTAGAACAGTGATCGGTGTTAAAGAAATCTTAGCATCTTGACTACTCGAAATACCATTGGCGAGAGTAATTTATGTTTGAATCGCAGTTCTATACACTTGGAGCAGCAACAGGCTGAATATGATTGGTAAGAACTGGGCTACAATTCAATCGATCCATATTTATAAAAGATACGTAAAATTGCCCGTATTTTCCATTATAATGACAAGTTTTAAAGATTTGGCTAACTTAGTTTCTTTTAATCAGTTTGTTTAAGGTACAGAAGTCGGGAATTTGAGATAAGGTAAGTGTTTTTGTAGTTTTTATAGCAAAACTTCTTTTGTCCAAAATAGATCAAATATTTCTCCAATACAAACGTAGAGTTGAATTTTCTTCACACGGTGATATAAACACTTGTCGAATATCTGTCGAAGATGTCCTGGAATTAGATGACAATTTTTTCTCTTCATTTAAAAAGTTTCTCATCAAATGTCACCATGCTTGTCCATACTAATATTATAAAGAGGAAAAATTTTATTTTTTGTTTGTAATGGATAAACTCAAAAACTACTGGACTGATTTTAAAAATTCTTTCACCATATAAAGCTACATTATCAGCGAGTAACATAGGCTATATTTTATTTTGAAATTTTAATTTATTCCTCATAAAAATGTCGATAGTATATTATATAGTCGTTGGAAAAAAAAGTTGTTGAAAGGAAAGTGGGGTTGGTGAAGGGGGCGGGGGGCTATGGGTGAGGATAGAGGAATGAGATGAAAATAGGAGGGAGGATAAAAAGAGGGAGGGGCTATACAGTGATGGTAGGCTGTATTTAAAAAAAAAGTAAAAAAAGTTTTGTTTTTATATTGACATGATGGATGATTTGAAGCTTTGTTTTACAGGATTCTTTACAATATTTTTTTTCACGAGGAAGGGGCTGTGACAGATATTCAACAACTGTTGACATCACCGTGGGAAGAAAATAATATAAAATAATAATTGTTTCTACTGGAAAAACATTTGATTTTGGACAAAAAAAAAGTTCAAAAACACTAGCCTTTTATTGTCTCGACCACATCACCACCTTAAGTTTATGTGTTGGCTATTGGAGACATTAAATGAAATGTTAAAACGTTGACTAAAAGGTTTTTCCATTGTTTTATTTCTATGCCAATTTTTTTTTTTTTACAATGCGTCTTACTACTTATCCGGGTTATCCGGTATTTATACTAATGAGGTAAGAATGAGTAAGGTAGTAGTGTACCCTCCCTTGTATGGTGAGAGTAAAACCATTTATGAAAAACCACCCGAGTGAGATACGAACCTCGATCGCCCCGTCCTCGGCAGTCTTGCCCAACACAAAACTGGCACGTTAGCTAACTACGCCACCGAGGCGGCTAATAAAATAGATATTAAGCCATGGTTTTTTTTCCCCTCCTTACCTGTGACAACTCGACATCCCCATCAGGCCGAATAGTTTTCGAGACGATCGTCATGTTCGGGTTTAGCTTAGCGAGCGCCGTTTGAAAATCATTTCTATATATTCTATTGTCACATCCGAGGCACATGACGTGGAACGCTGTCCCGTGTAGCTCCAGGACGTTCCTACTTCCGGCTTTATGGTGGAGTCTGTCTACGTTCTGGGTGATGACACAGCTCACTCTCTTAAGGGCACCTCGAGCTGGTACAAAGCGAGATGGGTCTGGTTAGGACGGAAAGAACTGAATCTTGGCCAACCGATGTAATTTCTGGCCCAATAACGTTTTCGTACTTGGTCGCTTCTGACGAAATCTTGGTACTGTACCGGTTTGTTGGTATTACGAGCGTACAGCCCGACTTCTTCGGATCGTAATCGGGTATCCCACTCTCTGTAGAGATGCCCGCGCCGGTCAAGACGCAGATATTTTCCCGACATTTTAGAAAATGTTTCAACTGTTCTATTTCTGCTTCGTCGGCTGGATTGTGCTTTGGTACAAAAGCTAGACTATGGAGTGAGCATTTAGACCTGAACGAAATGATCCATGTTCTATGGTGACGCAGTATTAATTCGAGTGCCATTTCACTGACGCATGAAAATTGCCTTTTTTACTTATTAATAAGACTACTGTTTATTATATGTATTTACAATTAATTAAATACAAAAACAAAGGTTAACTTGTATTACACTCAAGGCTATTGGGTAGATTTAAGTTTACTGTAATTCTTACTAAGCAATCAAACATGGTAACCATGGTATGAATAAACTTAGATAGTTTATTTACGTAATACACACTAAATATAGCTAACATAACCTCAATTATGTCAATCTACCATTTCAATCATTATCACAGACGACGATTATAAGAAGGAATTCACGGAAACAATAATTGGGTAACTCTTACGCATGCGCAACGATTGAACACGAAACAAACATGGTACACATAGCTAATAAGTCCAACTTAGCTTTGTAAAAAAGTGAAACCACGAACGAGAATTAAATTGAAATAAAACGAATTAAAAATAAAATTTGAGAATATGTTTTAATACATTTCTTTAATATACTTTTAATGTTCTTAAATCATCGCACTTGCGAACCACTACATACCTTATTTCTATCGGGATTTTGATGTTATCCAGGCAAGGTTTAATAAAATATACCCCATTTGCTATAGAATATTTTAGAAGATAAAAATAAAATATGTAGAAAAGCTAACAATTTTTTGGGGACTATTATTTATATTTTAACATAAATACGTTTTTTTTTACTTTTATGAACCAAGATTTTAACGCTTTTCATTAATATCTAAGGAAAATTTATTGTTTTTGTTGTGGTCGCTTGGAGCCGGATAACTTGCAAGTAGTTTGACATGTCCAGAGTTTTTGAAATACTTTCTAGAATTTAAAAAGTTTTAAAATGGGAACGTGCTTATGTGTGAAGTTTTTGTTGTTGTTTAAACCAGTAAACTGTCTAATCTGTTATTTATTCTTGGTGGAAATACTTTATTATGTGGCAAGCAAAAATTCCGAAGAACCCCCATTTGAAAACTTTAAATGGTGAGTAATTTTTTAGCGAATGGAGCTGTTTCATAAATATTTTTTCTAAAAATTTAAGAACCTCGAGAAGCGTGGCATATCAGAAAAAGTTTTCTGACAAATACAAAGCTCTCAGAAAGAGTGGTCTCGCTTTGGTAGGTAAAAGCTTCCCATTATTATTTGTAATAGCCTCTGTTTCACAGATTTCGTCTGTCTACGCCTTGCTCTAGTCTAGACAATTCTCTTTCGTAGAGTTTAAATTGTACATATTTTCCTACTTTCTCAATGGTTGGCACGGTCCTTAATAAAGGATACGGTTTATATAAAACGTTATTTCCATTTCTAAGGATTTGAGGACTATAAGGATGCTGAGCCTACGGACTCTATATATGAGGCAGGGTTTTGTCATGATTGTGTACAAAATTTATTTGTGTTTCATTTTATAGTTTTGGTCTTTATGCGCATTGCTCATGTATGATTTAAGATTTTTGTTTCATGGATATTATTATTTAAGCATCCGCTGGGCAATTCAATATTGTGCCTTGATGTTAACCATCCAAGGTAGAGTAATAAGATTATCGGCTTGGGGAAATCGTGTGATAGGAACCTCTTGACGTATTTTAAAAGAATTTTTACTTATTTCCCAAAAGTATTAATCTAAAACATAAACATAATCATATTATTATACAAGAAAATATAAGAATCATCATCTCAAAATGTCACTCTTTCATGTTTTCATTGTTGCAAATTAGGGATGGGTTGTGAAATCACAACCTTCTCCTTTGTCACTGTTCCTATGACGTCACATTCACAACCTGTTCCTGACAAATGAAAGGAACTGTTCCTTTTTGTCACTGGTCCACGGATCAAATACATGCTGTGACAGGTCCGTAGTAAACTTGTTCCTCGTCTCTCTGTCACAGACAGCGCTGTAACAGGTCCAAAGTAACCCTGCTCCTTGTCTCTGTCACAGACAGCACTGTAACAGGTCCGGAGCAACCTTATCTATTAATATAGGCCTAGCTTAGAGTTGGTTTGAGGAGTCACAAATGAGTTTTGAAGGGGAAAGCTCTCGTAGTACAAAACATTATTTCCACAATACAAGCACAGTATGTGATGTATTCTCACAATAAATTGTTACATTGATGAGTGACATTGAAGGGACCCGCTTGGTGATCAAATGATTTAAGGCAAGAATCAGCAATCTACTGACTGATTTTATCTAGCCCACAAAATATTTAGCAAACAACAATTTGTTCAAAAAATTGACTTAATAGCTAATTACTAATTGGGAAATGTAAAATTGAACTTTTTTTTGCTCTACTTTTTTTTCAAATTAGCCTAACATTTTTTCAAAACCCATAAAGCCCACAATATCAAAAAGGTTGCCAGCCTCTGGTCTCTGGCTTCACTCTCACACTAGAATGGACTGGCGATAACAGTGAGATTGAAGTTAGATTCCGTTTGGGTGCATTAAGGGTGATTTTTCTTAAAACGTTTTCAACTCTCATTCCAAACAAATGGGGGTGCACTTCTTCTAGAATCAACCATCTTCATTTTTAACACATTGGCGTAATTAGCATAAATGCGTAAAACCCGAACGGGCAGTAGATGCGGTGCTAAAAAATAACTAGGCCGTGACTAGGTACGAATACTGTCACTGTGACAAAAAAGAGCTGGTAAAAATAACAGGGCCATTGGTGGAGCAGTGACAGATTGCTCTTGCTCCACTAAAGTAGCAGTTTTTCCCATCCCTATTGCAAATTAATCGACTACCAAAGAGCAAGGACTAAACAGTTCGGTAACGTTCTCATTTTCCGTCTTACTTCGCCTGATCCGGGAATTATTAAAAAAAAATTAAAATAAAGCAACATACAAACTTTATTTCTCCTTACACTCATGAAAGGAGAGAAATATTAAAATACTGTTTGTGTGTATGTGTACATCTTTAGGAGCATAAACTTTTTGAAATAAATTTGCCCAAATTAGTTTTATTTAATAACAATTTTATTTTTCTTGGTGTAAATATTAAATAGGAACGCATAAACATTCAATCTAAGAACAATTAAAAAAAATTAGTGGCCGCATTGTCGCAATAGACTGGCTTTCGATGACGGGGTTCGATTCACGGTCGGGTTTAGAAAAGCACTTTATCATATATAATAAACAAAAGATTTAAAATGTTTATAACAATTTTGGTCGAATTTCAACTCTTTACAAAGGATTAAGTTTAAAAATGATATTTCATATATTTTATCGTATTCCCTAAAATAACAAGATAACTTATTATAGTCTGAATTTTTTAGGAAACCCGTTATTTTGAAAACAGAAAATTTGCTTTTCAGTACCACGTCTTACTACCCATTTACGTCACACGCCTATACTCACATAATTTTAGGGATTAGGAATTTTATATTTATAGGAAATGTGTGACGTTGTCACAGACATAATGCAAACATGGACGATCTGGCTCACCTGATCTGGTCCCCTTTGACTGGGCTGGATCTCGACTTCATGAAACACGCGCACTCAACTCCACTCAACATCACGCGGCTTACTGACCGCCCGTGGCTCGAGGCCCGATTAGAGCAAGACTCGGACAATTGAACATCAAGATGCGCTAACCCGTATGCGCCGACGGTTGTGTTCGAGTGAAACAAGACTCATCCACCGGCGCGTGATTTGAAATTATCACGAGAATAATCGAGATTTCTGTCGAAGCAACGTACACCCCTCTCCCTTCGTCCCAGTGTGATTCCCGCCGTTTGTGAACACGTGATTGACTTTGTACAGTATATAACGGCTGGACTGTGTAGTGATGTCACTCATTTCTCTGCACTCGATTAGGTGAGACACTTGTCTTAGATTTAGACGTAGGTCGTTGTTCGACGTTTTCTAAATTATGTTTGGGTTAAATTGTTCAAAATTTAAGTTTCAACTTTAAATATAAATCATGATTACTAATAGCTATATTTCTCTGAGACTGCAGGATTTGCCTGTCAGCCATTATGGTTTATGCGCTAGCTTTTTTCTTTGTACTTAACGTTGTGTCCGCCTCACGGACGGGTTGGAACTTTAGCATGGCGCCATCTTGGGGCGCTAATGGAACTTTAGCATGTCGCCATCTTGGGGCGCTAATTATTTCTGTTTAACGTGTAACTTATTTTAAATAGTTGTTCTGCTTGCTAAAAGTTAAAGATTTGTTACGATTGTGATTCTTTTTAAATTGTTACTCAACTCGGGGGGCGCGAGCCCGTGCACCCAGCACATTGGTTATTACAATAATAATAATTAGATTGAACTAATTTGATTGGGATCTATTGTAACAGGTTAGGTTTAGGTAAATCATTTTCTCTGTCGCGCCTTACAATGGCAGTCTATTATAAAACTTCATACTTATGTCAATATAGTGTCGGCATCGCCAGGTCGTGTAGACCTATACCTATTACTTGTATTTAACTTTCCTGCTAGGTTAGTCGCCTTCTGCGAGGGTCAATTTAATTATGACTACGTTGGTATTAATCATTCTGTTTTCTCTTAACGACTTGGGGTCTTGCCCCTTTATTTATTGTTTACTTCGGCCCTTATCGGCCAGTCACTCGACTTTCCTAGAGTGCCTCGCTCTTGTATGTCTGCTAGTTGTTTGTAGAATAAAATAAACTCTCTTGTAACTTACCTACCTTTTATTTATTGTAATTTGAACCTATCAAATCATATGAAGGGGGGGTTACAAATGTACCCGTATTTGCGTGGAGGCAGAGTGGAAAAAAAAACATTTAGGAAAAACCACTCTCGGTACACCCGACCGAGATTCGAACCTCGATCTCCCCGTCATCGGCAGTCTAATCTACTATGAGAGTAGCGCGTTAGATCATGCGGTTACCGAAGCGGGTAAGTTAACGTTAAGTTGATCGTGATCCCGCCAAAAGAGTCCCAGGTTCGATTCCCGGCATAACCGAAAAAAATGTATCATCGTAGAAATGTGGATTTCTCATTTCGAACAGTGATGATTTAATGACAGGGAGGATTTTTGTTAGGTCTCTACTTGATTTGAGTATTATTATTATTATTATTATTATTATTATTATTATTATTATTATTAGCACCGCGTCTTACTACCCGTCCGGGTTATACGCACTTTCGCTAATGTGTAATAGTAGGGTGATTGTGAGATGAAATGGAGGACCTACAGTTTAACGTGGAATCCGAACCACGGTGGAGGCCTGGCATTCCCCACATTCACAAGTTATGATTAATACACGTCTTGTCAGAGGTAGAAGGAAGGGTCTGGTAAATCAGATAAATCTGTGCCGGGACCGAGGATTGAACCCCGGACCCCCAACACAGAAGTCCGACACCTTACCCCTTAGACCGCCAGGTCACCTTTGATTTGAGTAGTTTTATAAATCGTGTATTGATATAATCTGTTGTTGGTTGAAAAAGTGCAAAAAAAAAACAACTATGTTTTTCTTCTCTATGGCCGTGAGAGTAAACGACAGTTTTATTCGTCTCTGTTAAATAGCTTTTGCCTGAGGGAACTCTGATTTTAAATGGTTTACTTAAAACTCCCAAGTTAAGCCATTAATGTCTGAGCCGTAGTCTTAATATAAAATGGAAAACTTTTCATGCAAAACCACTCTAAAATAAAGAATTCAAATCGTAAATTTCAAGAACGACTCCACAAATAAATCGCTTGGAAAAAAAAACCCGTCCCAACAAGCTAAATAAAAATTAGTCGATAAAAACTAAAAAAAAGGTAAGAGTGTGTTGTGTTTGTGCAAGTACTCAAAATTTTCGATCTTTTTCTCGAAAATTCCTTGTTTAATTAATTTTATTCAATTTTAAGATATATAATTTCATAACAAATGGAGTCTCTCATTAATTTTTTTTTGTCTGAAAAAAAAAGTATAATAATATTAATATATTTAAAAATTTCATTTTGTGTGACTAGACCTATAATTGTTTTCACAAAAAAAAAAAGTGTAATTCTAAAATACTTATGCTTTTACTTATTGATGGTTTAAGTATGAATGGATCTAATACAGAAACTAAACTTGAAATATTTATACACTACTATTAACTCTAAAAAAAAACCTCGGATTTCATTCTGACTCGAACGCGACTTAAAATGAAAAATGTTTAGGCTACTCCTACAATAGTAGTACAAATATTCTCAAATTGATTAACACATGTAGGTATTAACATAAAATTACATTATCTATATTTATAAAATAACATGTCCTGACTGACTGACTGATTCATCATCGCCGAGCGCAAACTATCAAGGCTACAAGCATGAAATTCGGACTGTATATTCATTTTGTTATGTAGGCACCCACTAAGAAAGGATTTTAGAAAATTCCACCCCAAAGGGGTCAAAATAGGGGATGATAATATGTATGATAATATGTATGAAAGTCCGTCATTTTGAAAGTTACATAAACAAAATTTTGTATTTCGGTTATTGACGTAAACAAATAAATACGTGTTTCAGGAATTTTGGAAATTTTATTTAATAAGGGATGAAAAAAGGGGGTGAAAGTTTGTATCGGACTTGCATTATTTTTGATGTGAGGTCAAGTTATGTTCATCAACGTAACGTAATATTTTAAATTAATCTGTAAATACATATGTATATTTTCGTATTTGTATATAATCAACTTCCACGCGAGCAAAGCCGCGGGTAACAGCTATCTAGTTATACTATAAAGCCACACGGCTGACTCATTCACTCACTGACATTAATGTTTACCCACTTACAGATGAGATAGAAACTTGAAATTTGGCAAACTTATAGCGTCTAGCCTGTAACCAACGGGACAGTTCCCAAAAAGTTAAAAATTTAATTTTTTAACCCCCGAAAAAAAATTCAAAATGTCGGAGCAACTTTAAAGTCGGTACGGACCTTTCTTTGGAGTTCTCTTGTGGCTAAACGGTAAGACCTATATAAAAAAAATCGGCTCTTGAATTACATTAGTTTACATCCACTTGCAAAGAAAACTCACCGGGGGTTTGGGGGCGGAGCCCCCAGCGACCAAAGTAAGTATTATATATATTTAAGAACCGCGTCTTACTACCCGTTCGGGTTATAAGTTTATGTGCTAATTACGCTAATTGTTTTAGTAACTAGAAAGGCTATAATCATATGAAGTGTTACCCGAATTTGTCTTGAGGGAGAGTGGAAAAAACCAACCCTCAGTACACCCGACCCAGATTCGAACCTCGATCTCCCCGTCATCGGAGGTCTATTCTTTTACGAAAGTAGCGCGTTATATAACGCGGCCACCGAAACGGGGCTCTGCCTTAGTTACCATATAAAAAGAAATGAAATAACTTCTAAAGCCATTTAATAGTCATAAATGTTGCCTTCTGCTACGGTGGTTATGAAACTGCACCACTCACCCTAAAGATAATTTCTGTGTGCGCCACTGTCTCTTCAGTCAAGGAGCGAACATTGAAATGAAGTGGATTTAGAAA
Organism: Timema cristinae; assembly: GCA_039000515.1. Lineage (NCBI taxonomy): Eukaryota > Metazoa > Arthropoda > Insecta > Phasmatodea > Timematidae > Timema > Timema cristinae. The sequence continues at coordinate 28,340,186 of JBCFYV010011135.1, forward strand.
CTGTAAAAACACACACACGCACAAATTCTCAACTAAAATATCCCTTCTAAACACACACATGATTAAAACGAGGCATTACTTTTGTCTCACTAATTAATATAATGATGCCCTGCGGTTTCTCAGATACTTTTTTTTTTTTTTTCACCATTTCGAGAAACGTAATTAAATGTTTTGAAGTCTCAAAATGAGCTCGTTTCTGGTCGTTGAACTAATCAAACGACCAATTTTTCCGTGCAAACAGTCTGGAAGTCTACTCGTAACTTGGTGGGTAAACTTAACCACAGTACGTTAAAGACTCGCTTTAAATCGGCTTGGTCGGTGACCTGGCGGTCTAGGGGGGTAAGGTGTCCAGACTTCTGTGCTAGGGTCCGGGGTTCAATCCTCGGTCCCGGCACAGATTTATCTGATTACCAAACCCTTCCTTCACCTCTGACAAGACGTGTATTAATCACAACTTGTGAATGTGTGGAATACCAGGCCTCCACCGTGGTTCGGATCCCACGTTAAACTGTAGGTCCTTCATTTCATCTCACAATCACCCTCCCATTACACATTATCGTAAGTGCGTGTAACCCGAACGGGTAGTAAGACGCGGTGTTAATAATAATAATAAATCGGCTTGGTGACACATGAAGAAAAACCCAAAAATGTTGGTTGATGGGGGGAGGGGGGGGGGGAGGGAGAAGAGAGATGAAATAGATAGTGATCAGTTATCTTCTTAAAGTGAGACGGTGAAGGCTAAGAGTTAGGGGCAGTATATTTTTTTTTTGCAATTGTTATAGCAACAAATTTTTTTTTTCTGCACAAAATAGATAAAATATTTTAATCTTTATCACCGCGTCTTACTATCCGTTCTGGTTATAAGTGTATGTGCAAATTACGCTGTGTTAAGGATGAGTAAGGTTGAATTAAAAGGAAGTGTACACGTATTTGCATGGAGAGAGAGTGGGGAAACCACCCGACTGGACTCGGACCATGATCTTCTTCCGTCATCGGCAGTCTTATCTATTACAAAATAAACGCTTTAGACCATGTGGCCACAGAAGCGGGTTTCTTCAAAATGGTGATAAGCAACAGTTCATGAAACCCGTTTAGATGGCCACGTGGTCTAACGCGCTACTCTCGCAGTAGACTAGACTGCCGATGACGCGAAGATCGAGTTTCGAATCTGTCAGGTGTACTGAGGGTAGTTTTTTTCCTAAATGGTTTTTCCACTCTCCCTATACACAAATGCTGGTGCACTTTTTATAAATATAGCCTTACTAATCCCTAAGACCATTAACATAATTATTACGTATGGTAACTGTTTAACCCGAACGGTTAGTAAGACGTGATGCTAAAACAATATATAAAAAATTGGAATGATTTTTTTTCACTCACTGCTTCTTACTACCTTTTTTGGATTTTACGAATTTAAATTACGTTAATAGGTTAAGGATCATTAAGGTAGTAAAATGAGGAAATGTACCAGTATTCCCATGTAGGTAAAGTTAAAAATGCTCCTACTCTAATACTCGACCTGAATATGAAACCCCCATCTCCCGATTGATTAATTAATTAATTAATCATTAATGAGCTAGAAAGTTCACGTGTCCAAACATGTGGGTCAACAAAGTTATAGCAATTATTACTCTAACAATATAAATACATTTTTTTATTTGAAGCTATGGTATCAACAAATCATTTTGACAATCAACGTAAATGTAAACTGATTAAATGTTGTGTTTTAACTCTAAATATAATTCAAATTTATTAGGCCTGCCTAAAATTGCATCCAATATTACTCCATGTAAACATTTTGTCAAAGTTTTAAAACTATAATTGTAATCGCTATAATAAAACAACGCGGTAGGTATTTAAATCAAAGAAGAGATCATCATAAAAACAAACTCCAAGGATTATCTCAACGAGACCTTTCAATCGGAAAAATCTTTGATAGTAAACAAATATATTCCAAGGACTGTCTATCAAGCATTAGCTTATCAAACACATTCCAAGGCTTGTAAATTTTTTCAATCGTAATCAAACATTCTAAGGACTATTAGCAACAAAAGTTTTATCGATAACAAATATATTTCAAGGATCATATATAAAAAAAATGTTTTAGAACAATAATCATTCCAAGGACAGTATATATTTTTTATCATAAACATTTTCCAAGGATTGTCTATCAAACGAAGTTTTTGTTGTTGTTAATCACTGACAAAGATGAGCGATCGATTGAAGACCTTGATTGGTAGAATCGACCAACTGCAAGAGGAGATATGTATGATTAACACAATGTCCAAGAGGTTGGGCTCGATGAAGGAATTTCTTGAGAGAAGGAACTCGTCGATGAACGAGAAGATAAAGGCCATTGAAAGGCAGAAAGGGCTACTGGAGCAGAAGAAAGTGATGCTGGCGTTGGCCAGAGAAATAAAGCTAATTAAGGAAAGAAGCATCGGATTGTGATATAAAAGACTAACGGAGAAATAAAAATAAGCCTCGTACGAAACAGATTTTTTTTTTTCAAAATTTACCACAGGAAAGTTTAATTTTTTTTTAGATGTTTAATTTTTTTCCCCCCCACATATCTATCAATCTATTTTTATATTTCTTCCTTTATATAAACAACCATCTATCTATTTATTTATAACCCATCTATCAAGGTTGTGTTTTGTTTCAATATGTACATAATATGTGAGATATTTTCAAACTTAGTTATAAAACATAAAATTAAAATTAAATATTTAAATTAACAGAGATGAAATTGTTTATATATAAATTCGAAACAAGTTAACGTTAAACTAAATATATTTAAAAATAGAATCGGAACGGCGCAAAAGCAATCTTATGAAAAACGACATTATTATGACATTAGAGGTTAATACACATCCGCACTTATGGTCATGAGGTTTAAGACATCAGGCTCTTAAGAAAGTGGATTTATGGGGAGGTTGAGGTTAGAAACTGGTTCGGGTGTTTTTTTTTTGGGGAGCTTACAATTTCTTTTCAAACTAATTTGGGCGCAATTCCTCTAAAATAATCTCATTTTTACCTCTTATATTATAGTCGTTAATAGCCTGGATATTGAACGTAATGTTAAAATAATTGGTTTCAACACAAAAGTTTGTTTAACGGCATAATATAATAATAATAATAATAATATTTAGCACCGCGTTTTACTACCCGTTCGGTTTATACGCTTTAAGTACTAATTACGCTAATGGATTAGGATTTGGGAAGGTTGAATTAGAGGAAGTGAACCCGCACTTGCGTGGAGGTAGAGTGGAAAACCATTTAAGAAAAACCACCCCCAGTTCACCCGACCGAGATTCGAACCTCGACCTTCCCGTCCTCAGCAGTCGAGCTCAACATGACTAACGCGTTAGCCAACTACGCCACCGAGGTGGGTCAACGGCTTAATCATAAGGATCATGGAAAGCTGAGTAGGTTAGATAAAATGCAGCCACACTAGCGTTGAGTAGGGATGGGAGGATGATATTAAATAATTATTTTTTAATATTTTAAAGGTATAGGTGGAAAATATAATTAAATTCAAATTGAGTTAATGCTGCCATCTGTTAGACATTCATGATACCTTTCTTATTAACTTTATATATGGTTAAAAGAGGTTTCTGTTATATTTAAATTAATTAAAAAATGTGTTTCCTGGGTTTCTGGTGAGGTTTGAGATATAAAAGTGTTTCCTGGGTTTCAGGTTAGGTTTGAAATATAAAAGTGTTTCCTGGGTTTATTGTGAGGTTTGAGATATAAAAGCGTTTCTTGGGTTTCTTGTGAGGTTTGAAATATTAAAGTGTTTCCTGGGTTTCTTGTGAGGTTTGAGATATAAAAGCGTTTCCTGGGGTTCTTGTGAGGTTTGAGATATAAAAGTGTTTCCTGGGTTTCTTGTGAGGTTTGAGATATAAAAGTGTTTCCTGGGTTTCTTATGAGGTTTGAGATATAAAAGTGTTTCCTAGGTTTATTGTGAGGTTTGAGATATAAAAGCGTTTCCTGGGGTTCTTGTGAGGTTTGAGATATAAAAGTGTTTCCTGGGTTTCTTATGAGGTTTGAGATATAAAAGTGTTTCCTGGGTTTATTGTGAGGTTTGAGATATAAAAGTGTTTCCTGGGGTTCTTGTGAGGTTTTAGATATAAAAGTGTTTCTTGGGTTTCTTGTGAGATTTGAGGTATAAAAGTGTTTCCTGGGTTTCTTGTGAGGTTTGAGGTATAAAAGTGTTTCCTGGAAACTGGGTGAAATGTATCTTTCACCCAGTTTCCCTTGTATTCTTTATTTGGAAAACACATTCTCAAATGATTCCGGCCAAGATTCGAACCTCAACCACACCGTCACTTGAAGTCCTTTCTTTTGCGAGTCTGTCGTCTTAGACCGTGGGGACCACTGGTACATGCTCCATGTTCTAGAACTACAATACAAACCAGATGTTACAAACTAGGAAACTTTTCCTTCTCCCTGGAATCTGATGATAGGGTACAAAGTTTAATCGTCCGCTTGACAGCCATAAAGATTTTAAATTGCCCTTCTTACCTCCCCCCCTCCCCCTCACCCTTGAGTTTATCAGTGTTCTCAAATCCTTCCTTCTTACCTCTTTTTTTTTATTCCTTCATACCTTTCTCTACCTTACAAAATAAAAGTTTAAATTTTTCTCAGTTTATGAGTAACAAAAAGTTTTAAAGTGTTTTCCGAAACTTATTATTTTTCTCCCTAATGTAAAAAAAAAAAGCAGGAATATTTTTCGTGTGTAGTCATACAGAATTGGAAAAAAGGAGAAAATATGGCCCCGTCTTAATACTCATTGACGTGTTAGGCCTGGTTCAAATTGGTGAGGAATTTATTATTAATAATTTGGTCGACGTCCAATGTGCCAAAAGCCCCCCCCCCCTCACCTATTTTTTTTTATTCTACCGCATACTAGTACACTTTCGGGATAGAAGTATACATTGATCATGTTAATTAAAAGGGATTATGAATGTATAATTTTAGAAGAAATGCACCCGAATATGTGGGTAGGGAGAGTGGGAAAAAAATCTAATTAAACTACTGTACCCTTCCTGCATCCTTAGGGAGAGGACGTGTAAAATTACAACATTAAAAACAAACAAGAACATTTCATAGTGTCAGAGTGACCCATATGAACAATACTATATATATATATATATATATATATATATATAATGTGAACTGTATCCAGTGGGTCGCTTCACATATAAATCTAAAAAAAGAAAGAATGATCATCAAACAGCAGGAGGTAATTTGTTAATTGCACAACATCGGTAATTGTTTTGGGCGGGACGAAACATAAAAAGATAAATCAGAGGTGAAAGATTTCATTGTAATTTATTAAAATGAAGGAATATAGTAGTTTTAAACAATACAACATATGTTTCAAAAGTCTTCTTAGTATCTTCAATACTATGATGTGTCAAAAAATATTTACTCGCTATATAAATAATAATAATAATAATTACTGTTTTCATAGAGAACAAAACTTATCCATCCCATGTATGTAATACAGTCCGAATGCTTTTAATAATTCTCAAAAGGTACTATTCAGAAATATTCATTCAAAATAGCTAATATACAAACATCAGATTCTCGTTTTAATCTCTATGATCCAAAAGCTATAATTTTAAACATAAATAATAAGTATTTCAATACTTTAAAACTCATAATAAAGAAAATCAAAAGGATATACTATCAAATAAAAGATTGCATCAACAACCCAGATTACCTAATAAATGATGATATATATATATCAATCTATCCCATTTAACCAGGAATTCAAGTAAATACAAAGCGACCAATAAATTCTCATATTTAATGGTCTAGCCAAACTTAAAGTATTAAATATTTGACCATTAAGGAACAATTTATTAAAACGAAGTTTCTTTCAATATTAATAGAATTATGCCATAAGAGCCAACATATTCTTTTTTTTAACGCGTATATTCATACGTCATCAGGTATGTTTTTATAACTGGTAAAGTCCAAGAATATTCAGAATATTCAATGTTGAATTATTTACAAGAGGTAAATGAAAGATTGATATCCATTAGCTATCAATAACACATCTAATTTATCAAATGGCATTTTGAAAAATTAATATTTAAAGTTATTTTGAACGAAAATATAAGAGAATCAAATAGCGGAAGCTATTATTTATGCTTTTTATTGAGGAATTCTCCGTCTAGATTTCATATGCTGAAAATTGAAAAATGACTCCTGAACATGGGAATCGAACCCGGGACCTTTGGCTTAGTACGCCAATGGTCTAACCACTGAGCTATCCAGGAATCGTCCCGTGCCCAGGGTCATCAAAGACTCTGCCTTAAATTATGAGTGAAGAATGACCCTGGACACGGTACGATTTCTGGATAGCTCAGTGGTTAGAGCATTAGCGTACAAAGCCAAAGGTCCCGGGTTCAATTCCCATGTTCAGGAGTCATTTTTCAATTTTCAGAAGAAGAAAATATTAAAGCTTTAGAAAAGTTCGATTCTTAAATCTAAAGGAGTCCATATAATGAAAATTAAATATATTAATATTTGAAGCAATGTCCAGAAGATTAAAAAAAAAAAAAGTTCAATTTATTTTTAGCGATGATTAATTTTGAAACTAAAGTTTAAATGTTTTTATAAATATATTTGTCGAAACAATAATTTTGATTAGTCAGCTCAGGCCGAAATATAATTTTGAAAGTCTTAAATTTTCCTGGACAAGAAGTGTCCTCGGTGAGAATCCAAACGAAAGTAAAGTACAAGGGAAAAATCATCAGTTTATATTCACTCCGCAGCCCAGCTTGAAACGTAACAGAAAGGATAAAAGGGAGGGTTGACGCGCCATGGTAGTTCTATTTATTCTGGAAGCCCATTCTAGGTCGACCCAGAATATTCTGGACTAAAGTAGTACTTTCGAGGCGTGTCAAGGGACGAGCTTGGAACTAGCTCCGTGTCCCAGCAACTTGTTCAGTCGGCAGGGCTAGTTGATATGGCTCAGACGTGTTCTATTTCGCTGGTTATCACGTTGTAGTTTAGGTTATATGGAGCGGAATATTTGTTCAAATGCTGGAAGAGGTGAGTAATATTAACCACAGTTAAATGATTTATATATAGTATTTATGTTCTTATCTCTTGTAACGTCAACGAGGTTATAATATATATATAATATTTATGTTATTGTCTCTGGTAACTTCGGCGAGGTTACAAATCTCCCCCCCCCCCTTGGTCCGCGAGAAGTGGGGGCGGGGGAGGGGGCAAGTGGTCGATCTTCAGGATGCTGAAAGGCCCCAGATAGACTAGTCTTCTGGAGAGAAGACTCCACAGGTCTCCCGGAAACTCACAGCTGACTCGTCGCGGAACCCCTTCCGACAACGCTTGTGGCGATCCAGTCTCATTTTGGCGACCTCATGAAGTGGTGGCATCCACGATACCATTCCATGTTAAGAGGTGCGATACAGCACTCCATATCTAGAGTTGCTGCACTAGAAGTTATGACGTCATCATCGGGGGTGTATGTCTGTCCACCACCGACCCCGCGAGTTGATGACTTGGTTACTTCATCACGACCAGGCAAGCTGCACACCGTGGGGGAAGGAAAGTGTAGCGGAAAAACCAATGGATAGATGTTATTACTCTGAACTGCACAGACAAATGAAATTTATTATCAAGCAGTCAACAAGATTAGTTTAATACTTTGAACCCATATATTGCTCTACTTTGCAATCCAATTGCAGGCATCCAAAATGAACGTCCTGAATTTTTGCAAGAGTCACCGATACCACAATCTTTCACTTGGGAAAATGTTATATATGATGCACCTACATTTAATTTTTTTTTCTTTTATCCAGACCGTGGGATGTCTTTCCTGAAGAAGTTCACGATACAACATTTTAACTATCTATTTTTTTTATCTGACCAGATCATGTGAACTTTTTTTTTATGTAAATAAGTTCGAGCCTTTCTTTTTGCCATATATGTTGACTATAGAAGAGCCAAGGACAGCTAAATTTTTACTCCGATGGTAACATGTAAACAACTCTCTTTAAGTTGGTAATTCCATGCCCTTCCTTTTACCTGGTTGAGTTTTATTTGAAAAAAAAAAAAGTTATTTTTTTAGAGTAATTTTTATTGATTGCGAGATATCTCACAGGATTGTGCGCCGGCTGTGTCATTTCGCTAGCATTCACACTCACACACTCACAGAATTGTGCGCCTACCTTGCTGGACTCTAACCTTGGAAGAACAATTTTTAAGAAATCCAAGACGACACATAGGGATCACAGTCCTTTTAGTGTGAATCCAACTTAAGAAAGCCACGAAAGAGAAAAGGAAATATAATCCATAAACTGACTAAGTTTTATTGATAGGGCTTTCCAGCTTATGAAAGATTCATTAAATAAGCCGCCTTATTTAGTTGTCAAAAGTGGAAATCTATATTTAGAATATAATATTAATACCAACCGTAATTTTGAGGGAGGAATTCAATCAAGGCTGTAGCAAGAAAGCAATTACGGGCGAGGGAGTTTGGGGCTCACATTCCCTTATCCACCGAAGGCTAAATATCTTCATACATATTAAAATGCCTCTAGAATATATTTTAAGTTTTTTTTATTGGTAGCTAAGGACATCGGCTTAAAGTGGCATGGAACTGGACGCGAGAAAGTATCAGTGTTTCTGCACGGTTATTTTTTATGACAAAACTTTTTTTTGACCAAAATAAAAAATAAGAAATTCCGGTGCAAATATAGGGCTTAATTTTCTTCACTTGGTGATATCAACAGTTGTTGAATATCTGTCATGAGCATAGCGGCATTAGATGACAAACTCTTTAGATGGAGATAAAAAGTTGTCACTAAATTCTACAACTGTTCATATCACCAAATGAAGAAAATTAAACTCTTATGTTTCTACTGGAGCAATATTTTTATTTAGTTTGGCCAAAAAAATTTTTGACATAAAAAACTCCAGAAGCACTGACCCTTTCTCGCTTTCTCCTCCACCCCACCTTAAGTATTATAGTAACTTTTATATCTGTCAGATAAGGTTCTTCCTATGAACATTGGACTGTAGTAACTTTTCTAGCTGTCAGATAAGGTTCTTCCTATGAACATTGGATTGTAGTAACTGTTCTAGCTGTCAGATAAGGTTCTTCCTATGAACATTGGACTGTAGTAACAGTTCTAGCTGTCAGATAAGGTTCTTCCTATGAACATTGGACTGTAGTAACTTTTCTAGCTGTCAGATAAGGTTCTTACTATGAACATTGGACTGTAGTAACTGTTCTAGCTGTCAGATAAGGTTCTTCCTATGAACATTGGACTGTAGTAACGGTTCTAGCTGTGAGATAAGGTTCTTCCTATGAACATTGTACTGTAGTAACTTTTCTAGCTGTCAGATAAGGTTCTTCCTATGAACATTGGACTGTAGTAACTGTTCTAGCTGTCAGATAAGGTTCTTTCTATGAACATTGGACTGTAGTAACTGTTCTAGCTGTCAGATAAGGTTCTTCCTATGAACATTGGACTGTAGTAATGGTTCTAGCTGTGAGATAAGGTTCTTCCTATGAACATTGTACTGTAGTAACTTTTCTAGCTGTCAGATAAGGTTCTTCCTATGAACATTGGACTGTAGTAACTGTTCTAGCTGTCAGATAAGTTTCTTCCTATGAACATTGGACTGTAGTAACTGTTCTAGCTGTCAGATAAGGTTCTTCCTATGAACATTGGACTGTAATAACTGTTCTAGCTGTCAGATAAGGTTCTTCCTGTGAACATTGGACTGTAGTAACTTTTCTAGCTGTGAGATAAGGTTCTTCCTATGAACATTGGACTGTAGTAACTTTTCTAGCTGTGAGATAAGGTTCTTCCTATGAACATTGGACTGTAGTAACTTTTCTAGCTGTCAGATAAGGTTCTTCCTATGAACATTGGACTGTAGTAACTGTTATAGCTGTGAGATAAGGTTCTTCCTATGAACATTGGACTGTATTAACTTTTCTAGCTGTCAGATAAGGTTCTTCCTATGAACATTGGACTGTAGTAACTTTTCTAGCTCTGAGATAAGGTTCTTCCTATGAACATTGGACTGTAGTACCTGTTCTGTCAGATAAGCTCCTTCCTATGAACATTGGACTGTAGTAACTGTTCTAGCTGTCAGATAAGGTTCTTCCTATGAACATTGGACTGTAGTAACTGTTATAGCTGTGAGATAAGGTTCTTCCTATGAACATTGGACTGTATTAACTTTTCTAGCTCTCAGATAAGGTTCTTCCTATGAACATTGGACTGTAGTAGCTGTTCTAGCTGTCATATAAGGTTCTTCCTATGAACATTGGACTGTAGTAACTTTTCTAGCTCTCAGATAAGGTTCTTCCTATGAACATTGGACTGTAGTAACTTTTCTATCTGTGAGATAAGGTTCTTCCTATGAACATTGGACTGTAGTACCTGTTCTGTCAGATAAGCTCCTTCCTATGAACATTGGACTGTAGTAACTGTTCTAGCTGTCAGATAAGCTCCTTCCTATGAACATTGGACTGTAGTAACTGTTCTAGCTGTCAGATAAGCTCCTTCCTATGAACATTGGACTGTAGATGATAAGTAGCACATTATAGACACGCAGAGTAACCGTGCAACCCAAAAACACCCCCCCCCCTCCCTCAGCAGGTAGATGCTCAATAAAGACTACCATCCATCTGGTCCGACACGGTGAGGATATTATACCCCCATTAGTTGCAACGTCCAGTAATGGACCTTGCTAGTCTCACCCCCTCATTCCAACACCAGCCCTTGTCTTAACACTCGTACCAACGTTACAAGTGGATATTACCTAATGCACAACTTGTAATGGTTCGGCCAGACTGGCGAGAGAGAGCTTGGTTAGCAAATAGCTCTCGATAGTTGTTGACGAGGAGGCAAAGGTTCGAATCCTGGCTCAGTGAACTGAGGGTGGTTTTTGACATGTGATTTATGGTTGTGGTTTTCTCATCCTCTCTCCAAGCTAATGGTGATTCTTATTTGTAAAGGTCTACTTTGATGATATTGAAGTATTTTAACATATCAGTTTTACACACACACACACACACACACACACACACACACACCCCACACACACACACACACACACACACACACACACACACACACACACACACACACACACACACACACACACACACACACACACACACACACACACACACACACACACACACACACACACACACACACACACACACACACACACACACACACACACACACACACACACACACACACAACACACACATGTTACTAACGGCCTAATTAATTGGTAAGGTCGTAAACTATATATATATATAGTTTATGATCTTACCAATTAAATTAGGCCGTTAGTAGCAAGTGCGCTAAACCTATCGATAGTAATAAAAATGTCAACATGAGAAGTTTTCCTGCACTCAATGAACCAACATACAATAATATTGCCCAGCGCCTGTAAACTAGACTGTTCCTGCTCGAGCGCGCGCACTTGAATAATATAACCAGTTCTATCTTTTAAGCGCTCGCTCCAGTCTGGCCGTACCCTAAGATGTTTCTTATAATTTACGTCACGGTAAGTCGAGATACGATTTATCATGTTAATGTGTTTACTTTTTATTTAATGGGATTTAAATAAACTATAACATTGAAATATAAACCATACATTCTTAAATAATTTAAAATAGTTATAAACTATAGCAATTTTTTTTACCTTGAAGTATTTTTTTTTGTAAATTAATTAAAAAAATATTCAGGAATAATAAATGTAGACACCTTTTTGTAGATTTAAAAAAAAAGTCCGTGGGAGCATTTGTTTATCTAGAATAGGAAACACGGTAAATTAATATTTAGCACCGCGTCTTACTACCCGTTCGGTTTATACGTTTTAAGTACTAATTACGCTAATGGATTAGGAATTGGGAAGGTTGAATTAGAGGAAGTGAACCCGCATTCGCGTGGAGGGAGAGGGGACAACCATTTAGGAAAAACCACCCCAAGTTCACCCGACCGAGATTCGAACCTCGATCTCCCCGTCCTCAGCAGTCGAGCTCAACACGACTAGCGCGTTAGACAACTAAGCTACCGAGGCGTGTAAACACGGTAAAGATAATTTTAAAATTTAAGTGGGTAATGATCTGGCGCGAATACTAGAGTGAGTGTGTATATTCGTCAGGGTAAGAGGGGAAGTGTTAGCAAATAAACACGATCCCTCACAAAGTGAGCTAATTTTCTTTTCTCTCTTTCTATTTCATATATTACCGTCCTAAGTGTGATAACGCCTAATGTGGGTGGATGACAAGGAGACGCGAGAAAAGACCAATGTTTTTGCAATTTTTTATGACAAAACTTTTTTTGTTGTTGTTCCAAAGAAATCAATAGAAACCTAGAGTTTAATTTTCTTCACACGGTGATATCAACAGTTGTTGAATATCTGTCATGAGCATAACGGCATTAGATGAGAGAGACTTTTTAAATGAAGAGAAAAAGTTGTCATTAAATTACAGGACACCCTTGACAGATATTCAACAACTGTTGATATCACCACGCGAGAAAAATTAAACTCTTTCAGTCTACTGAAGAAATACTTTATTTATTTTTCTAAAAAAAATTTTTTTGTCATAAAAACGGCAAAATACTGGCCTTTTCTCGCATTCTTTTCTATTTCCCTTAAGTGCGTCAAATTAAGATTCAATCCGCTTCAAAAAATCGCTTTGAATTCACCAAATAGATAAATTTCTTTTCTTCAACTAAGCCTAAATGCCCTTTTGTTTTTTACCCCTACATCACGCTAATGGGATAAGGTGGAATTTTGAAGAAACATATCAGCATTCGTGAAGATGTTAAGCAGAGAAACCATCAAGGGGAAATAAAATACAATCTCGATAGTCCCCTCCGGGGATTCGAACCCCAACCTTAAACGTCGAGGGCAGTGAAGTGTCATGCGAGTCTAGTGCCCTAGACTACTCGATTTCCACTGCTGTTATATAGTAAAAGTTATATTTATAATTAGGTTTATGATAATTACAAATATAAAGTTAATATGATTTTTCTTTAGTGGCGACCACAAATTTGGGTTTTATTTGTGAAACAATGAACTTATCTATTTAAAAAAAAATGGTCTGGTCTAATAGGTAGTCGATATATTTATACACACCAATGGTCACATGGAAAAAGGTGTAAGACTGGTCTAGTCTTGTCTGTCGGTCAAAGAGAGTTTGCGGTTAAAATCCCGGCTTGTTATAATTTTTAGGCATTTTAAGTAATTTTTTTTAGGCATTATTGATTCATTTAAAGGTCAGAGAAATCTGGTATCTGCTAATAATATGGTAATCCGCATTGTTGACCGCAAAAAAATATGTTTTCATTTTATAAAACATCCTTTTGTACCAGAATCTAGCTATAGCTATTTCATTAACATAGAAACGTACGGTGGCCTTAAATAAATTATTTGAAGCTTCACCTGGGCTTTAACCAGAGTCTCCTAGACTTGTAGTCGAACTTCCCTGACCACTTAGCCATGGGCTGGATTAGGAACATGCGAAAAGGGGGTCGGGGTTGGACGGGGGTCAGGATTCAAGTCCCCCCCCCCCCCCCGCTCCCTCAAAGTCATGTCCTTCTCTAATGGTGCGCAGGGTATATTAAAGGGGGGGGTTGTCCATGAGACAAGCAAGAAAATGAAATTCCTTTTAGAGTCCCCCAGTGCCCTCTTCTTGTCGTAACCCCTCCTCCCCCCTCTGAACCCTTGACCTCTCCCTCTACCCTCCGCCCCCCACCCCCGCCGAGTTATTACTCTCTTGACGCCACTTAACACAAAACTCGAGACAAAACGATGTTACGGTTTTGTTTTGTTTTGCTTGTCAGAGTTTTTTTTTGAAAAGTTGACCATACATTCCATCTGTTTTGAGATTCTAGTCTTCTTGATTTTATTCTGGTCTTGAAATGTCGAGAATATCTTTTTTTTTACTTTCTCTCGACCCCTCGTAGAGAAAAGTATTAATATCGTAAAAAAAAAACACTCTTTATCACCTCGTCTTACAATTATTTGGGGTTATACTCTTATATACTAATTACTCTAATGATTTTAGGGACTAGGAAGGTTATATATATATAAGAAGTGTACCCGAATTTACGTGAAAGGAGGGTGGAAAATCATTTTATAAAAATAAACCTCAGTACACCCGAGCAAGATTCGAAACCTCGATCATCGGCAGTCTAGTCCACCATGCGTCCACCGAAAAGGATTCTCCAATATTGAATCTTGCAACTGTCCGAGGGGTGAAATTATTGTAAGCCTACAAGTAGTATTTAGAAACAAAATGTAGAGCAGTTCAAGCACCTGGGAGGTCTGCTGACAAAGGATGCCTACTGCACCAAGGAAATTAGGTCGAGGATCGCCATGGCTAAGGAAACTTTCAACAAGAAGAGGTTACTGCTGACTAGCAAGTTGGGTTTGGAACTGAAGAAGAAACTTATAAAATGCTACATTTGGAGCAGAGACTTGGACTCTTAGGAAGATGGAGAGTAAATACTTGGAGAGCATTCAAGTGTGATGCTGGAGAAGACCTGAGAAGATCAGGTGGGCAGACAGGGGGACAAATGAAGAGTGGGTGAAAAGAGAAACATTTTGGATGTGATTCTTCGGTACAAATCAGACAGGACACATCCTTAGGAGGAACTGTCTTCTGCACGACGTCATAGAAGGAAAGGTTGAGGGAAAGAGGAGCTTAGAAATAAGCAAGATTCAAATAATGGATGACTTGAAGGAAAGAAGATAATTCTGGAAGCTCAAGAAGGAGGCAGAGGACAGGGTGCATTGGCGGTCTAAGTTGATTGACAAAAGGAATGGTCCTGTCGTAAGAAAAAACACATAAAAATAATGGGGTTAAGTGTAAGAAAAGGTTCTGGCTTTAACTTCTTCCAAATAAATATATCATCATCATCATCATAATCATCATTATTATAATTATTATTATATATTTACGACCCCTTGCGAAGTTATTCTGTTCTTATTGCCAACGCCACTGGAAAGAAAAAAAAATATTGCCAAGAAAATTATCTCTCATTCACGCTAAATTTTTAATTTATCTATTCATTTCTCTCTTCCATTAGGTTAGAAAAAGTTGGAGGCTATATTTATCTCCCGTGTATAACTTTATACCGGTGGACGTGCGGACAGATGCGTCAGCCTCGAGTTGTTCCGGGGGGGGGGGGGGGAGGGGGGTTACACACGAGACCGATTGCCTCTGCCCACCCACTGCTGTCTGCCCGCCTCTGTCTGCCCGCTTCTGTCTGCCCACAGACGCGAATGCACATTATTTTCTATCCGTACCTTTCTTCCTACACAATAACGTTCCCATAATGCAACGCCCATTATTATGACGGTTGACTGCGGAAGCGAACGGATCCCCCCAAAGAAACTTTACCGGTTCCGGCTTGGGGGAGGGGGTAGGAGGGTTGGGGGGGGGCTCAAAGGATGTTGGGTAGTAACCGCCAACAGGAAATCTTCGTTATTTTCTTTAAGGGAAAATGTTTGGCTCTACATACTTTACGAGGCTTTCTTAAGAATAGTTGGATTAATAATAAAAAGAAGAGAAAAAAGGGATGAGGCTATAAAATATGATATATATATATATGTAATATATAACATATATATGAAGAGTACATAAAACAAAATAATACTAGTCTTGGGAGAAAGAGTTATACAGGATGTCCATAAAATATTCACCGTATGAGAAGCCTTAAGGTGAAGGAAACGGGAAAGCTAGAAAAGGCTAGTGTTTTTTTGGAATTTTTATGTCAAAACATTTCTTTGTCTAAAATAAATAAATAAATCAAATATTACTTCAGTATAAACACAGAGTTTAATTTTCTTCACACGCTGATATCAACATTTTGTTGAATATCTGTCATGAGCAGAGCGATATTAGATGAGAAACTTTTTAAATGGAGAGAAAAAGTTGTCATTAAATTCCAGGACACCCTCGACAGATATTCAACAACTGTTCTCTAGGTTTGTACTGGAGAAATATTTGATTTATTTTGACAAAAAAAAATTTTTTTTTTTTGCAAATTTTTGAAAATTGCAAAAACCCTGCCCTCACCCCTCGTCTTCCGTCTCACTTTAATGAATTTGTTATACAAAGTAATCTGGTTTACTTAAGTATTGAACTGAAATAGTGTTCTTCTTTTAAAAAAACTCACACAAAATGTTTCACTAACGCAAACTGTTTCAAGATGTCTCCAAAAATAACTTTTTTTAAAGGTTAGTAATAAGTTGAGCACTCTCGTGTTAGAGTGGTCTGCTGATGACTGCCAGATCAGGGTTCGAACCCAAGTCCGGTCTATTGGGGGTGATTTTTTCCCCTAAATAGTTTACCACTCTCCTTCTATGCAAATACGGGTAGATTATCTTTAAAATGCTTCCTTCCTCATCCCTAAATCATTAGAGTAATCATCATGCGTATAACCTGAACAGGTATTAAGACGCGGTGATAAAAAAAAAGGTGAATAATTTATGGGCATTATGTTTGTATAACGAATGAGAGAGATTGTGTGTGTTTTTTTTGCCTGTAAGGGAGGGTGAATAACATTCTCGGAAAAACACCTTCAATACATACAGCCGGGATTCAAACCAATATCTCCCCGTCATCGGCAGTTCATTCTATCGAGAAAGTAACGCCTTAGACCGTTCGACCACAAAAGTGTTTAATAGAAACGTCAATAGTTATAAAATAATATTTTTTAAAAAAAGAAGGAAAATGCTATCAATTTTGACCACAAAATTATGTTTATATATATTCAAAAAGTTTTTTTTCCTACCAATACTGAAAAAAAAACAACCCCACCTATTTTTGTTCAACTCAAACACATTTCTTTGTTCAAAGTATAATTTACACCTTCTTTTGTTGATCATGAGAAAAGCAAGTTTTTTTTTTGTGGAAATGGAGCACGACCTTATCAGAAACGGAATTAATTAATTAAAAAAAAAAATTTGAATACGTTCAATACATACGTTAACAAGAGGACCAAAAAAACCTCCAATAACAATCTAGGGACTAGATTCGATGCTTTGAATTGAATAACTCTTTTACGATTGGTATTGATCAAAGGGATTGAACCACACACATTTCAATCCCACCTGGAGATAAAATCACTTATTTTAATTAGTTTAAAAATACAACTACTAAAAAAAACCCCCACATTGATACCATCTCTTTGAAGTCTCAGTTTAAAATAGATAAATAGGAAGATAGGATTATTTTTTTTCAAATAAAGCTTATAGTTAAATCATTAGTGCAGTATTAACTTATTAAACAGGATAATTACTTACTTACTCTATGGCACGAGGAACTAGAAAGCTCATTGCTGCACTTCCAAAAGTACACCAGCTATCCCTATCTTGAACTAGTTCTATCCAGTCCACCTCATAACACCATATATATATATATATATATCTTGAACTAGTTATATCATTTCACATCATTTCAACCTAACCCTATCTTGAGCTAGTTCTATCCAGTCCAGCTCATTACACCATATATATATATATATCTTGAGCTAGTTCTATCCAGTCCACCTCATTACACCCTATCTCTATCTTGAGCTAGTTCTACCCAGTCCACCTCATTACACCTTATATCTATCTTGAGCTGGTTCTATACATTTCACCTCATTACACCCTATCCATATCTTGAGCTAGTTCTATCCAGTCCACCTCATTACACCTTATTACTATCTTGAACTAGTTCTATCCAGTCCACCTCATTACACCCTATCCATATCTTGAGATAGTTATATCCACCCTCAATTTATGTGAATCTATTTTTTTAAATAAATGATTTTTGACCCTTTGTAGCCCTCACGTTAAGGATCGTAACATTTTCTGCCCTTTAATAGTTTAATTATTTTTTATTATTATTAAAACGAAAAGTTGTTGGTCATGTATATAGTTATCAAATATCTTAGTGCAAAATATGAAGCTTATATTTCAATTATTTCTATACCAGGCCGCCACCGTGGTTCGGATTCCACGTTAAACTGTAGGTCCTTCATTTCATCTCACAATCACCCTACCACTACACATTAGCGTAAGTGCGTATAACCCGAACGGGTAGTAAGACGCGGTGCTAATAATAATAATAATAATAATTTCTATAAAACAGTAAAATTAGTGATTCATTTTGGGTTTATTAATGAATTAAAACTAAATATTTAATAATATTCTGATTTTTTTTTTTTTAGATTTGGTCTCACCATAAACATCGATAACAAATCTTATATATGACTAGATAGCTGTTGCCTGCGGCTTTGCTCGCGTGGAAGTTGATTATATACAAATACGAAAATATACATATATATTTACAGATTAATTTAAAATATTACGTTACGTTGATGAGCATATCTTGACCTCAGATCAAAAATAATGCAAGTCCGATACAAACTTTCACCCCCTTTTTCATCCCTTATTAAATAAAATTTCCAAAATTCCTGAAACACGTATTTATTTGTTTTACGTCAATAACCGAAATACAAAATTTTGTTTATGTAACTTTCAAAATGACGGACTTCCATACATATTATCATCCCCTATTTTGAACCCTTTGGGGTGGAATTTTCTAAAATCCTTTCTTAGTGGGTGCCTACATAACAAAATGAATATACAGTCCGGATTTCATGCTTGTAGCCTTGATAGTTTGCGCTCGGCGACGATGAATCAGTCAGTCAGTCAGGACATGTTATTTTATAAGTATAGATAGATTTTGACCTTCCCCCCCACACCGTAAAAAAACCCTTACGTAATTTAAGGACCACCCCCTAAGCTTCGTAACGGGTCATAATTAATTATTTATTTGTTGTATTTAATAGTGCTCTTTCTGAAATGACCGATTCTATCAGCATCAGCACACGATACTTTCTATGAGCGAGAGTAAAAGGAGCTACCAATTTTTCCGGGAAAGGTATTTTCACCTAGCTTAAAGTGTTCTTTTACATGTCACATCCGACGTGGGACCGACGTCTTTACTTCCCTTCCGAAGGAAATTGTGCTACGAATTTGTATAGCTCAAGAAAAATCCGTCCGTCAACCCGTGATGGGTTCGAACTCACGAACATTGGATCTTGAGGTGAGCACGACTTATATTAATGTACTTAAGTGCACTATTTTACTATTTAAGGGGTCAAAGTGGGTACCTCGCGGCCTTTAATCCTATTGCAACGCAATCACACACGTCGATCGATCGAAGGTGTTAATGAAGCTATCTCGCTAACACGACTTCGCGTATTAACGGCTTACCCACACGATAGACTTCCCGCACAGCTCGGGTTGACACGCCCACGTTCGGCATTAATCTACTGGGACCCCACATCGACTATGGGCCCTAGTTCGATACCAGACTCTGCTTAGTATATTATTATTATTATTAGCACCGCGTCTTACTATCCGTTCGGGTTGTACGCACTTACGCTAATGTGTAATGGTAGGATGATTGTGAGATGAAATGAAGGACCTACAGTTTAACGTGGAATCCGAACCACGGTGGAGGCCTGGCATTCCCCACATTCACAAGATGTCTTGTCAGAGGTGAAGGAAGGGTTTGGAAATCAGATAAATCTGTGCCAGGACCGAGGATTGAACCCCGGCCGCCAGCACAGAAGTCTGACACCTTACCCCTAAACCATGCTTAGTATAAAATGAAATTAAACCACGTCTCACTGCTCATTATTGCAATATGTACTCATTGCACTAACGTATTAGGGACGAGGAAGATTGATTTTAAAGGATATGTAACAGCATTTGCGGGAACACGCTTTGGTGGCCGCCTGGCCTAACGCGCTACTCTCGTGTTGGACTAGCCTGATCAAAATGGAGAGATCGGGGTTCGAACTCTCATACTCGCTATCGCCCTCATAATTCATATATAAATATATATCTATTTATTGGCCTATATTCTTAGGGGTAGGCGAGTAGGTATTTTTCGCTTCTTGTCGAGTTTGAACGAAAACGATCTTTTTTCAAAGTTCGATTAGTATAGAGCGATATTTGTATGATAAATATTCCAAATTGAATTTCTATAGTAAGTCGCTGCATAAATCATGAATTAATACAAACATAATATTTTTTTTTTAGTATAATTTTTTTTCTGTGAAAAAAATTATCACTACAAATATTGGAATTTTAAAAATAAATTTATTAAAAATCTTACAATTTTTGTTTAGTTAGACAAAAGGAAATATTGAGGGATTCTATTGGATGTGAAATTATATCTTAAAATTGAATCAAAGTAAACAAATTAGGATTTTTCTAGAAAAAATATCGAGAATTCTGAGTACTTAATTTTTTCGAGTCTTGTAAAAATTCTTTGAGCTCGAGAAGCTATTAAAGTTAGACTCGTGTGTGTATGTATATATATATATATATATATATATATATATATATATATATATATATATATATAGTGTGTGTGTGTGTGTGTGTAACACCGCCCTTAGTTCCCAACGAAGTAAGGCTGGTGCACAACAACAATAAGCATAATAAAAGGCATACAACAATTGCAGAGGAGCCGATAGGATAATTACCAAGTAAATAGGCCGTACCCAGCATAACATGAATATTTGAAGTAGAGCAATATTTCAGGAAATAACAATAATTTATTGATATTAAATAA
Organism: Timema cristinae; assembly: GCA_039000515.1. Classification (NCBI taxonomy): domain Eukaryota; kingdom Metazoa; phylum Arthropoda; class Insecta; order Phasmatodea; family Timematidae; genus Timema; species Timema cristinae. The sequence continues at coordinate 28,360,863 of JBCFYV010011135.1, forward strand.
ATGTAGATCAAATATTTAACAGTAATATATATATATATAAGTTGCGATAAAGACAATAGTCTCTGGAAATTTCGATAACCCAAATCGGTTAGCAAACAATATAATTGACAAGTAATATAGATTTACTCCTAACAAGTAATAAAGAATATCACCACATTGATAAGTTACCAAATCTCCATATAAAGTGTACAAGCCAGACAGGCTATTAGTTACTGACATACTTGTAAAGTTTCCAAGCCAGACGAGCTATACGTTACTAACATACTTGTAAAGTTTCCAAGCCAGACGAGCTATAAGTTACTAACATACTTGTAAAGTTTCCAAGCCAGACGGGCTATAAGTTACTAACATACTTGTAAAATATCTAAGCCAAATGGGCTATTAGTTACTAACATTCTTGTAAAGTTTCCAAGCCAGATGGGCTATAAGTTACTAACATACTTGTAAAGTTTCCAAGCCAGACGGGCTATAAGTTACTAACATACTTGTAAAGTTTCCAAGCCAGACGGGCTATAAGTTACTAACATACTTGTAAAATATCTAAGCCAAATGGGCTATTAGTTACTAACATTCTTTTAAAGTTTCCAAGCCAGACGGGCTATAAGTTACTAACATACTTGTAAAGTTTCCAAGCCAGACGAGCTATACGTTACTAACATACTTGTAAAGTTTCCAAGCCAGACGGGCTATAAGTTACTAACATACTTGTAAAGTTTCCAAGCCAGACGGGCTATAAGTTACTAACATACTTGTAAAATATCTAAGCCAAATGGGCTATTAGTTACTAACATTCTTTTAAAGTTTCCAAGCCAGACGAGCTATAAGTTACTAACATACTTGTAAAGTTTCCAAGCCAGACGAGCTATACGTTACTAACATACTTGTAAAGTTTCCAAGCCAGACGGGCTATAAGTTACTAAAATACTTGTAAAGTCTTCAAGCCAGACGGGCTGTATTTTGTTTATAAGTTATTAACATTCATTCTGACCAAAACACTAAGCGTTCTCATGTCAGACAGGCTATACAAACTAACTATTCCAAAACTGCGTTTAGTAAAAATTGACATATTTAATACTCAGTGAACCCAGATGGGGCTTCACGCTAAACAAAACTAAATATAACATAAACATTCTTAACAGGGCCAATCCAAAACGGATTAAAGTATTACTTGAGATTTCTTTTAGTTGAAAAGGTTTTAAATTTAGACGCCAAATGGAATTTCAAAGTATAATTGTCTAAAAGGAATTTTATACCTTCTAAAAGACATCTCAGACACCTATGCGTGTCCGAGTCCCAGATCCTAACAAGAGTAGCTCATCCATATGAACTACACCATTATATACAAAAATTATCCAAGCTCAGAGAGGGGGAAGAGGGGTAAACAAACAAAGGAACAACACAGAACAACGCAGAGAGGGAGGGGATGATAGACGGGGGTAGAAAGCCGTAGGAGCTAGTAGAATATTCCAGAGACAGGATGTTCACACCACGCAACCTTCTTGCGCAAGTGTTCCACTATTTTTTCCCAGCATGCTCTACGAAAATGCAAAGTTCGGTCTTGCACGATTTTTACTCTTTTAGTTGATCACTCCAACCCATTGTGGCATGTTGTTATTGTTTTTGTGCGGGAAGTATATTGGTGAGACTAAGCTGCAGAATGGGGCGACGGTGAGTTTGCGTGTTTTGATTCTACTAGTGTCCAGTTTTACTATTATTTTAATAACAGCTGTAGCTTTATGGTAATAAATGTTACATATATATACACAAATTACACTACAGTCGCGATTATCCGGCTTAAATTGGCGGCATTCCGGGCCGTATAGCGGAAAAGCCGGATAATATGGAATCAGAGTATAAATAAGTTTCAATAAGGGTTTGCCTACTTTTAAAAAAATTTTCACAGAACATTTAAATTTGTTTTAATAAAATCTGCACATCTTCTGATTGCAATGTAAAATAGGAATACTGTAGGGGGAAAGTAAAATATTAAACGAGAAAGAATTTGTTTTAAATCTTTATTTGACATTAGTTTATTTTGTAAATGCAACATCGGCTACAAAGCAAGAACAAGTGAAAATAGAGCGTCAAATGGAGTATATTATACATTCAGTAAATGTTTTATAGTAGATATGTATAGGAATGCCAACACTTTAGGCCGGATTATTGCGACTATAGTGTGTGTGTGTGTGTGAATTTGGGTGTGTGTGAGTTTGTGAGTGTTTGAGAGTTTGTGAGTGTGTGAGCTTGTGTGCGTGTGAGTTTGTGAGTGTTTGTGTGTGTGAGAGTGTGTGGGAGGGTTTGTGTGTGTGTGAGTTTATGTGTGTGTGTGAGCTTGTAAATTAAACTACATGTTTGTACTGGAAAAATACTTGATCTATTTTGGCAAAAAAAAAAAAAGTTTTGCGATAAAAACTTCCAAAACACTGGCCTTTTCTCGTGCTCCCCCCCCCCCATCCCACTTTAAAACCATCAGCCTAATTAGTACATAATATAGCATATAATCTGATAGGTTAATAAGACGCGCTGATAAAAAATAATAATTTCTTGGTGAAATATTATAGTTGCTGTACTGTGGATACGATTTCTATTTTCAATAAAGGGCTACCTTCCAATTTGCATTTTAATTGGAGCCACGCTAGCAGTTTCGTTCAAATTATGTTTATACCGCATTAATATTGGTTTCCCGTGGGCCTTACGAAATAAAATTTTTGCTCTCCACTTTTATTTAATTTTAACCAAATTGGTAACATGGCGGTTTAGGGGTTAACGTGTCAAGACTTATGTGCTATGGGTACGGGGTTCAATCCTTGGTCCCGGCACAGATTTATATGATTACCAAACCCTTCCTTCACCTCTGACAAGACATCTTGTGAATGTGTGGGAATGCCAGGCCTCCCACCGTGGTTCGGATCCCACGTTAAACTGTAGGTCCTCCATTTCATCTCACAATCACCCTACCATTAGACATTGGCGTAAATGCGTATAACCCGAACGGGTAGTAAGACGCGGTGCTAATAATAATAATAATAATAATGATATAACCAAATATTAAGAGGGGGATGCCGGTCCATTTTGAGTTGGCAATGCGTACACGGTCCTCGGATGAATCGTTCGGTCCTCGGGGTTTGATGATGTCATTTATTTGATAGTACCGAGATGATTTTAATAGCCTATTTTTAAACCATATTTAGGATTTATATATTTTTTTAGACACGCTTTCTTAATAAAAACTATGTTAGAACATGACTTACAGCCAACTTCACCTAGGGCAGTATGTCTAATACTACACACCCAGCCCTAACTCCTAGATATTTACTAATTGTGTAACACCGCCCTTAATTCCCAACGAACTAAGGCTGGTGCACAACAAAATCAAGAATAACAAAAGGGATATAATAATTGCAGAGCAGCCGATAGGATAATCACAAAGTAAATAGGCCGTACTCAGGTCTATTCATTTTCTGTTTCCCTGAACTCACTCTTCAACTATGTTGTAATGAGGATAATTATATGTACCTTGGTTACCAGCGAGAAGGATATAACATGAATATTTGATATTGAATAGAGAGAGATTAAATATTGAACAGTAATAAAATTTTGCATATATAAATATAAGTGAATATTACAACAAAAACAAATGGTTGCCGGCAATTTATTACCGAAATCGGTAAGTTACTAATATTTCTTCCTTAGTGGCAATAACAAACCTCTCAAGCCAAACAGGCTATAAGTTACTCATAAATCACTAACTTTTTTATCAAGCTTTCAAGCCAGACAGGGTGTTAGTAACTGGTTAGTAACATTCTTTCTAACAAAAAAATACTAAAACTCTAATACCAGACAGGCTATAAGATACTAAAAAGTTACTAACATTCTTTCTAACAAAAAAATACTAAAACTCTCATGCCAGACAGGCTATAAGATACTAACACGTTACTAACATTCTTTATAACAAAAAAAATACTAAAACTCTCACGCCAGACAGGCTATAAGATACTAACATTTCAAAATTCTACGTCTTGTAAAACTTGACAAATTTAATACCTTTCGATTCCAGATGTGGTTTTACGTTACACAAAACTAAACTCAACATAAACATTCTTGAAAATGTCGTATCTAAAAGGATTAAAGTAATACGTGATATCCCTACGAAGCTTATTTTTTTTATAGTTGTAAAGGTTTTAAATTTAAATATTAATTTGCCAAACAGAATTTCAGAGAGGGGGAAGAGGGGTATAGAAAACACAGGCAAACACAAAACAACGAAAAGAGGGAGGGGATAAATAGACGACGATAGAATAACGTAGCAGCTGGTAGATTGTTCTAGGACAAATGTTTCAACACATCACCACCTTCTTGCGCGTGCGCGTCACATTTTTCCCAACATGCTCCGCGATAATGCACATTTGAGTCTTGCTTGATTTTCACTCGCTTAGTTGGTCAGTTAAATTCATTGCGGCATGTTATTTCTGTGCGGGGAGTACATTAGTAAGTTGAAACTGTTGAATGGTGCAACGGTGAGTTTACTTGTTTTCATTCCAATAGTGTTTAGTTTTGCTTTTATTTATTAACCGTTGTAGCTCTATGGTAATAAACGCTACAATTGGATAGTAGGACTTACAAACTAACTTAACTTAGGACAGTACGTCTAATACTACACACCCAGCCCTAGCTCCTAGATATTTACTGATTGGATAACAGGATGGATAACAGGACTTACAAACTAGCTTAACCTAGGACAGTACGTCTAATACTACACACCCAGCCCTAGCTCCTAGATATTTACTGATTGGATAACAGGACTTACAAACTAACGTAACCTCGGACAGTACGTCTAATACTACACACCCAGCCTTATTTCCTAGATATTTACTAATTGGTTAGTAGGACTTACAAACTAAGTTAACTTAGGACAGTACGTCTAATACTACACACCCAGCCCTAACTCCTAGATATTTACTAATTGTGTAACACCGCCCTTAATTCCCAACGAACTCAGGCTGATGCACAACAAAATCAAGAATAATAAAAGGGATATAATAATTGCAGAGCAACCGATAGGATAATCACAAAGTAAATAAGCCGTATTAAGTAAGGTATATTCATTTTCTGTTTCCCTGAAATCACTCTTCAACTATGTTGTAATGTGGATAATTATATACAAAACTAGATAGCAGTTGCCCGCCAGTTTTCTCGCGTGGAAGTTGATTATATACAAATACGAAAATATACATATGTATTTACAGATTAATTTAAAATATTACGTTACGTTGATGACCATAACTTGACCTCAGATCAAAAATAATGCAAGTCCGATACAAACTTTCACCCCCTTTTTCATCCTTTATTAAATAAAATTTCCAAAATTCCTGAAACACGTATTTATGTGTTTTACGTCAATAACCGAAATACAAAATTTTGTTTATGTAAATTTCAAAATAACGGACTTTCATACATATTATCATACATATTATCATCCCCTATTTTGACACCTTTAGGGTGGAATTTTCTAAAACCCCTTCTTAGTGGGTGCCTACATAACAAAATGAATATACAGTCCGAATTTCATGCTTGTAGCTTTGATAGTTTGCGCTCGGCGATGATGAATCAGTCAGTTAGTCAGGACATGTTATTTTATAAGTATAGATTATTCTAGCTCAGAGAGGGGGGAGAGGGGTAAACAAAACAAAGGCAAACATCAAACAACGAAGAGAGGGAGGGGATAAATAGACGAGGTAGAATAACGTAGCAGCTGGTAGATTGTTCTAGATCAAATGTTTTAACACGTCACATTCTTGCGCAAGCGCGCCACAATTTTCCCAGCATGCCCTGCGATAATACACAGTTCAGTCTTGCATGATTTTCACTCGCTTAGTTGGTCAGTTAAATTCATTGCGGCATGTTATTTCTGTGCGGGGAGTACATTAGTGAGTTGAAGCTGTTGAATGGGGGCAACGGTGAGTTTAATTGTTTTAATTCCAATAGTGTCCAGTCTTGCTTTTATTTATTAACCGTTATAGCTTTACGGTAATAAACGCTACAATTGGATAGTAGGACTTACAAACTAACTTAACTTAGGACAATACGTCTAATACCACACACCCAGCCCTAACTCCTAGATATTTACTAATTGTGTAACACCGCCCTTAATTCCCAACGAACTAAGGCTGGTGCACAACAAAATCAAGAATAACAAAAGGGATATAATAATTGCAGAGCAGCCGATAGGATAATCACAAAGTAAATAGGCCGTACTCAGGTCTATTCATTTTCTGTTTCCCTGAACTCACTCTTCAACTATGTTGTAATGAGGATAATTATATGTACCTTGGTTACCAGCGAGAAGGATATAACATGAATATTTGATATTGAATAGAGAGAGATTAAATATTGAACAGTAATAAAAATTTGCATATATAAATATAAGTGAATATTACAACAAAAACAAATGGTTGCCGGCAATTTATTACCGAAATCGGTAAGTTACTAATATTTCTTCCTTAGTGGCAATAACAAACCTCTCAAGCCAAACAGGCTATAAGTTACTCATAAATCACTAACTTTTTTATCAGCTTTCAAGCAGACAGGTTATAAGTTATAACCAGTTACTAACATTCTTTCTAACAAAAAAATACTAAACTCTAATGCCAGAACTAAGATACTAAAAAGTTACTAACATTCTTTCTAACAAAAAAATACTAAAACTCTCATGCCAGACAGGCTATAAGATACTAACAAGTTACTAACATTCTTTATAACAAAAAAAATACTAAAACTCTCACGCCAGACAGGCTATAATACTAACAGTTACTCAAATATAACATTCTTTCTAAACAAAAAATACTAAATCTCATGCCAGACAGGCTATAATAACTAACATTTCAAAATTCTACGTCTTGTAAAACTTGACAAATTTAATACCTTTCGATTCCAGATGTGGTTTTACGTTACACAAAACTAAACTCAACATAAACATTCTTGAAAATGTCGTATCTAAAAGGATTAAAGTAATAGGTGATATCCCTACGAAGATTATTTTTTTTATAGTTGTAAAGGTTTTAAATTTAAATATTAATTTGCCAAACAAGAATTTCAGAGAGGGGGAAGAGGGGTATAGAAAACACAGGCAAACACAAAACAACGAAAAGAGGGAGGGGATAAATAGACGACGATAGAATAACGTAGCAGCTGGTAGATTGTTCTAGGACAAATGTTTCAACACATCACCACCTTCTTGCGCGTGCGCGTCACATTTTTCCCAACATGCTCCGCGATAATGCACATTTGAGTCTTGCTGATTTTCACTCGCTTAGTTGGTCAGTTAAATTCATTGCGGCATGTTATTTCTGTGCGGGGAGTACATTAGTAAGTTGAAACTGTTGAATGGTGCAACGGTGAGTTTACTTGTTTTCATTCCAATAGTGTTTAGTTTTGCTTTTATTTATTAACCGTTGTAGCTCTATGGTAATAAACGCTACAATTGGATAGTAGGACTTACAAACTAACTTAACTTAGGACAGTACGTTCTATATACATACTACACACCCAGCCCTAGCTCCTAGATATTTACTGATTGGATAACAGGATGGATAACAGGACTTACAAACTAGCTTAACCTAGGACAGTACGTCTAATACTACACACCCAGCCCTAGCTCCTAGATATTTACTGATTTGGATAACAGACTTACAAAAAACGTAACCTTGGACAGTACGTCTAATACTACACACCCAGCCTTATTTCCTAGATATTTACTAATTGGTTAGTAGGACTTACAAACTAAGTTAACTTAGGACAGTACGTCTAATACTACACACCCAGCCCTAACTCCTAGATATTTACTAATTGTGTAACACCGCCCTTAATTCCCAACGAACTCAGGCTGATGCACAACAAAATCAAGAATAATAAAAGGGATATAATAATTGCAGAGCAACCGATAGGATAATCACAAAGTAAATAAGCCGTATTAAGTAAGGTATATTCATTTTCTGTTTCCCTGAAATCACTCTTCAACTATGTTGTAATGTGGATAATTATATACAAAACTAGATAGCAGTTGCCCGCCAGTTTTCTCGCGTGGAAGTTGATTATATACAAATACGAAAATATACATATGTATTTACAGATTAATTTAAAATATTACGTTACGTTGATGACCATAACTTGACCTCAGATCAAAAATAATGCAAGTCCGATACAAACTTTCACCCCTTTTTCATCCTTTATTAAATAAAATTTCCAAAATTCCTGAAACACGTATTTATGTGTTTTACGTCAATAACCGAAATACAAAATTTTGTTTATGTAAATTTCAAAATAACGGACTTTCATACATATTATCATACATATTATCATCCCCTATTTTGACACCTTTAGGGTGGAATTTTCTAAAACCCCTTCTTAGTGGGTGCCTACATAACAAAATGAATATACAGTCCGAATTTCATGCTTGTAGCTTTGATAGTTTGCGCTCGGCGATGATGAATCAGTCAGTTAGTCAGGACATGTTATTTTATAAGTATAGATTATTCTAGCTCAGAGAGGGGGGAGAGGGGTAAACAAAACAAAGGCAAACATCAAACAACGAAGAGAGGGAGGGGATAAATAGAGGAAGGTAGAATAACGTAGCAGCTGGTAGATTGTTCTAGACCAAATGTTTTAACACTCCACATTCTTGCGCAAGCGCGCCACAATTTTCCCAGCATGCCCTGCGATAATACACAGTTCAGTCTTGCATGATTTTCACTCGCTTAGTTGGTCAGTTAAATTCATTGCGGCATGTTATTTCTGTGCGGGGAGTACATTAGTGAGTTGAAGCTGTTGAATGGGGGCAACGGTGAGTTTAATTGTTTTAATTCCAATAGTGTCCAGTCTTGCTTTTATTTATTAACCGTTATAGCTTTACGGTAATAAACGCTACAATTGGATAGTAGGACTTACAAACTAACTTAACTTAGGACAATACGTCTAATACCACACACCCAGCCCTAACTCCTAGATATTTACTAATTGTGTAACACCGCCCTTAATTCCCAACGAACTAAGGCTGGTGCACAACAAAATCAAGAATAACAAAAGGGATATAATAATTGCAGAGCAGCCGATAGGATAATCACAAAGTAAATAGGCCGTACTCAGGTCTATTCATTTTCTGTTTCCCTGAACTCACTCTTCAACTATGTTGTAATGAGGATAATTATATGTACCTTGGTTACCAGCGAGAAGGATATAACATGAATATTTGATATTGAATAGAGAGAGATTAAATATTGAACAGTAATAAAAATTTGCATATATAAATATAAGTGAATATTACAACAAAAACAAATGGTTGCCGGCAATTTATTACCGAAATCGGTAAGTTACTAATATTTCTTCCTTAGTGGCAATAACAAACCTCTCAAGCCAAACAGGCTATAAGTTACTCATAAATCACTAACTTTTTTATCAAGCTTTCAAGCCAGACAGGGTATAAGTTACTAACCAGTTACTAACATTCTTTCTAACAAAAAAATACTAAAACTCTCATGCCAGACAGGCTATAAGATACTAACACGTTACTAACATTCTTTATAACAAAAAAAATACTAAAACTCTCATGCCAGACAGGCTATAAGATACTAACAAGTTACTAACATTCTTTATAACAAAAAAAATACTAAAACTCTCACGCCAGACAGGCTATAAGATACTAACATTTCAAAATTCTACGTCTTGTAAAACTTGACAAATTTAATACCTTTCGATTCCAGATGTGGTTTTACGTTACACAAAACTAAACTCAACATAAACATTCTTGAAAATGTCGTATCTAAAAGGATTAAAGTAATACGTGATATCCCTACGAAGCTTATTTTTTTTATAGTTGTAAAGGTTTTAAATTTAAATATTAATTTGCCAAACAGAATTTCAGAGAGGGGGAAGAGGGGTATAGAAAACACAGGCAAACACAAAACAACGAAAAGAGGGAGGGGATAAATAGACGACGATAGAATAACGTAGCAGCTGGTAGATTGTTCTAGGACAAATGTTTCAACACATCACCACCTTCTTGCGCGTGCGCGTCACATTTTTCCCAACATGCTCCGCGATAATGCACATTTGAGTCTTGCTTGATTTTCACTCGCTTAGTTGGTCAGTTAAATTCATTGCGGCATGTTATTTCTGTGCGGGGAGTACATTAGTAAGTTGAAACTGTTGAATGGTGCAACGGTGAGTTTACTTGTTTTCATTCCAATAGTGTTTAGTTTTGCTTTTATTTATTAACCGTTGTAGCTCTATGGTAATAAACGCTACAATTGGTTAGTAGGACTTACAAACTAACTTAACTTAGGACAGTACGTCTAATACTACACACCCAGCCCTAACTCCTAGATATTTACTAATTGTGTAACACCGCCCTTAATTCCCAACGAACTCAGGCTGATGCACAACAAAATCAAGAATAATAAAAGGGATATAATAATTGCAGAGCAACCGATAGGATAATCACAAAGTAAATAAGCCGTATTAAGTAAGGTATATTCATTTTCTGTTTCCCTGAAATCACTCTTCAACTATGTTGTAATGTGGATAATTATATACAAAACTAGATAGCAGTTGCCCGCCAGTTTTCTCGCGTGGAAGTTGATTATATACAAATACGAAAATATACATATGTATTTACAGATTAATTTAAAATATTACGTTACGTTGATGACCATAACTTGACCTCAGATCAAAAATAATGCAAGTCCGATACAAACTTTCACCCCCTTTTTCATCCTTTATTAAATAAAATTTCCAAAATTCCTGAAACACGTATTTATGTGTTTTACGTCAATAACCGAAATACAAAATTTTGTTTATGTAAATTTCAAAATGACGGACTTTCATACATATTATCATACATATTATCATCCCCAATTTTGACACCTTTGGGGTGGAATTTTCTAAAACCCTTCTTAGTGGACGCCTACATAACAAAATGAATATATAGTCCGAATTTCATTACGTACATAAAACAATTCACAAGACTCGATAATATATAAGATTATATGGTGTCTTGTGCAGTCCCACAAAATTGCCAGACACATCACAATTATTCAAAATAACTCAAAAAATATCAATTTTTCATATAAAAATTTCCCAAGTAATGGGAAGGCCTTAGAATTACCCACTAAATGAGATTTCACATGTTACGATCGGATAAAAAATTTAGCTTTTATGGGTTTTTATGTAATCCACATATATAATAAAACGAAGGGCTCGGATTTACATACATTAAAAAAGTTCACAAGACCCGAAAAGATAGGAGATTATATGGTCTCTTATGCACTTCAATATTACAAGATTGGTGGAAAAATCACGATTATTCAAAATAACTCTAAAAACTATTGGATTTTCATATAAAAATTCCACAACTATAAGGAAGGCCCTGGAATTACCTACTTAAAGAAAGCTTAAATATTTTGATCGAATAAAAAACTAAGTTGTTACCGGCTCTTCTGTAGCCAACATATATGGTAAACATAAACATTAAAAAAAATCTAAAAACATGATCCGATAGAAAAGTGTAATTTAAATGTTGTCTCGTGCACTTCAATACTACCAAATTGCCGGACACACTACACAAACATTCAAAATAACTCTAAAAATATCGATTTTTTCATATAAAAATTCCTTATCCAAAACGAAGTCCCTGGAATAACCTACTTAAAAAGACATTACATGTTACGATCGGATAAAAAATTTAGCTTCACTGGCTCTTCCGTTGTCAACATACATGGTAAAATGAAGGGCTCGGATTTACGTACATAAAAAAATTCACAAGACTCGATAATATAAAAGATTATATGGTGTCTTGTGCAGTCCACAAAATTGCCAGACACATCACAAATATTCAAAATAACTCAAAAATATATCAATTTTTCATACAAAAATTTCCCAAGTAATGGGAAGGCCTTAGAATTACCCACTAAATGAGATTTCACAAGTTACGATCGGATAAAAAAATTAGCTTTTATGGGTTTTTATGTAATCCACATATATAATAAAAGGAAGTGCTCGGATTTACATACATTAAAAAAGTTCACAAGACCCGAAAAGATAGGAGATTAATGGTCTCTTATGCACTTCAATATTACAAGATTGGTGGAAAAATCACGAATATTCAAAATAACACTAAAACTATTGACTTTTCATATAAAAATTCCCCAACTATAAGGAAGGCCTGGAATTACCTACTTAAAGAAAGCTTAAATGTTTTGATCGAATAAAAAACTAAGTTGTTACCGGCTCTTCTGTAGCCACATAAATGGTAAACATAAACATTAAAAAAAAATCAAAACATGATCCGATAGAAAAGTGTAATTTAAATGTTGTCTCGAGCACTTCAATATACCACAAATTGCCGGAACTACACAAAACATTCAAAATAACTCTAAAAATATCGATTTTTCATATAAAAATTCCTTATCTAAAACGAAGTCCCTGGAATAACCTACTTAATAAAGATTACATGTTACGATCGGATAAAAAATTTAGCTTCACTGGCTCTTCCGTTGTCAACATACATGGTAAAATGAAGGGCTCGGATTTACGTACATAAAAAAATTCACAAGACTCGATAATATAAAAGATTATATGGTGTCTGTGCAGTCCCACAAAATTGCCAGACACATCACAAATATTCAAAATAACTCAAAAAATATCAATTTTTCATATAAGATTTCCCAAGTATTGAGAAGGCCTTAGAATTACCCACTAAATGAGATTTCATATGTTACGATCGGATAAAAAAATTTAGCTTTTATGGGTTTTTATGTAATCCACATATATAATAAAAGGAAGGGCTCGGATTTACATACATTAAAAAAGTTCACAAGACCCGAAAAGATAGGAGATTAGATGGTCTCTTATGCACTTCAATATTACAGATTGGTGGAAAATTCAGGAATATTCAAAATAACACTAAAAACTATTGATTTTCATATAAAAATTCCCCAACTATAAGGAAGGCCCTGGAATTACCTACTTAAAGAAAGCTTAAATATTTTGATTGAAAAAAAACTAAGTTGTTACCGGCTCTTCTGTAGCCAACATAATGGTAAACATAAACATTAAAAAAAATCAAAAACATGATCCGATAGAAAAGTGTAATTTAAATGTTGTCTCTTGCACTTCAATACCACCAAATTGCCGGACACACTACACAAACATTCAAAATAACTCTAAAAACATGATCACGATAGAAAGTGTTAATTTAAATGTTGTTCTCGTGCACTTCAATTACTACCAAATTGCCGGACACACTACACAACATTCAAAATAACTCTAAAAAATCGATTTTTCATATAAAATTCCTTATCTAAAACGAAAGGTCCCTGGAAATAAACTACTTAATAAGAGATTACATGTTCGATCGGATAAAAAATTTTAGCTTCACTGCTCTTCCGTTGTCAACATACATGGTAAAATGAAGGGCTCGGATTTACGTACATAAAAAAATTCACAAGACTCGATAATATAAAAGATTATATGGTGTCTTGTGGAGTCCCACAAAATTGCCAGAAACATCAGAAATATTCAAAATAACTCAAAAAATATCAATTTTTCATATAAAAATTTCCCAAGTAATGGGAAGGCCTTAGAATTTACCCACTAAATGAGATTTCACAAGTTACGATCGGATAAAAAATTTAGCTTTTATGGGTTTTTATGTAATCCACATATATATAAAAGGAAGGGCTCGGATTTACATACATTAAAAAAGTTCACAAGACCCAAAAAGATAGGAGATTAGATGGTCTCTTATGCACTTCAATATTACAAGATTGGTGGAAAAATCACGAATATTCAAAATAACACTAAAACTATTGACTTTTCATATAAAAATTCCCAACTATAAGGAAGGCCCTTGAATTACCTACTTAAAGAAAGCTTAAATGTTTTGATCGAATAAAAAACTAAGTTGTTACCGGCACTTCTGTAGCCAACATAAATGGTAAACATAAACATTAAAAAAAATCACAAAACATGATCCGATAGAAAAGTGTAATTTAAATGTTGTCTCGAGCACTTCAATACCACCAAATTGCCGGAACTACACAAACATTCAAAATAACTCTAAAATATCGATTTTTCATATAAAAATTCCTTATCTAAAACGATAGTCCCTGGAATAACCTACTTAATAAGAGATTACATGTTACGATCGGATAAAAAATTTAGCTTCACTGGCTCTTCCGTTGTCAACATACATGGTAAAATGAAGGGCTCGGATTTACGTACATAAAAAATTCACAAGACTCGATAATATAAAAGATTATATGGTGTCTGGTGCAGTCCCACAAAATTGCCAGACACATCACAAATATTCAAAATAACTCAAAAAAATATCAATTTTTCATATAAGATTTTCCCAAGTATTGAGAAGGCCTTAGAATTACCCACTAAATGAGATTTCATATGTTACGATCGGATAAAAAATTTAGCTTTTATGGGTTTTTATGTAATCCACATATATAATAAAAGGAAGGGCTCGGATTTACATACATTAAAAAAGTTCACAAGACCCGAAAAGATAGGAGATTAGATGGTCTCTTATGCACTTCAATATTACAAGATTGGTGGAAAATTCAGGAATATTCAAAATAACACTAAAACTATTGATTTTTCATATAAAAATTCCCCAACTATAAGGAAGGCCCTGGAATTACCTACTTAAAGAAAGCTTAAATATTTTGATTGAATAAAAAACTAAGTTGTTACCGGCTCTTCTGTAGCCAACATATATGGTAAACATACACATTAAAAAAAAATCTAAAAACATGATCCGATAGAAAAGTGTAATTTAAATGTTGTCTCGTGCACTTCAATACCACCAAATTGCCGGACACACTACACAAACATTCAAAATAACTCTAAAAAAAGTAATACGTGATATCCCTACGAAGCTTATTTTTTTTTATAGTTGTAAAGTTTTTAAATTTAAATATTAATTTGCCAAACAGAATTTCAGAGAGGGGGAAGAGGGGTATAGAAAACACAGGCAAACACAAAACAACGAAAAGAGGGAGGGGATAAATAGACGACGATATAATAACGTAGCAGCTGGTAGATTGTTCTAGGACAAATGTTTCAACACATCACCACCTTCTTGCGCGTGCGCGTCACATTTTTCCCAACATGCTCCGCGATAATGCACATTTGAGTCTTGCTTGATTTTCACTCGCTTAGTTGGTCAGTTAAATTCATTGCGGCATGTTATTTCTGTGCGGGGAGTACATTAGTAAGTTGAAACTGTTGAATGGTGCAACGGTGAGTTTACTTGTTTTCATTCCAATAGTGTTTAGTTTTGCTTTTATTTATTAACCGTTGTAGCTCTATGGTAATAAACGCTACAATTGGATAGTAGGACTTACAAACTAACTTAACTTAGGACAGTACGTCTAATACTACACACCCAGCCCTAACTCCTAGATATTTACTAATTATGTAACACCGCCCTTAATTCCCAACGAACTCAGGCTGATGCACAACAAAATCAAGAATAATAAAAGGGATATAATAATTGCAGAGCAACCGATAGGATAATCACAAAGTAAATAAGCCGTATTAAGTAAGGTATATTCATTTTCTGTTTCCCTGAAATCACTCTTCAACTATGTTGTAATGTGGATAATTATATACAAAACTAGATAGCAGTTGCCCGCCAGTTTTCTCGCGTGGAAGTTGATTATATACAAATACGAAAATATACATATGTATTTACAGATTAATTTAAAATATTACGTTACGTTGATGACCATAACTTGACCTCAGATCAAAAATATGAAAGTCCGATACAAACTTTCACCCCCTTTTTCATCCTTTATTAAATAAAATTTCCAAAATTCCTGAAACACGTATTTATGTGTTTTACGTCAATAACCGAAATACAAAATTTTGTTTATGTAAATTTCAAAATGACGGACTATCATACATATTATCGTCCCCTATTTTGACACCTTTGGGGTGGAATTTTCTAAAACCCCTTCTTAGTGGATGCCTACATAACAAAATGAATATACAGTCCCAATTTCATGCTTGTAGCTTTGATAGTTTGCGCTCGGCGATGATGAATCAGTCAGTTAGTCAGGACATGTTATTTTATAAGTATAGATTATTCTAGCTCAGAGAGGGGGGAGAGGGGTAAACAAAACAAAGGCAAACATCAAACAACGAAGAGAGGGGGGGGATAAATAGACTTTGGTAGAATAACGTAGCAGCTGGTCAATTGTTCTAGACCAAATGTTTTAACACGTCACATTCTTGCGCAAGCGCGCCACAATTTTCCCAGCATGCCCTGCGATAATACACAGTTCAGTCTTGCATGATTTTCACTCGCTTAGTTGGTCAGTTAAATTCATCGCGGCATGTTATTTCTGTGCGGGGAGTACATTAGTGAGTTGAAGCTGTTGAATGGGGGCAACGGTGAGTTTAATTGTTTTAATTCCAATAGTGTCCAGTCTTGCTTTTATTTATTAACCGTTATAGCTTTACGGTAATAAACGCTACAATTGGATAGTAGGACTTACAAACTAACTTAACTTAGGACAATACGTCTAATACCACACACCCAGCCCTAACTCCTAGATATTTACTGATTGGATAACATGACTTACAAACTAACTTAACCTAGGACAGTACGTCTAATACTACACACCCAGCCCTAGCTCCTAGATATTTACTGATTGGATAACATGACTTACAAACTAACTTAACCTAGGACAGTACGGCTAATACTACACACCCAGCCCTAACTCCTAGATATTTACTAATTGGATAACAGGACTTACAAACTAACTTAACCTACGACAGTACGTCTAATACTACACACCCAGCCCTAGATATCAGCACACCGTCTTACTACCCGTTCGGGTTATACGCCTATGCATTAATTACTTTAGAGTGTTAAGGATGTAAAATATTTGATTTGAGGACGTGCATAGAATAAGAGTGGAAAAACCAACTCCAGTGCGCCCTACCTTAGGTTCGAACCCCAACATTCCCGTCTTGGACAGTCTATTCTATTATGAGAGTAATGCCTTAGACCATGCGGCCACCGAAGTGGTTAGTTTATTTAAAATTAAATCTAATATATAAATTAAGCCTCTCCACTGAAGCGGGTAAAAATCATATCAACCAGGATAAAGTTTTATTTCTAATTGTATGCCGGACGCTCTCAACCATCGCCTGTGTTGATAATGTCGATATTAATGTTGATAACGATCTATATGTGGCCGGTAAGTGTAGAGAAGGGGGAGTGTCGCATGAAGTCACCTCTGCGAAAGGGTAAAAACATTTTCTTCGTGTTGTTTTATTCTGGCCCCGCGCATGATTATTTGTTTAGGTTGTTTTCAAATGTTTGCGGGTGACATGAGACTATCACGTGACTTGAGAGGAGTGCCATTAATTGGGAAACTGACTAGTGGCGCCGTGAGACGGATAGCGGCCGTTAGCGTTACCAATCATATTTATTATTATTAGCACCGCGTCTTACTACCCGCTCGGATTATACGCACTTACACTAATTTGTAATGGTAGGGTGATTGTGACATGAAATGGAGTATCTACAGTTTAACGTGGGATCCGAACCACGGTAGGGGCCTGGCACTCCACACATTCACAAGTTGTGATTAATACACGTCTTATCAGAGGTGAAGGAAGGGTTTGGTAATCAGATAAATCTGTGCCGGGACTGAGTATTGAACCCCGGACCTCCAACACAGAAGTCCGACCGACACCTTACCCCCTAGACCACCAGGTCACCGTTAGCGTTACAAACTGTACTATCAGATCACTGTAAACCTTCTTAAGTTATGCGGTTTAAATAGTCGCCCGCAGGTTTCGACGTGAGTTGAAAAAAAAAAAAACCCATGAATTGAAAAACGTGTTAGTTTTTTTTTAAAAAAAAGACGCATTAGTTGAAAAAAAACGCGCAAGTTTAAATCCCACGCTAATTAGAAAAAATAGTGCCAGTTGAATAAAACTCCCAACTCAAAATACCAAAATACGCGCATGTTTGATAAAGGCTTAAGTTGAAAAAAAACAAAACAAAAAAACCGCACGCGTTTACAAAATTAACAAATCGAAACCTCGTTTTTTTTTGTTTCAAGGGGTCATGAAACGTCGACATTTATAAAAATCTAAAGTTCGATTTTTATTTTTTCGATGATCATAATACTTCTCTCTCTAAGGTGTCGAGATAAAGTAAAAAATAAATAAAATAAGTAAGGAGCTAGATCTGTATGTTTAGTATTATACTTGCTGTCCGATGTTAAGCTAGTTTGTAAGTCGTGTACGAAAATGAACGTTAACTATAAAATAAAGTCATAGAAAAACCCTTAACAACGGATGTCAAAGCCATTAAACGGTAGCGGTCGTGGTGATATCTAACCAAACCGGTCTAAACGGTAGGTGGCGCCCTCTAAGGGCTTTTCACCGACGCATGCGCATCGCGACGCTTCGTGGAAGAGACAGTTCCCTAGCAAGACGTTAGTCCTCGCGTGTATTTTGACCGCGTAACATTCGCTCGGAGACAAATGTTGTTTTTTTAAAATTTACAAAAACACTTTTTTTTACGACGCCTTCTTTCGAATCGTCCGGTCCTTTCGCGTGGAAAAAAAAAAGAATCAACTCGTACGGATAATACTTTTTTCTTATTTACTTTTAACTATATATATATATTTTTGATTTCTCAATCAGTTGAAATCCACCCCAGAACGGTCTTTAAGGGGGAGAATGCCGCGTTGTTTTCCAGAATTCCTTACGGTGTGAACGGCTATAATTCTTTTCAGTGTGTGTTTGTGCAAATAAGAATTTGGATAGTTCTAGAATGTATTTACGGGACTGGCGGTGCGTGCTTCGGTCTACGACGTCCAACGAAGATTACAATGTTCGACGTCTTTAACGAGCTTCGTAACAAAAACAAAAACAAAAAAAGAGCAACACTTCCCCTCTTTTGGGTCTTAATAATATAACTTAGTTAAATCTAACGTTGAGGTAAGACATAATCTATTTTTATTCCCACATTTTCTACTAACCATAAAAATTGACCTCCGTGGTGTTGAGGTAAAGTGATAGCTTCAGGACACGCTGTTCGTGGGTTCAAACACAACCGAAGTCAACGGATTTTTATTGAGTGATAAAAAATCCGTAGCACTACTTTCTTCGAAGTGTAAATAAAGCTAACGGTTCCATGTCAATTGTGGTGTGTAAAAAGAACCTTGGAAGGTATGTGATTTTAATGAATCTCGACGTTAAATGACCCCCCTGAATCTGAAAAAGTTGTTTTTTAATTTCCGTCTGTCTGTCTGTAGAGAAAAAGTTGATTTAAAAAAAAATCTAAATCGGTCCAAACGATTTTGATTAAATTTCATATATGAACATTTATAAATACTCCAAACAAAATGGCTACTCTAAATATTTAGGCAAAATGACTTTAAGGGTTCCGGTATGATGCGTAAATTCTTATTATTTATTATATCTCAGTAACTCTTTGAAATATGAAATTACTTATCACAAATATGTAGGTTTATATATAATACAAATCTTTTACTTAGAACATAGTTTTTATAATACCAATAACTTTTAAACCACACACACACACACACAAACTTTTTGAACACTAAAGGTAAAGTATTGCGACCGTAAAAAACATCTAACCCGAAATGTTGATGGATGTCGACGTATCATTACCTCCCGAACACTAAAAAGTGTTTTTTGCAATGCCATCTGTCTGTGTGTCTGTTTAACCCTAAAATTAAGAGTAGATTAATAAAAAGCAAAAATAGAATAAAAATTGATTTTCTCAAAATCCACTCTAATGATTTTGATTAAAATTCGTATCTAGGCGTTGATTAAGATTATAAATAAAATGGCTATTTCCATTTTCCTACTAAAATGAATTTTAGGGTACCTTACATAAGCGGAAACTTCCGTATCACCGCAAATATTTGAGATATTAAATAACTTATCATTGCAAAATTGTAGTACTATTAAAAATAAAAAAAACTTATTTAAAATATATTTTTATAAAATCAATATTTTCTGAGATATTGGCAAATATATTAATACATTTTGTGAGCTTTAGTTATAAAGAGATAATACTTAAGTTTTAACGCAATAATTCTCCAATGTCATAGAGTAATTAAATATAAGTAAGTCTCTAAAAGTTTATGTTGTTTTTGATTAAACCTCTTAGGATAAATGTTTGTACAATGATCTATATCCATTTTAGACTCAATAGTCAATATTTACATTTTTTATTGGTCATAATTTATAAATGAGGAATTGCGATGACCTGAAGATGTGAAACACCTAATAAAATGTTAAAATTTTAACAGGAATTCGAAATTTTAGTATGAAGTGTTGACCCTTGTGGACCCGAAATCGATTATTTTTATTGGTCCAAACATACAAATTAGGACATACTTTAAAAATAAAACTATAAAATATAAAACCGGGACTCAAAAAACTTTTTACATAAGTATAGCGCAATTTATTCTTGGGTTTTCTAATGTATATTATTTCGTTTCACATATATTACGAGTTTTGAATAAATATCTCCATTTTTTAAACAATAGAGCAGAAAGTCCGTGCGGAGTTCCGTACAATTTTTTTTTTTAATTTTGAAGTTTTTTTCTCCTAGATTGTGTTATTCCTACTTTAATGAAAATGTGTGTACATTTCTTCTAAAATTCTACATTACTCATCCCTAGCTTATTCCTAAACATATGTGGATATCACAAATGGGTAGTAAGACGCTTTGTAATTCTATTTATTGAATATAGTGGTTGCCAAAATGAGGTTGTCGATAATCGCAGAAATTCCTTAGGAAGAATTTCTTAAATATCCTTCCAAGGTCATTTCGAAGATTCCTTATCACGATGAACTTTCTTGAAACACCTACTTTTATTTTTGCAAACATTTTCCAACAAAATTTTTAATTAAAATTGTTCTTAGAATTTTGTGGGCGGTTAGATTTTTTTTTTTTTTTTTCCTATTCCGACGAAGCTTAGGAAATATTCACTTACTCAAATGAGAGCGAATACGAATATATATTTATCTTTATTTAAATATCCTTTTATTTCGTTTTTTTTTCTCACACCGGTCCTTAAGGACTACATTAACTCATATTTTGTTTCTACATTTAGTTTTATTAACTCACATAAGTTATTAAATAGTCTTAAAGCATCGAAATCGTGTAAAAAACTATTTTTTTTAACGTATATCTCAACCCTCCCATAAGGGGTTCATCAAATTCCAGGGGGGCTCCGGACCTCCGATTTTCACGCCCTTGCTCGCAATAGACTGGACTGCCGATGATTTGGAGATCAGAGTTCTAATCCCATTCGAGTGCATTAAGTTTTTTCTTTTCCATTCTCCCTCCACGTTAATGAGAGTAAACTTCCTCTAAATCCAACTTGGCTACATCCCTAATGAGTAATCAAACGTGATGATAAAAAAAACTATTTGTAAACATGGGCACTCTAAAATGGGTGGCAAGGGGGGTTCCAGCCCGGTGGTCTAGGGGTAAGGTGTCAGACTTCTGTGTTGGGGGTCCGTGGTTCAATCCTCGGTCCCGGCACAGATTTATCTGATTACCAAACCCTTCCTTCACCTCTGACAAGACGTGTATTAATCACAACTTGTGAATGAGTGGAATGCCAGGCCTCCACCGTGGTTCGGATTCCACGTTAAACTGTAGGTCCTCCATTTCATCTCACAATCACCCTACCATTACACATTAGCGTAAGTGTGTATAACCCGAACGGGTAGTAAGACTGTTCAATAAAATTGCAAAAAATATGTTTCCTTTCAATGGGTTCAGCTATAACTACATTTTGGTTTTTTGTTAATTTATTTTTCCAGAAAATATTTTTACCAAACTTGGTTCTGGAAAGTCATATATTTGGCCTAGAATTATGTTCAGATGCTCTAAAATTCCCTCCCGCAAGGTTAAATACTGGAAACTTTCCCTCGGGAGGAGTAGCGGTTGTTAAACACCCCGGAAGATGGGACTCCAATCCACCCCCCATTTGATAAACCCACATGTGTGCACTTTTTATATAAATTCTTATTTTTTATATACAGAAAGCCCGCTATAGACCACCTACATTAGTTGAGTCACTAAATTGTATATTAATTTTACAGGATATTTTATGTAACTTTATTGTCTTAGATTTTGTAATTTTTGAGTAAATTTTAGGCATTTAAAAAAATTAATTTTGAGGCATTCATGTTGAATAATATATTTTTAACACTGTTATTATTTTAATATACATAAACATTTAAATATAAATGTTTCCAACGCACATTTGTCGGAATAAGAAGATAATGTTGGCATGAACTTTGTATCCTCTTTGCTTGTTTAGTTGTAAAATACACATTCCTGGTGAGACTGCAACTAGACTGGAGAGGGTTGCGTTGGGAGGGGGTAGCTATTACTTGTGAAGCAGATATTTGTAAATCAATATTATATTCAGCAGAATACAAGGGTTTAGTTGTAAAATACACATTCCTGGTGAGACTGCAACTAGACTGGAGAGGGTTGCGTTGGGAGGGGGTAGCTATTACTTCTGAAGCAGATATTTGTAAATCAATATTATATTCAGCAGAATACAAGGGTTTAGTTGTAAAATACACATTCCTGGTGAGACTGCAACTAGACTGGAGAGGGTTGCGTTGGAGGGGGTAGCTATTACTTCTGAAGCAGATATTTGTAAATCAATATTATATTCAGCAGAATACAAGAGTTTAGTTGTAAAATACACATTCCTGGTGAGACTGCAACTAGACTGGAGAGGGTTGCGTTGGGAGGGGGTAGCTATTACTTGTGAAGCAGATATTTGTAAATCAATATTATATTCAGCAGAATACAAGGGTTTAGTTGTAAAATACACATTCCTGGTGAGACTGCAACTAGACTGGAGAGGGTTGCGTTGGGAGGGGGTAGCTATTACTTCTGAAGCAGATATTTGTAAATCAATATTATATTCAGCAGAATACAAGAGTTTAGTTGTAAAATACACATTCCTGGTGAGACTGCAACTAGACTGGAGAGGGTTGCGTTGGGAGGGGGTAGCTATTACTTCTGAAGCAGATATTTGTAAATCAATATTATATTCAGCAGAATACAAGAGTTTAGTTGTAAAATACACATTCCTGGTGAGACTGCAACTAGACTGGAGAGGGTTGCGTTGGGAGGGGGTAGCTATTACTTCTGAAGCAGATATTTGTAAATCAATATTATATTCAGCAGAATACAAGAGTTTAGTTGTAAAATACACATTCCTGGTGAGACTGCAACTAGACTGGAGAGGGTTGCGTTGGGAGGGGTAGCTATTACTTCTGAAGCAGATATTTGTAAATCAATATTATATTCAGCAGAACCCAAGAGTTTAGTTGTTAAATACACATTCCTGGTGAGACTGCAACTAGACTGGAGAGGGTTGCGTTGGGAGGGGGTAGCTATTACTTCTGAAGCAGATATTTGTAAATCAATATTATATTCAGCAGAATACAAGGGTTTAGTTGTAAAATACACATTCCTGGTGAGACTGCAACTAGACTGGAGAGGGTTGTGTTGGGAGGGGGTAGCTATTACTTCTGAAGCAGATATTTGTAAATCAATATTATATTCAGCAGAATACAAGAGTTTAGTTGTAAAATACACATTCCTGGTGAGACTGTAACTAGACTGGAGAGGGTTGCGTTGGGAGGGGGTAGCTATTACTTCTGAAGCAGATATTTGTAAATCAATATTATATTCAGCAGAATACAAGGGTTTAGTTGTAAAATACACATTCCTGGTGAGACTGTAACTAGGTTGGAGAGGGTTGCGTTGGGAGGGGGTAGCTATTACTTCTGAAGCAGATATTTGTAAATCAATATTATATTCAGCAGAATACAAGAGTTTAGTTGTTAAAAACTTTACATTGCATTTTACCATTTGTAATTTGCTTGTTTGATTTAGTCGTGTGCATTTACTACGAGCTTTTATTCATAATTTTAGGCCATTTTTTTGAAAATGGAAGTTTTTATTTAGTATTTTTAGGTCACTTCATATATTAGTTTTGATCTTTTTTTATGCCATAAAAACCCAGCTTCTGTTAATATCACTTATACGGTTAAACCATTTTAAATCTAAAGGTAACTTTTTAATCATATTAATTTGACTTATTAAATTTAATCTTAGAAAGTTTAATACATTCTAATTCCATGTCTACATCCGCCGTGGGGGGCGGGGGGGAGAAGCGCATGTATAAATATAAGCTTAGCAAACTCAACTAACCCTACCCTCCACTCTTTACCGAACTGATTACATGCTTATCTTCCCTTCTCTACCCCTCTCCCCCCCCCCTCCCTGTAACAAGGCTCCGGAATAGTTCCAGTAACATAAACATCCCTTGTCCCGACAAACCCCCCTCGTTTTCACCCCTACCACCCAACGTCTTACCCTGAAATTATAACCTAAAAAGAGAAGGAAGTACGTATACTCGTCTCGCTGTGTAAAGAACTTTTTCTTTCAGATCAGTGTTTGCCACGGCTTACCACCCGCCCGAATTAGGACACTTGCTGAACCGATTGATCATATCAGCAACGCGATAATTTCTATGAGTGATAGAGAAAAGGGCCTACCAATTTTACTTGGAAAGGTATTTTCACATACCGTCCAGGGTTCTTTTTTTACATGTCCACAATCGATATGGGACTGACCGACGGCTTTACTTCCCCATCAGAAGGAAGTTGTGCTACGGATTTTTATCGGTCGAGAAAAAAAAATCCGTCAACCCCGATTGGGTTTGAACCCACAAACATCGGGTGTGTGGCAAGTACTTTACCCCAAAGCACTGAGGTTGACTAAATACTTTTAGATGGATAAGGGCTGGTATAATGACTTCTGGATAAATATTAATATGGTAGATAAATATATCTATCTTCTGGTTAAGTTAAAAGTGCGTCTTATGACTGCCAGATAAAATGTATCTATCCATCACATTTTTATAGGGAGGTTTAAGTACCTGATAACTTTTATCTGGAAGTTAAAATGGGCGTTGCCATAGTGACGCGTTATTTTTAATGAGGTCCCGCCAATCAGAATCTGTTTTTAGGTTAAAATCTTGGTTCGCGTGCTTAGTATGCACAGACCCGGGCTCTAACTATATAAAGTTAGAACATTTAATTCAAACTTTTATATAAACTGACAAGCTATTTGTAGATTTATAGTTATATAAGAACAGATTATCAAAATGTGAGTACAATAAATGAAATTTTGTGAAAGTTGTACCCCAACTATTGCCCTCATTTTGGCACACACCGAAATTAGTACTTGCAAGACATCTTAGCTTCTGCACCCACGTGACGCCATCTGTTCACTCGCACTCGTTTAGCCGCCATTATTTAACAAATGTTGAGCGTTGTCGCCAATTGCCAGGTGGTAGCGGTAGCAGCAGGGCTTACACGCATGCGCGCACCAATAAAAACAGTACCAACCTTGCGTGTTATGAATAAAAATATATTTATCCTACAGATAGCTATCTGGCAGATAAATTCAGTTCACAAGATGCGTAAAGCTTTAAAGTGGCTGATAACTCTAACCTCCCGACAGCAATATTTATTTGGTAGTCATAAGACCGGCTATGAGTAGTGAAAGAACCCAATTTGACTCTGTGTACTTGCTTTGCAGTATATCAGAAGCACATTGTTTATCTCTGAGCTAAATATGGCAATGCTGCTTGTTGGGTTCATTCACGAACGACACACTTTATTTAAATTTGTGTTGTATTGTGTTTGCATCTAAATAACCTACTCATGATGTTTGATAATAATTAGAATTAAAATTCGCAGTTATAATAAAATAATTGAACCAGATTAATAAATATATATTCCCTTCCTTCACCTCTGACAAGACATCTTGTGAATGTGGGGAATGCCAGGCCGCCACCGTGGTTCGGATCCCACGTTAAACTGTAGGTCCTCTATTTCATCTCACAATCACCCTACCATTACACATTAGCGTAAGTGCGTATAACCCGAACGGGTAGTAAGACGCGGTACTAATAATAATAAATAATAATAAATATATATTAAAACAACATGAAATATGATTCTGGAGAAAACTTGAGAAGATCAGGTGTACAGACAGACAGGGAGACAAATGAAGAGTGGGTGAGAAGAGAAACATTTTGGATGTTATTCTTCGGTGCAAATCAGACAGGATACATCCTTAGGAGGAACTGTCTTCTGTACGACGTCATAGAAGGAAGGTTGAGGGAAAGAGGAGCTTAGGAAGGAGGAGAATTCAAATATTGGATGATTTGAAGTAAAGAAGAAAATTCTGGGAGCTGAAGGAGGCGTCAGAGGACAGGGAGCATTGGAGGTCTAAGTTCACTGACTATAAGAATGGATCTGTCGTAAGACAGAACACTTAATAATAATAATAATAATAATTAGCACCGCGTCTTACTACCCATTCGGGTTGTACGCTTATGTACTTGTATTACCCTAGGCGTTTTAAAGGTTTAGTAAGGTTATATTTAATGGAAGTGTACACGCATTTGCGTGGATGGCGAGTGGAAAACCATTTAGGAATAACCACTTTCATTACACTTGAAGGAGAGTCGAACCTTGATCTCCCCGTCATCGGCAGTCTAGTCTAATGCGAGCCTAGCGTGATAGACCACGCGACCACTGAAGTGGGTAAATGATTGCTAATATTTTTTTAAAATTTAAGGCTAGTACATATTTACTTTATATTTGACTTTTTGTCTCCCGAGGGAAAAAAAACACTATTGTATGGATATTTCGTATCTAATATTTTGAATTAAAATTTTGTCTATTATTTGTGAACAATATTCTTTCATTCATTTTTATTTTTTCTCGAACCTTCGGAGAGAGAAGTAAAAAAAAAAAAAAATCAAACTAGATATTTTAATAAATGTCGACTTTTCATGACATCCTAATCCCGAAAAAGTGGTTTTCGTGATGCTGTCTGTCTGTCTGTCTGTGTTCCGTCTGTCGGTCTGTTTGTAACTCGTCCTAAGAGCCTAAACACTTTTAACGATGAGTCTAAAACTTGGTATCGGTTTTTTATATAAAGTTCCTCAGAGGAGTTTTTGGAAATAAAGAGTAGTTTACTGAAGGGCATTAGGATCAACTTTCTCGAAATCCGCTCAAACGATTTTGATTAAATCTCGGATATAGGCACTGTTTAACGTCTCAAACAAAATTAGCAAAGCATCTTTTACATTGAGAATGGAGAATACTTTACTTAAGTAGAAATTTCCAATTTTCATCATATATGTGTAACTATTTGAGATACTAAATAACTTATCATTGTAAGGTTATATTGATATAAAACCAATATCTTCTGAGCTATAAATATTTTTTTTGGTATAGACTGTTTTTTGAAAATTAAAATTGATTTTTATGTGCTTTGTGGTGGGAAAGTTTGTTATGCTTTTCTCAATGTTTCTGCATTATTTCGTTTCACAAACCTTCAGATCCTTAGATCACGTGTCGACTGATGTGGATGACCAAAGCTTTAGTCTAGCCTTATACGAATAACCAACAAATTTGGGAACATATCCTCTAGATTTTACCTTCCTCATCCTTACTCCATTATCTATACTTAATATTATAAAGAGGAAAGATTTGTTTTTTGTTTGTAATGGATAAACTCAAAAACTACTGAGCGGGGGGTAGGGGTGAGGAAATATTATTATTATTAGCACCGCGTCTTACTACCCTTTCGGGTTATACGCACTTACGCTAATGTGTAACGGTAGGGTGATTGGAGATGAAATGGAGGACCTACAGGTTAACGTGGAATCCAAACCACGGTGGAGGCCAGGCATTCCCCACATTCACAAGATGTCTTGTTAGAGGTGAGGGAAGGGTTTGGTAATCAGATAAATCTGTGCCGGGACCGAGGATTGAAGCCCGGACCCCAGCACAGAAGTCCGACACCTTACCCCTAGACCCCAGGTCACCCATTGTGAGGAAATAGAAATAAATGTAGTGACGAGAAACGCAAAAAAAAAAAAAGATTAAAATAAAAATTTGGGGAAACGAGGGGAGTAAATGATATTGGAGGAAGCTGAAAAATTAATTTGATATTAACAATTGGTTTGATTGGTGTATACACAATTCCTTCGCGCCTAGAGCAAAAAAATTATAGAGGAATGAGATGAAAATAGGAGGGAGGATAAAAAGAGGGAGGGGGCTATACAGTGATGATAGGACTGTATTAAAAAAAAAAGTAAAAAGTTTAGTTTTTATATTGACATGATGGATAATTTGAAGCTTATTTTACAGGATTCTTTACAATATTTTTTTTTACGGGGAAAGGGGCTAGTTGTAAATATACGAATAGTCCAGATGTATAGTAATAAAATACCAGTGAAAAAAAATCATTCCTTCTAATCCTTATAACCTATATTATTAAGTTGTTAAAAAAATATTCGTATTCATTGAATTATTAGAGTTATTACGATTAAATTAATAATATTTAAAATACCCTCTTCAGTGGCCGAATGGTCTAAGGCGTCATTCTCGTGCTATACTGGTTTGAGAGTGGCTTTTCCTAAATGATTTCCTCTCTTCCTTTCACGCAAATGCTGGTATATTACATCTAAAATGTTTCCTCATCTCTACCCCATTAGAGTAACTATCACATATGCATATAACGTGAACAGGTGGTAAGACGCGGTGATTTTGTGTTGAGCTAGACTGCCGAGGACGGGGAGATCGAGGTTTATAATCCCGCTCGTGTGAACTGGGTGTTTTTCCTCAAGTTGTTTTCCATTCTTCCTACACGCAAATGGGGGTTCACTTCCTCTAAATTTGACCTTTCCAATTCCTAATCCATTCGTGTAATTAGTACTTAAGTGTATAATCCGAACGGGTAGTAACACGTGGTGCCAAGTCTTATTATTATAAAAAAATACACGTTAAAACTATATAAACGTTAAGTTTGTAAGTAATTAAATAAATCCTTTAAAAAAATTATGACAAAAATACTTTACTAAAAGTAGACCTAAACTTTTTTAAATAATTATGTTTGAATGGATAAGAATTTATTTTTAACATTTTTGACCCTATTACTTTCATTTAAATGTCGACAGAAAAATAACTTTCTGGTATCTATTTGGATTTATTATAATTTTAGTAATTAAAAAAAATATTTTCACTTATTATATTTTTAATAAAGATACCAACATTCCAACGAAATAATTTATCTTCCTACCCTTGACTGCCATAATTTTTCAAAGGTTGATTAATTAAGTTATTAAAATAGCTCGTTTAATACGTGAGCATTCCCCCCTCCCCCTTTATTCTTTTAAAAAACATGAAAAGTGATGCAATGAAAACTAACCCCATGAATAACAGGAATTGTTTATTTTTTTAAAAAAGACCAACCAGTTTATGAATATTAAAAAATATATATTTGTTTCTTTTAAAAATCATACGTCTCTTGAATAAATGAATTGTTTTGACTTTAATTGATAAAAAAAATGGTGTAGTATATCTAATGTATAATTTAAAACCAATAATCAAAATCATAAAAAATCACTGTCTGATAACAAAGAAAATGATAAAAAAACTCTGAAGAATTAGATAAAAAACTAATTGTTATCGGTGACCTGGTGTCTAGGGGTAAGGTGTCAGACTTCCGTGTGGGGGTCCGGGGTTCAATCCTCGGTCCCGGCACAGATTTATCTGATTAAACCCAACTCTTTCTTCACCTCTGACAAGACGTGTATTAATCACAACTTGTGAATGTGTGGAATGCCAGGGCTCCACCATGGTTCGGATCCCACGTTAAACTGTAGGTCCTCCATTTCATCTCACAATCGCCCTACCATTACACATTAGAGTAAGTGCGTATAACCCGAACGGGTAGTAAGACGCGGTGCATAATAATAATATTAATAATAATATATTATAACAACTTTTAGACTTAGAGTTTTTGATAAATATTATGTCAAATTAGAATTGATCTAAAATATTCACAAATATCGAGGTATTAATTTTGTTTAGGTAGGTACTGTGTGAAAAACGCGTTAAAATAGTCGAAATGATCGAAATTAACAAACTAAATGTTAAATATTTAAGGAAACGCACCTTTTAAGGTGAGATGGAAGGGTATGCGAGAATAATTAAGTGTTTTTGCCATTTTAATATCAAAATTTTTTTCGGTCAAAATAAATAAAATATTTATTCATTTCAAACATAGTTTAATGTTTTTCACATGATGATATCAACAGTTGATTATCTTTCATAAGCGTAGCGGCATTATCTAACAAATTCTTTAAATGAAGCTAAAAGTTGTCATTAAATTTCAGGACATCCTTGACAGATATTAAACAACTGTTGATATCACCGTGTGAAGAAAATTAAACTCTAGGTTTCTATTGGATGACCCGCCTCGGTGGCGTAGTTGGCTAACGCGCTTAGTTCGTGTTGAGCTCGACTGCTGAGGACGGAGAGATCGAGGTTCAATCTCGGTCGGGTGAACTGGGGGTGTTTTTCCTAAATGGTTTTCCACTCTTCTTCCACGCAAATGCGGGTTCACTTCCTCTAATTCAACCTTCCCAATTCCTAATCCATTAGCGTAATTAGTACTTAGAGCGTATAACCCAAGCGGGTTGTAAGACGTGGTGCTAAATAGTAATATAATAATAATAAATAATCTAATGGATGATTATTTGATTTATTTTGATCGAAAATATATTTTGATATAAAAACGGCAAAAATACTGAATTATTCTCGCATATCCTTTCATCACATAAGACATATTGAGGGAGTGATTATGTGTAAAAAATACGTATATATATTACATACGTACATTGGTTTGAACTCTGGTCTTTAAGATTTACGTCCGGATGTCATTCTTCTTTATTTATACGAAGGTAAAAAATAGTGTTTTTGCAATATTTATTATGTTACTAGCTTTTACCCGTCGTGGCTTCGCCCGCAATAATTGATAAAATCTTTTAATTTTTAACTAAACTGTTTTGGTCATAAATCAAACTTTTTTTTTTTTCAAATATCTATGAGTTTTTCTCAGTTCTAGCTGTAAATAATTTTGCTGTATTTTAATTTTCACTTTTAAATAATTCATAATAAAAGAAATATATATTATTTAAGTTATCAATAATAAATTTTTGATTTTTGATTTTTACCTTCATAATTAGTAAAATAAATAAATAAATGAAATAATATTTTTTTTCGAAATATATAGCTAAAAAAATCACATTTATTATTTATTAGTATGAAAATACGTCACACTAATTACTATTTAATTTAATTACAAAATATTAAATCACAAATTCTTAAATAACATCATTATAATTAGATTATAATCATATATTTATTATTATTTAAAATCAAAGGTTGGGAATAGTCCTATATGTTATTCCAGGACATACTCTACCAACGTACAAAGTTTCATTCGAATCCGTTTCAGCAGTTTTTGGCGTGATTGAGCAACAAAACACACAAACTTTCACATTTATAATATTAGTAAGATTAATTGCTAGAAGTATTTCCTTGTTTAAATATTTGGAGATGGTTGACATCTTAGCTTGGTTGGTAGTGAAATTATTATCTAGGCTAGTTGATTCTAGCAACTACTATATTATCAACCCCCATCTTCCCTTAAATTATGGGCTGCGGTAACGACTTTATGTATAGTTCACGATCAAGACCAAATTATAATATTTTAATCATCAATTACATTATTTAAAAGTACTAATTTTATTACTTATCCTATGGCATTAAGGACTTAAATTTGATTGCTGCACTTCAAAAGTACGCCATCTATTCCAATATTTTGATAGTTTATATCCAGTCCACCTCATTACACCCTATCCCAGCTAGTTCTCTCCAGTCCACCTCATTACACCCTATCCCAGCTAGTTCTATCCAGTCCACCTCATTACACCTCCCAGCTATTTTCAGTCCACCTCATTACACCATCTTTTAGGTCCATTCAGTTATCCTCCTCTGCTTCTAGGTTCTCCAATTCACTTTGTACGTCCGCCCACCGTTATCTGCGAGATTTGACTACCATAACAATGTATGTTGATGGGTAGAGAGTACATAAAACTCATCATTATACAACATCCTTCACTCTCCATTATCATAATTCTTTTTCTGACAAAATATTTTCCCAAGTACTTTGTGTTCGGATGCCTATAGTTAAAAAAATTAAAAATTTCATTCCTCTACACTTGAAATCTATTATTGTCCGAGAACATGGGAAATTTTTCTGGACTACCTGCGGAAAGGAGGAAAGTTTTGTAATTAAGAAAATAGTGGTAGCCATGGATTTCCCTTTTCACAATAATTATTTGACAGTAGTATAATTTATTTTTGTATCTATTTTAGAAATAAATTGATCTGTAAATTGTGAAGCTGATATAATCATAAGATCGATAAAAAAAATAAAGTTTGCGCTGTTGTTCCTTTTTAGGTGACCTTGTTCCCTTTAAATGAAGCCGTCGCTGCAGACGGTCAACGTGTAATAATAATACACCCTCGGTTTGCCAAACAGAAATAAAGTGTCATGTTGATGATGGAAGTGGCGAAGTGGCGAACAAACCACTTGCGGACCAGTAGTATCGGTTTCCGATAGCGACAACACCACGAACAGACTCGTCGGAGGATATAGTTTGGAGAAGAAAATACGGGGACATGGATGGAATCAGGAGAGGCAGTGGATCTTGTCACTAAAGAGAGCTGTGGTGACAAAGATGAAGCATGGAGACAGTGGATGTTATAAAGTAAAGAGGATTGTCATAACAAAGATGAAGCATGGAGAACAGTTGTATGTTATAAAGTAAAGATGAGCTTTAGTAACAAAGATGAAGCATGGAGACAGTTGTATGTTATAAAGTGAAGAGGAGCTGTCGTAACAAAGATGAAGCATGGAGAGACAGTTGTATGTTATAAAGTGAAGAGGAGCTGTCGTAACAAAGATGAAGCATGGAGAGACAGTTGTATGTTATAAGTAAAGATGAGCTTTAGTAACAAAGAGAAGCATGAGACGTTGTATGTTATAAGTGAAGAGGAGCTGTCGTAACAAAATGATCATGGAGTGACAGTTGTATGTTATAAAGTAAAGAAGAGCTGTAGTAACAAAGATGAAGCATGGAGAGACAGTTGTATGTTATAAATTTAAGGGAAGCTGGTGACAAAAAATATACAAGAAAGGACAAGTTAAGCACGTGTACTTTAAAGAAGCAGCGATGACATACGCGAAGTAAATAATGACAATAATTGAATGGAATGAACTAGGAAAAGAATAGTAAAATAAACACTAAGAAAGGGAATTGCAATTGAAGGAGGTACTTTCAAAGAAGATAGTAGCTTAGACATAAATATAGGATAGAGACAACTGTTGGATGTAGATTCGAAAGTAAATGGGATGACCAAGTTAAAGCATTGGAAGGGAGTCATAAAATTTATATCGGAGAGAAAAGTTCACGACAAAGTAAGGCATTGGTTGGCACATAGAACGGGAGAGTAACTTGGATAGGGAAAGACGACGAAGAGAGATATAATTGCAGGATTTAAACTGGAGAGGAAATTGACTTGCGAAGATGGAACTAGAAAATACCGGAGCTTGATGTGAAAAGGATCTAAGTACATATTTAACCAAAGCCAAGCATGAGGTGAAATATATTAATCACTTGATACACCTCGGTGGTCTTTGGGGGTAAAGTGCTTGCCTCAGAACCCGATGCTCGTGGGTTCAAACCCAGCCGGAATCGACGTTTTTATTGGGCGATAAAAAAATCGGTAACACAACTTCCTTAGAAGGGGAAGTAAAGCCATCTGTTCCATGCTGATTGTGGCGTGTAAAATATCCCTGGAAAGTATGCGAAGTTAATTTAACGATAAATTAGGCTTCTTTTCGTTTGTAGAAATCAAGGGCGGAAAATGAGAGCAAACCGCCGCCCTTCCTGAACTCCGCTAGTGCGTGTGTTTTCTACCAGATAGTGCGGGCAGTATACACCAAACCTCGGTTTTATAAGTCATCCAGATACCTAAACCCATTTTTTTCACACCACGTCTTAGTACTGGTTAGGGTTGTATTGTTATCATCAGCACCGCGTCTTACTACCCGTTCGGGTTATACGCACTTACACTAATATGTTATGGTAGGGTGATTGTGAGATGAAATGGAGGACCTACAGTTTAACGTGGGATCCGAACCACGGTGGGAGGCCTGGCATTCCACACATTCACAAGTTGTGATTAATACACGTCTTGTCAGAGGTGAAGGAAGAGTTTGGTAATCAGATAAATCTGTGCCGGGACCGAAGATTGAACCCCAGACCCCCAGCACAGAAGTCCGACACCTTAACCTTAGACCACCAGGTCACCTTCGGGTTATAAGCATACTTTCATTACATTAGTGGAATAGGAATGAGGAATGTAGAATTTGAAAGGAAATATAACAAGAATTTGGGTAGAATTTCCCTAAGACATACGACCTGTATTTGCGTCTAGTCTAATTCAGTCTGTTCTAACTCGTTCTAACATATAACACGCCCCCTTCATTATATATTAATTAATTAATATAGCCCGTTTTGGTGGCCGTGAGGTCTAACGCGCTACTATAGCTGTAGACTAGATTGCCGATGTTTGTGAGTTCGAGGTTCGAATCTCGGTCGGGTGTACTGAGGGTGGTTTTAACAATATGGTTATCCACTCCCCCCTTAACGGAAATACTTGTACACTTCCTCTAAAACGCGACCTTCCTCATCCCTAACCCATTGGCGTGATTAGTACCTAAGCGCATTGTTCACTCATATTTTAAGACAGTCTGTGATGGACGTGTGCGCTGTCTGATGGCTGTGATCTTATATAATCACATGTTTATAAGCTGACGACTTCCGCACGTCCATCATAGACTCTGCCTTAAAATATGAGTGAAGAATGACCATGGGCACGGGACAAATCCTGGATAGCTCAGTGGTAAGAGCATTGGCGTACTAAGCCGAAGGTCCCGGGCTCGATTCCCGTGTCCAGGTGTCATTTTTCAATTTTCAGAATATGATATCTAAGAGGTGCTAGCCTCACTAAAATGCATAGATGATATCTTCGGCTATCTGATTCATTAAATCTGACAGATATAAAAAGTTTCTACAGTCCATTGTTCATAGGAAGAACCTTATCTGACATATAATATTTACTAGATCTTACGTATTCATATGTCAAAACATGTGATTTTCAGATGTCACTTTTTATATATATTATATATGTGTACCTGTAAAATATGGTCAATATTTACCTCAAAACACATGAACCTATGTATTCTATAAAAAAAATATACTCAATGATTTCAAATATCTCCATAACCAGGATTAATGATGCCTCTTGTATTACAACATAGTTTTTTCCAAATCAAGCAGTCATTGTTGAAAAATAATTATTATAGAAGTTAATACATTTTATTAAATACAAAATTGTGAAATGTTAAACAAATATTTCTTACAAAGAAACAAAACATATCCTGTACATTATACAAATGAATATGAAACTTTATTTTAATATGAATACGAAGAACAAATTTCTTTCTTAGTACTTATTCTGTTAAAAAAGGTTTTAAGTGAGGTTATAAATCTTGAATTATAAGTTTAAATTAATTTCAGTTCAAATAAATTGGTAAATTAAATATATATATGAGATGTAGCGCATTTTTTTTATCTTCTCTTCAGTTAAGAAATGAACTAAATCTTATAAGTATTTAATTTCTCAGTTTAATAAAGTTTTAATCTCAATCTTATCTTATCTAACTCGAGATTCATTGCCTCAAATCCAACCTTTTTTTTAACAGAATTTATTATTACGAGAGCGATTTGTTTAATGTTTTAACTAGCCTTACTGGTGACCTGGTGGTCTAGGGGTAAGGTGTCAGACTTCTGTACTGGTGGTCCGGGGTTCAATCCTTGGTCCCGACACAGATTTATTCGATTGCCAAACCCTTCCTTCACCTCTGACAAGACATCTTGTGAATGTGGGGAATGCCAGGCCTCCACCGTGGTTCGGATTCCACGTTAAACTGTAGGTCCTTCATTTCATCTCACAATCACCCTACCATAACATATTAGTGTAAGTGCGTATAACCCGAATGGGTAGTAAGACGCGGTGCTAATAATAATAATAATAATAATACTATAATAATAATAATAATAATAATAACTAGCCTTACTCATTTATCATAAACATTATTAAGATGTACACTTTACTTACGGAAATTCGATTCCCGGCATGGTAAAATAATTTGCCATTAGTGAAATTTGTATTTTGATCCTTTCAAAGGGACTTATTAATTACCGGGGGACTGGATGTTGTGTCTGTCCTAATCTTAAGTTAGATCATAAAGCAGATGAAGCTACGACTGGTCTAGTAAGCCAGTAGTGGAAAATATACTCTTTGGATAAAAAACCTGACCTAGGCCACAGGTTGGAGACAGTAATCTTTATCTCCACACAAATGCGGGTACACTTCATACATAATCCTTATTTCCTCATCCTCTTACATAGATTAATATAAAGTATTCGTCCGGACTCTAACTTGGAGATGGGGGTAATGTTTCTCACATGAATCATACGAAACTGTTACACTGTCTCTTAAGGGAGCGCGAGTAATTTTACAGTTTTTATAGCATTACTTTTTTTGTTGTTGCCAAAATGAATCAAATATTTCTCCAGTAGTAACATATAGCTTAGTTTTCTACACATTCTATATAAACAGATCTTGAATATCTTTCAAGGGTGTGCTGGAATTTTGTCAAAACATTTTCTCCTTATTTAAAAAGTTTTGACAAAATTCCAGGACACCCTGGACAGATATTCAACACCTGTTGATATTAGAATGTGCAGAAAACTAAACTCTATGTTGCCACTGGAGAAATATTTGATTTATTTCTGCCAAAAAATGTATATTCTATAAAAACTGTTAAAATACTTGCGCTCCCTTTTGCCGCACTTTAAGGTGGGGATTGATATAGTAAAGAGAAGTAGTTTCTCATTTTTTACAGAACTAAATAAACAAAAATAGCCCTGTAAACGTTAAAGTTTATAAAAACTCCTTAAAGATAAAAAGAAATATAATTTTGTGATGATTTAAAAGACAATTTGTGGAATTATTTAAGATTTCTTTTTGTTTTAATGTTTTTTTTATCTTTTAAAACTCGTTGAATAAAACATTAAAACACATCAACTTGGGAAATTCTATCTCTATTGGCTGTGACGTAACAAGAAACCAACGTCCTTAGGGTAATTTGAAAGTGAGAATTAATTTTTTTTTTGCGTGAATAACATCTTGACAGGGGATTTACCATAGCTGGGAGAAGAGGGACTAATTTGTAAAATATAGCAAGTAGCAAAGTCTCGATACATTTCAGCAACACCGACCAGGTAAAGAAGCCGGCGTCCATTTCACCTGGGTGTGTCATTAGTTGGGACTATCTGACCCTCTGCCTGGAATATTATGTTCTGCTAGTCTGCGTTGTCTCTACAATCGGTACAGTAAAAACAAGAGAATCTATTAAATATCTATACTTATAAAATAACATGTCCTGACTGACTGATTCATCATCGCCGAGCGCAAACTATCAAGGCTACAAGCATGAAATTCTGACTGTATATTCATTTTGTTATGTAGGCACCCACTAAGAAAGGATTTAAGAAAATTCCACCCCAAAGGGGTCAAAATAGGGGATGATAATATGTATGATATGTATGAAAGTCCGTCATTTTGAAAGTTACATAAACAAAATTTTGTATTTCGGTTATTGACGTAAAACAAATAAATACGTGTTTCAGGAATTTTGGAAATATTATTTAATAAGGGATGAAAAAGGGGGTGAAAGTTTGTATCGGACTTGCATTATTTTTGATCTGAGGTCAAGTTATGGTCATCAACGTAACGTAATATTTAAATTAATTAATTAATTAATTAATTAATTTAAATTAATCTGTAAATACATATGTATATTTTGGTATTTGTATATGATCAACTTCCACGCGGGCAAAGCCGCGGGCAACAGCTATCTAGTACGTTATAAAACTCAATTGATGACCTGGTGGTCTAGGGGGTAAGGTGTCGGACTTCTGTGCTGGGGGTCCGGAGTTCCCTCCTCGGTCCCGGAACACAGATTTATCTGATTTCCAAACCCTTCCTACACCTCTGACAAGACATCTTGTGAATGTGTGGAATGCCAGGCCGCCACCGTGGTTTGGATTCCACGTTAAACTGTAGGTCCTTCATTTCATCTCACAATCACCCTACCATTACACATTAGCGTAAGTGCGTATAACCAGAACGGGTAGTAAGACACGGTATTAATAATAATAATATCTATTAGCTATATTTTATTTCTAGCACCTGTTTAGGGCTACATGCGTTTATAACCTAACACTTGTTAAAATTGTGTAATACATTTTTCTTTATCTTTGAATGACTTTTAATCAAAGACTTACCTTTGAATCTATCTCTGAGGAGGGGAGGTAGGATATGCGGTGGGGTGAGGGTGGGAAGAGTGGGGGTAAAAGGGCCAGTAAGACCGTCGTGGAAAAAAAAAAAAAAAGCTATGCTTAGGATTTGAGCCCGGACGTCTTTTCAACCCACTTACTCGGCGTATGATCCTCCCCCCTTCCCCTCTTTTCCTATTTTTACTGATATATAGCCAGGGCTCCCTTGTCTTCCGCACTGCAGTCCCCCGCCCCCCTCCCTTCTATCCTTCTTTACGATTTATGTTGACGACCTTTCAAAAATCCCCTCCCCTCCCCTTCTTATCCATTCTTCCCTCTCCAGTGCTTTGTCCTCTCGTTCCTATATGGGTTTCGCGAAAGTTTCTGTATTGAACTCTCATCTTTGCTTTCTTCTCTACTATCACTCTATTACTTTCTTCATTTTCTCCTTCGTTACTTATTTTTGTTTGGTTACGTGTAGAACGCATTCTCCAATAGGTAATTTATTCGTCCGTTCATTTCTCTTCTTTTTTTATTTATTTATATTAATTCACCTTTGTTCATATTACTATTATATCTTTTGTTTACATTGCAGTTTAACTGTCTATGCGTAACCTTTTCACCATTGTTTATATCACCTTACCCGCCTCGGTGGCGTAGTTGGCTAACGCGCTAGTATCGTGTTGAGCTTGACCGCTGAGGACGGGGAGATCGAGGTTCGAATCTCGGTCGGGTGAACTGGGGGTGGTTTTTCCTAAATGGTTTTCCACTCTCCCTCAACGCAAATGCGGGTTCACTTCCTCTAATTCAACCTTCCCAATTCTTAATCCATTAGCGTAATTAGTACTTAAAGCGTATAACCCGAATGGGTTGTAAGATACGGTGCTATTATTATTATTATTATTATTATATCACCTTATTTCCTTTGTTTACAATAAGGCTCTTGAATGTATATAGTTGATGATCTCTTTGAAAATTTTGTACACTGTGTTTAACCTGAAGGGTTATAGAGCATGCTTTGCTTGATTCCACTATGGTGTATCATATTATACAATACGACCATAGTGCAATTAATAAAGGCAAGACCTTTAAGTTGGTAGGGTAGCGAACTCGAGTTGGACGAGGTCATTTTGAACTTGTTTTTATATAAAAATACATTTATTTTAGGCCAAAATAAATCAAATATTCCTCCAGTACAAACCTAGAGTTTAATTATCTTCACGTGATGATATCAACAGTTGTTGAATATCTGTAGAGGGTATCCTGGAATGTAATGACAACTTTTTATCTTCATTTAAAAAGTTTCTCATTTAATGCTGCTATGCTCATGGCAGATATTCAACAATTGTTGATATCACCGTGTGAAAAAAATTAAACTGGAGCAATATTTGATTGATTTTGGCGTAAGAAAATTTATCCTATAAAAACTGAAAAAAAACCAACAAAAAACCAACCACTGATCTTTTCTCGCGTCCCCTAAACTTAAACCTTGAGGATGAAAAAAAAAGTGTGTAGACTACATGATTTGAGTTTTTTTTAGCTCTTAAGCTGAAAAAAAACCCAGCTGTAAACATTCTTTTATATATTTTTATTATTTTTATGTTACCAAACCAGCGTAATAAAAAGTGATGATTTTATTCGTTAGTAAGACTGTAGTAACGATAATAACATGGAGGGAGGTCTACTGTTCACAGAACTACTAGTAAGACTGTAGTAACGATAATAACATAGAGGGAGGTCTAATGTTCACAGAACTACTAGTAAGACTATAGTAACGATAATAACATGGAGGGAGGTCTACTGTTCACAGAACTACTAGTAAGACAGTAACGATAATAACATAGAGGGAGATCTACTGTTCACAGAACTACTAGTAAGACTGTAGTAACGATAATAACATGGAGGGAGGTCTACTGTTCACAGAACTACTAGTAAGACTATAGTAACGATAATAACATGGAGGGAGGTCTACTGTTCACAGAACTACTAGTAAGACAGTAACGATAATAACATAGAGGGAGATCTACTGTTCACAGAACTACTAGTAAGACTGTAGTAACGATAATAACATGGAGGGAGGTCTACTGTTCACAGAACTACTAGTAAGACTATAGTAACGATAATAACATGGAGGGAGGTCTATTGTTCACAGAACTACTAGTAAGACTGTAGTAACGATAATAACATGGAGGAGGTCTACTGTTCACAGAACTACTAGTAAGACTGTAGTAACGATAATAACATAGAGGGAGATCTACTGTTCACAGAACTACTAGTAAGACTGTAGTAACGATAATAACATGGAAGGAGGTCTACTGTTCACAGAACTACTAGTAAGACAGTAACGATAATAACATGGAAGGAGGTCTACTGTTCACAGAACTACTAGTAAGACTGTAGTAACGATAATAACATGGAAGGAGGTCTACTGTTCACAGAACTACTAGTAAGACAGTAACGATAATAACATGGAAGGAGGTCTACTGTTCACAGAACTACTAGTAAGACTGTAGTAACGATAATAACATGGAAGGAGGTCTACTGTTCACAGAACTACTAGTAAGACAGTAACGATAATAACATGGAAGGAGGTCTACTGTTCACAGAACTACTAGTAAGACTGTAGTAACGATAATAACATGGAAGGAGGTCTACTGTTCACAGAACTACTAGTAAGACTGTAGTAACGATAATAACATGGAAGGAGGTTATGTTACAGAACTACTAGTAAGACAGTAACGATAATAACTGGAGGAGGTCTACTGTTCACAGAACACTAGTAAGACAGTAACGATAATAACATGGAAGGAGGTCTACTGTTCACAGAACTACTAGTAAGACAGTAACGATAATAACATGGAAGGAGGTCTACTGTCACGAACACTTAGACATACGATAATACTGAGAGCTATGTCAAGACTAAGTAACGATAATAACATGGAAGGAGGTTACTGTTCACAGAATACTATAAGACTAAGATAATACATGGAGAGGTCTACTGTTCACAGAACTACTAGTAAGACTGTAGTAACGATAATAACATGGAAGGAGGTCTACTGTTCACAGAACTACTAGTAAGACAGTAACGATAATAACATGGAAGGAGGTCTACTGTTCACAGAACTACTAGTAAGACAGTAACGATAATAACATGGAAGGAGGTCTACTGTTCACAGAACTACTAGTAAGACTGTAGTAACGATAATAACATGGAGGAGGTCTACTGTTCACAGAACTATAGTAAGACAGTATAACGATAATAACATGGAAGGAGGTCTACTGTTCACAGAACTACTAGTAAGACAGTAACGATAATAACATGGAAGGAGGTCTACTGTTCACAGAACTACTAGTAAGACTGTAGTAACGATAATAACATGGAGGGAGGTCTACTGTTCACAGAACTACTAGTAAGACTGTAGTAACGATAATAACATGGAGGGAGGTCTACTGTTCACAGAACTACTAGTAAGACTAGTAACGATAATAACATGGAAGGAGGTCTACTGTTCACAGAACTACTAGTAAGACAGTAACGATAATAACATGGAGAGAGGTCTACTGTTCACAGAACTACTAGTAAGACTGAGTAACGATAATAACATGGAGGAGGTCTACTGTTCACAGAACTACTAGTAAGACTGTAGTAACGATAATAACATGGAGGAGGTCTACTGTTCACAGAACTACTAGTAAGACTGTAGTAACGATAATAACATGAGAGAGGTCTACTGTTCACAGAACTACTAGTAAGACTGTAGTAACGATAATAACATGGAGGAGGTCTACTGTTCACAGAACTACTAGTAAGACAGTAATGATAACATGGAGTGAGGTCTACTGTTCACAGAACTACTAGTAAGACTGTAGTAACGATAATAACATGGAAGGGAGTCTACTGTTCACAGAACTACTAGTAAGACTGTAGTAACGATAATAACATGGAAGGAGGTCTACTGTTCACAGAACTACTAGTAAGACAGTAACGATAATAACATGGAAGGAGGTCTACTGTTCACAGAACTACTAGTAAGACTGTAGTAACGATAATAACATGGAAGGAGGTCTACTGTTCACAGAACTACTAGTAAGACAGTAACGATAATAACATGGAAGGAGGTCTACTGTTCACAGAACTACTAGTAAGACTGTAGTAACGATAATAACATGGAAGGAGGTCTACTGTTCACAGAACTACTAGTAAGACAGTAAGATAATAACATGGAAGGAGGTCTACTGTTCACAGAACTACTAGTAAGACTGAGTAACGATAATAACATGGAAGGAGGTCTACTGTTCACAGAACTACTAGTAAGACTGTAGTAACGATAATAACATGGAAGGAGGTCTACTGTTCACAGAACTACTAGTAAGACAGTAACGATAATAACATGGAAGGAGGTCTACTGTTCACAGAACTACTAGTAAGACAGTAACGATAATAACATGGAAGGAGGTCTACTGTTCACAGAACTACTAGTAAGACAGTAACGATAATAACATGGAAGGAGGTCTACTGTTCACAGAACTACTAGTAAGACTGTAGTAACGATAATAACATGGAAGGAGGTCTACTGTTCACAGAACTACTAGTAAGACTGTAGTAACGATAATAACATGGAAGGAGGTCTACTGTTCACAGAACTACTAGTAAGACAGTAACGATAATAACATGGAAGGAGGTCTACTGTTCACAGAACTACTAGTAAGACAGTAACGATAATAACATGGAAGGAGGTCTACTGTTCACAGAACTACTAGTAAGACAGTAACGATAATAACATGGAAGGAGGTCTACTGTTCACAGAACTACTAGTAAGACTGTAGTAACGATAATAACATGGAAGGAGGTCTACTGTTCACAGAACTACTAGTAAGACAGTAACGATAATAACATGGAAGGAGGTCTACTGTTCACAGAACTACTAGTAAGACAGTAACGATAATAACATGGAAGGAGGTCTACTGTTCACAGAACTACTAGTAAGACTGTAGTAACGATAATAACATGGAGAGAGGTCTACTGTTCACAGAACTATAGTAAGACAGTAACGATAATAACATGGAAGGAGGTCTACTGTTCACAGAACTACTAGTAAGACAGTAACGATAATAACATGGAAGGAGGTCTACTGTTCACAGAACTACTAGTAAGACTGTAGTAACGATAATAACATGGAGGGAGGTCTACTGTTCACAGAACTACTAGTAAGACTGTAGTAACGATAATAACATGGAGGGAGGTCTACTGTTCACAGAACTACTAGTAAGACAGTAACGATAATAACATGGAAGGAGGTCTACTGTTCACAGAACTACTAGTAAGACAGTAACGATAATAACATGGAGAGAGGTCTACTGTTCACAGAACTACTAGTAAGACAGTAACGATAATAACATGGAGGGAGGTCTACTGTTCACAGAACTACTAGTAAGACTGTAGTAACGATAATAACATGGAGGGAGGTCTAATGTTCACAGGACTACTAGTAAGACTGTAGTAACGATAATAACACTGAGAGAGGTCTACTGTTCACAGAACTACTAGTAAGACTGTAGTAACGATAATAACATGGAGGGAGGTCTACTGTTCACAGAACTACTAGTAAGACAGTAATGATAACATGGAGTGAGGTCTACTGTTCACAGAACTACTAGTAAGACTGTAGTAACGATAATAACATGGAGGGAGGTCTAATGTTCACAGAACTACTAGTAAGACTGTAGTAACGATAATAACATGGAGAGAGGTCTATTGTTCACAGAACTACTAGTAAGACTGTAGTAACGATAATAACATGGAGGGAGGTCTAATGTTCACAGGACTACTAGTAAGACTGTAGTAACGATAATAACACTGAGAGAGGTCTACTGTTCACAGAACTACTAGTAAGACTGTAGTAACGATAATAACATGGAAGGAGGTCTACTGTTCACAGAACTACTAGTAAGACTGTAGTAACGATAACATGAAGGGAGGTCTACTGTTCACAGAACTACTAGTAAGACTGTAGTAACAATAATAACATGGAGGGAGGTCTACTGTTCACAGAACTACTAGTAAGACTGTAGTAAC
Source organism: Timema cristinae (assembly GCA_039000515.1). Lineage (NCBI taxonomy): Eukaryota > Metazoa > Arthropoda > Insecta > Phasmatodea > Timematidae > Timema > Timema cristinae. Next base: position 28,405,461 of record JBCFYV010011135.1, read on the forward strand.
GATAATAACATGGAGGGAGGTCTAATGTTCACAGGACTACTAGTAAGACTGTAGTAACGATAATAACATGGAGTAGGTCTACTGTTCACAGAACTACTAGTAAGACTGTAGTAACGATAATAACATGGAGGGAGGTCTACTGTTCACAGAACTACTAGTAAGACTGTAGTAACAATAATAACATGGAGGGAGGTCTACTGTTCACAGAACTACTAGTAAGACTGTAGTAACGATAATAACATGGAGGGAGGTCTAATGTTCAAAGAACTACTAGTAAGACTGTAGTAACGATATGAACATGGAGGGAGGTCTACTGTTCACAGTACTACTAGTAAGACTGTAGTAACGATAATAACATGGAGGGAGGTCTACTGTTCACAGAACTACTAGTAAGACTGTAGTAACGATAATAACATGGAGGGAGGTCTACTGTTCACAGAACTACTAGTAAGACTGTAGTAACGATATGAACATGGAGGGAGGTCTACTGTTCACAGAACTACTAGTAAGACTGTAGTAACGATAATAACATGGAGGGAGGTCTACTGTTCACAGAACTACTAGTAAGACTGTAGTAACGATAATAACATGGAGAGAGGTCTACTGTTCACAGAACTACTAGTAATTGCATAGTCTCGAGGTTTCGTTGTTATGCGTATGTCGAGACAGGAATGCGCCTGTGGCTTATACAGAAGTAGTATAGTTGAGAACCGGTAAAACCCATTACAGGAGTAGAAGATAAAAAAAAAATATATCGAAAATCGATCATTTTCAATCAATGATTCCATTTTTATTCGGTGCTAGATTGTAGGTAGGCTTCTAGGTACGCAAATCTAAAAACAGATGACTACGAGTTTTTATATAAATGGTAAAAAGAAGAAAAAGTAAGGGTTTGCAAAGTGGTCCAGGTGAGGAAATGTAACGGGGATAGACCTCTATGCAATATTTGCAAATTGTGTTCATAACGAACCCCCGCTGAATTGGTTGTCTGTCTGTCTCTCTCTCTCTCTCTCTCTCTCTCAGATTAGAAGCCAAATATTTACCTTGATGTACAGCTACCATCCACGAGGTCATGGATATTGTTTGATAAACTCCCATTGCGCAAAGTTAGTTCAAACTTCTCCCTAGAACTGCTTTAAGCTTTAACTGTTATTATTATTATTATTATTATTATTATTATTATTATTATTATTATTAGCACCGAGTCTTACTACCCGTTCGGGTTGTACGCACTTACGCTAATGTGTAATGGTAGGGTGATTGTGAGATGAAATGAAGGACCTACAGTTTAACGTGGAATCCGAACCACGTCGGAGGCCTGGTATTCCCCACATTCACAAGATGTCTTGTCAGAGGTGAAGGAAGGATTTGGTAATCAGATAAATCTTTGCCGGGACCGAGGATTGAACCCCGGCCGCCAGTATATAAGTCTGACACCTTACCCCTAGACCACCAAGTCACCATGTTTAACTGTTAAAAAAAAACAAAAAAAAAATGGACATGACTGACAACATCTGTTGTGGCCCTGTTTTTTAATAGTTTATTTTAAAAGGAAGTGGGTTGATAAAGATTATTTATGGCGATAGATTTTTAGACTCTTAAAGAATGACTGAATGTGGTTAGACTAGTAGATTTTAAAAATATGACTGAATAGGGTTATACTAGTAGATTTTAAAAATATGACTGAATAGGGTTAGACTAGCAGATCTTTAAAATATATAGGGTTAGACTAGTGGATCTTTAAAATATATAGGGTTAGACTAGTAGATTTTAAAAATATAACTGAATGATGATATTATAATTGTACTCTTATTTAAAAGTCAGTAAAGAATACACAGTTGAAACGTGTTTGATAGACCCAAATCATAGAGTGTAAGGTTTTAAATTTTATTTTTAAAACAAATACTGAAATAAGTCACCCAGACAAATCGCTGTCTCATTAATCATTTCTGTTTAGCTTGAATATAATCACTATCCTTTCAGTTTGTTCCATTTCTAGGACAATATCTGGGCTTGTAATTTCCAATTTTCCAATCCAAAGAGGAATCGTCCATCAATGTATTTAATAACATTAAAACTAACAACGTAACACATCAGTACCAAGTAACTTTTTTTTAAACAACGGTGATTACGTTAGCTCCCAATTTTTTTATATATAAATAAAACGGTCGATTCAGACACGTCGGATTCAGAATAGTCAGCGAATTATTATTATTTAAAAATCAATAAACCTGTTTCTAACAAGCATTATAAATGAGGGTTCCAATTATAATGTCACATGATCTCTATAGGTATTATTAGTTCACTGTTGACATAAATCACCCAAAGAAAATTTTGTATAAATACACATAGTATGCCCTTTATTTAAATAAAATTATCAACTTTCCTGTTCGTTTTTTTTCCTAGCACAGGTAGACCCCTTAATGAACATTTAATTGGCCTTGTACGGTAGAGTTTTCAAAGGAAGAAATTTATCTGATAGTTAGTAAAGTTAATACAGTGCAATATTCATAGGAAGAACCTTATCTGACGGCTAGAAAAGTTACTACAGTCCAATATTCATATAAATGACCTTATCTGACAGCTAGAAAAGTGACTGTAGACAAAATTTTCATATGAAGGACTTTATCATATATACGAGTATATATAAACTTTCACAACGATACAATTTTCATAGAAATAACCTTTGCTGAAAAAAAACCTACTTTCATATATTCATACGTCAAGTCATTTAATCTGCAGCTTTCACTTTTACTAGATTTTATCAATACCTGTATAATAAAATGGCGATGTGCTATAAATAAGTTTGTTCTCAAGGGAAAAAAAAACATGTTTGTAATCTCTAACAGGAGCTTTCTATGAACATTGGACTGTAGTAACTCTTCTAGCTGTAATATAAGGTCCTTTCTATGAACATTGGACTGTAGGAACTGTTCTATCTGTAATATAAGGTCCTTTCTATGAACATTGGACTGTAGTAACTGTTCTATCTGTAATATAAGGTCCTTTCTATGAACATTGGACTGTAGTAACTGTTCTATCTGTAATATAAGGTCCTTTCTATGAACATTGGACTGTAGTAACTCTTCTAGCTGTAATATAAGGTCCTTTCTATGAACATTGGACTGTAGTAACTGTTCTATCTGTAATATAAGGTCCTTTCTATGAACATTGGACTGTAGTAACTGTTCTATCTGTAATATAAGGTCCTTTCTATGAACATTGGACTGTAGTAACTGTTCTATCTGTAATATAAGGTCCTTTCTATGAGCATTGGACTGTAGTAACGCCGCGTCAGCCTCCACTTCAATTATCATGGTATTTTTTTTTTAAAAAGCCGTATCTCCTGAACAACTATTGCATTGGACCCCAAGAGGAAATATATATATATTTTTTTCCTTACCAGTAGATGAAAGGGCGGGCAATGGCGGTGTTTCGGAGGAAGGTCCAAGGGGTAGAGGTGGTTGAGGAAAGAGGAGTAAAAGAGACGTGAGATTAGCCTTCTGCTGACAATGATGCTCTGGTCTAATCAATCTCCTCGGTAGACGCATTTAACAAGACTTCTTCCCCCTCCCCTCTTCCCCGACAGCTTCACCCCCACCACAATATCACCCAATCCTTCTCAGACCAAAATTACATCCCTGCAGCTAGCTATTCTAAGACTTAAAAAAGAAGAAGAAAAAAAGAACTTTATGCATTTAATTGCAGGTTCTTTTCAAGTCTAAAGCTTCTTGTTTTAAGGTGGGGTTGTAGAGAAGGCCAGTCAAGGTCGATATTTTTGTGGCCAAAATAAAGTCAAATGTTGCTCCAGTAGAAAGATATAGTTTTTTCCCCCATTATGACATAAACGGTTGTTGAATATCTGTCATGGACATAGCGGTATTAGATGAGAAACTTGATAAATGAAGAGAAAATGTTGTTATTAAATTCCAGGACAACCTTGACGAATATTCAACAACTGTTGATATCACCAAGTAAAGAAAATTAAACCCTATGTAGCTGGATAAATATTATACGGTATAGCTTTTTTAATTCAAACTCCAAGGGATATATAAAAAGATTATCGAAATATCCAAAATTCAATTGAACCATTTTTAATAGCATCCAGGCAGGTGGTACATAGTATATTAATAACCTCAAAATATGCTACATATAAATACACACATTGTATATAATGTGTTTATCTGGTGTTATTGAGGGTTGAGACAGACTGGCTCTTAAGACGTCTGGTTCTAGCTGTATTATCTACCTAAATAATAATAATAAATATATGATTATAATGTGATTGAAATGATGTTATTTAAGAATTTGTGATTTAATATTTTGTAATTAAAGTAAATAGTAATTAGTGTGACGTAGTTTCATACTAATAAATATGTGATTTTTTTTTTTAGCTTTATATTTCGAAAAAAATATTATTTAATTTATTTATTTATCTTACTAATTATGAAGGTAAAAATAAAAAATAAAAAATTTATAATTGATAACTTAAATAATATATATTTAAAAGTGAAAATTAAAATACGGCAAATTATTTACAGCTAGAACTGAGAAAAACTCATAGATATTTGAAAAAAAATAAAGTTTGATTTATGACCAAAACAGTTTAGTTAAAAATTAAAAGATTTTATCAATTATTGCGGGCGAAGCCGCGACGGGGTGAAAGCTAGTCTTCAAATAAATACCAAAAGTACCTAATGTATTCTGGTTATGGATAATATCTCTCCGCCTGTGCTATTTCTACGTATAATATGTATCTTTCTTGATTGTGTTATCTTCGGTTATTTTACTTTCTAGGTGGCAGAACGCCATTTTACTTGCTGTAGCCTAACTTGAGAGATGTCATTGCAAATTGACGAATGATATTCGGCGCACATTCTCTCGTATCATATCGGCTCATTTCTACATTATTGTGTATGAAAATGGGGGGGGGGGGACTCGGGCTAATATTTTCCAGGCCGATGTGGTACGTCAAAAGTGCATTCCAGCATCAACCGGCCGCTTGAAGTGTTTCTTGATTACGGGTCCCTACGTTGTGAGCCAATTGAAGTGTTATTGAAATATTACTGCTTACGTTGGGCGCTAATTATGATGTTTTGGACGTCTCTCTCCGCGTCGATCGATGAATTCTGGATCTGGTTCGTCGCATTGGGCGTCGATTGAAGTTATACCGTTTAATTAGCTGATAATTGCCCCGTGGTCGAGCACTAATTAAATAATTATTGGTGATTTAAATATTCTATAATTAATACACACTTTTATGCTGACATGTTTTTTTTAATTTCTAAATCTCGGTTTATTTCTAGAGAAAATAGATCATGTCGAAATATATACGCGGCCTATTGTAAGAATCGCGGACAGGAGCTCAAGTTCCGAGTAGTTCAAGGACTGTACGCCTAGTGAGGTTCAATTGCACCATCTTTCGTATATATCCATTGCTCATGGAAGCTTCGAGAAGGTCGTGTTATAAAAAATTAAAATAAAAGACAAAAACATCTCGGTGTCACTAGAAGCTTCGAGAGCCGGAAACTGACTTAAGATACTTTTTAAAATCTCTGTTCGAACTTTCCAGAAGAGGAAGTTATTATTTAAAAATCTTATATTGTCAACTTGAGTTGACTAGCATCACGTGCGTGACGTCACTGATCAGTGGCTTTTGCCTTCTTAGAAGAAGAAGTGCTTCAAGCGCCATTTAATATATTATAATTTAAATGAAATAAGATACGTTTATAAAATTAGGACGATATTATTGTCAATGCTCTCACATATTCTTTAGGGGCAAATCAATAACATTACACGCTTAAAGTCCAATTTTCTTATAAAGGACCCTTTTATGACAGCTAGAAAAGTCACTAGATCTACTTTCACGTATTAATTACCGCAAGGCGTGTGATTTGCAGCGGTTATTTTTGAGAAATATTATCAAAACACATAATATAACTATAATAATTTAGTAAAATGATCTGAATGTTGGCAGTAAAAAAAAAGTTTGTATTTTTAATAAGGCACCTTCCCACGAAAAATGGATTGTTGACAGAGTGGAACGAGGTCTTGCTTTAACTCGACCGTTTGAAATTTTGTCTACTCTTATTTGTTCAGTGATATCTGCCAAGTGCGTGGACCAATTTTAACGAAATTTGGAGAGAAAACTCTTTGAAAAATGTAAAAAAATATATAAACATATATCTATTGTGAGATTTTTACCTGTTAAACTGTTTGAACAACAGTTATTCTTAATGAAAATAATATTCATTAATTTTCAGGCTGATTGATCACCAAGAAAATAATATCTTAAAATCCAGAAGAAAATTACGGGAGATATTTTTATCTTTAAATCCAAAATAAAATCGCAAGACTATTAATGATAATACCCGCCTCGGTGGCGTAGTTGGCTAACGCGCTTGTCGTGTTGAAGCTCGACTGCTGAGGACGGGGAGATCGAGGTTCGAATCTCGGTCGGGTGAACTGGGGGTGGTTTTTCCTAAATGCTTTTCCACTCTCCCTCTACGCAAATGCGGGTTCACTTCCTCTAATTCAACCTTCCCAATTCCTAATCCATTGGCGTAATTAGTACTTAAAAGCGTATAACCCGAACGGGTAGTAAGACGCGGTGCTAAAAAATATATATATTAATGATAATTACGTGGAGGGATCGAGGTCTTCTGTTATATAAAGGTCACTTGTGCCGCTTCTGCCCCGAACTCTACAGAGTAAAGTAGATCAAACGTACTAACATTACGGTAGTAAGTAACGTGAGTATGTGAGGTCGGGTGCCTGAAACTCCCGTCATCCGCTTACGACAAGATGAGATTCACCTCTTAGGTTCCCGTTCTGACTACCGGCCGCGAACATGCGGGTCGCGAAAAGCCTGCTCTACACGCTCACTCATAGTGGAAATCAGAATATCTCTGTAATTTACACGCTGCCAGATCCGTGACGTTATGCGACGCAAACTATAAAGTTGTTATGAAAGGGAACACAAATTAAGTTTTGACGTGAATACGTCTTTAAATTTGCTACCATACGGGGGCAATCCAAAAAAAACCTATTGATAACAAAATCGGGGGATACAGTTTGGCGTTGTAGTTTCGAATCTATCCTCTAAATCCAAAATTAAATTATACCACTGGATAGCTAAATTATTATTATTATTAGCACCGAGTCTTACTACCCGTTCGGGTTATACGCACTTACGCTAATGTGTAATGGTAGGGTGATTGTGAGATGAAATGAAGGACCTACAGTTTAACGTGGAATCCGAACCACGGTGGTGGCCTGGCATTCCACACATTCACAAGATGTCTTGTCAGAGGTGAAGGAAGGGTTTGGTAATCAGATAAATATGTGCCGGTACCGAGGATTGAACCCCGGACCCCAGCACAGAAGTCTGACACCTTACCCTAGACCGCCAGCTCACCAATGTTCTTATAATAAAAAAGTATTTTCTTTTTCTTATCTTTCTTTCTTAAAAGATTTTCCTTGACATCAAAATTGAAAAAAAAAGAAGGAAAAAAGCGGGGTGTGGCTGTGTTGTACGTGAACACGTTTATGTAACGGGTTATATATATTTTTTTTAATAAATTTTTTTTATCGATTGTATATAAAACATTAGTTTAAAGTAGTGACAGTGAATATAATAAGGTGTTAGAATAAAAAAAATATTATCAAAAATATATAATGTCGGCCTATACGCGTCGAAAAGCGTTGTCACTACGTTAAACTAATGTTTTATACACAATCGATAGATTTTGACGACAGCTGACGATTAAAACCTAAACGAACATCGTAGCTTCTCCGAGTCAAAAGTTATACATATCTCGTTACGCAGCAAAATCACCTCAAAATGGCGGCGCTTCCCCCTCCACGTCACTGTTCTCGCGTATCGTAATGCATTCTTTGATCCTTTATCTATCCATTTCCAAACCCTTCCTTCATCTCTGACAAGACATCTTGTGAATGTGGGGAATGCCAGGCCACCACCGTGGTTCGGATTCCACGTTAAACTGTAGGTCCTTCATTTCATCTCACAATCACCCTACCATTACACATTAGCGTAAGTGCGTATAACCCGAACGGGTAGTAAGACTCGGTGCTAATAATAATAATAATAATAATAATAATAATAATAAGAATATTGTACAGGTTATAATACTTAACGGAGCATAAGTGTATGATGTATGTCGGGGAACATATAAAAAAAAATAGGTTGTTGACCACGGAAATGAACTGTCTAAGGATAATCTTAAGATCGAAATTAGAATGGATTATAAATTAATACTTTTGGGGGGAATTATGGGCATAGAGAGAGAGAGAGAGAGAGAATCGATATCTTAAGCCGACGTGGAGAAGGTACAACTGACATGGCAGAAAATAGATGGCCCTAGAAAAAAAAAAAAAAAACTGGAATGGACACCGTCAAAGAGGAACATTTTAACAGAACAAATATGGGAATAGGGACGGATTATTATTAGGTATTGTATGTATTATTAGAACTGTTCTTTGTTTTTTCCAACTCCTGGTTTACAATTATTATTTTTAGCGACTTCATTTTTTTGAAATCACCACAAATTTTATCTTCTCACTGTCGATCTCCATGATATATCTTCTCCCGGTCTCCATCAGTCAATCCATAATTTCCTGCAATGCTAGAACATCTGCATATTGTATTGTGTTGATGACACTTCCATCTATCTTGAAACTACCTCGTCCCTCCAGGACTTCCTAACCAGCCACTCTCCATACAAGTTGAACAGACTGGGTGACAAACAGCACCCATGCCTCACTCCTCTTCCTATCTCTACGTTATTGGTTTCTCTCTTACTCAGACTCACCTTTATTCAGTGTCCTAGGTGCAGGTTTGCAATCAACCCTCTGTCTCTCCAATATCCAACCTCACCTTTATTCGCTGTCCCAGGTACAGGTTTACAACCAACCTTCTGTCTCTCCAATATCCAACCTCACCTTTATTCGCTGTCCCAGGTACAGGTTTACAACCAACCTTCTGTCTCTCCAATATCCAACCTCACCTTTATTCGCTGTCCTAGGTGCAGGTTTGCCATCAACCCTCTGTCTCTCCAATATCCAACCTCACCTTTATTCGCTGTCCCAGGTACAGGTTTGCAATCAACCCTCTGTCTCTCCAATATCCAACCTCACCTTTATTCGCTGTCCCAGGTACAGGTTTACAATCAACCTTCTGTCTCTCCAATATCCAACCTCACCTTTATTCACTGTCCCAGGTACAGGTTTACAACCAACCCTCTGTCTCTCCAATATCCAACCTCACCTTTATTCACTGTTCCAGGTACAGGTTTACAACCAACCTTCTGTCTCTCCAATATCCAACCTCACCTTTATTCGCTGTCCCAGGTACAGGTTTACAACCAACCTTCTGTCTCTCCAATATCCAACCTCACCTTTATTCGCTGTCCCAGGTACAGGTTTACAACCAACCCTCTGTCTCTCCAATATCCAACCTCACCTTTATTCGCTGTCCCAGGTGCAGGTTTGCAATCAACCCTCTGTCTCTCCAATATCCAACCTCACCTTTATTCGCTGTCCCAGGTACAGGTTTACAACCAACCCTCTGTCTCTCCAATATCCAAGCTCACCTTTATTCGCTGTCCCAGGTACAGGTTTACAACCAACCCTCTGTCTCTCCAATATCCAACCTCACCTTTATTCAGTGTCCTAGGTGCAGGTTTACAACCAACCCTCTGTCTCTCCAATATCCAACCTCACCTTTATTCGCTGTCCCAGGTACAGGTTTACAACCAACCCTCTGTTTCTCCAATATCCAACCTCACCTTTATTCGCTGTCCTAGGTGCAGGTTTACAACCAACCTTCTGTCTCTCCAATATCCAACCTCACCTTTATTCGCTGTCCCAGGTACAGGTTTACAACCAACCCTCTGTCTCTCCAATATCCAACCTCACCTTTATTCAGTGTCCTAGGTGCAGGTTTGCAATCAACCCTCTGTCTCTCCAATATCCAACCTCACCTTTATTCGCTGTCCCAGGTACAGGTTTACAACTAACCCTCTGTCTCTCCAATATCCAACCTCACCTTTATTCACTGTCCTAGGTACAGGTTTACAACCAACCCTCTGTCTCTCCAATATCCAACCTCACCTTTATTCGCTGTCCCAGGTACAGGTTTACAACTAACCCTCTGTCTCTCCAATATCCAACCTCACCTTTATTCGCTGTCCCAGGTACAGGTTTACAACCAACCCTCTGTCTCTCCAATATCCAACCTCACCTTTATTCACTGTCCTAGGTGCAGGTTTGCAATCAACCCTCTGTCTCTCCAATATCCAACCTCACCTTTATTCGCTGTCCCAGGTACAGGTTTACAACTAACCCTCTGTCTCTCCAATATCCAACCTCACCTTTATTCAGTGTCCTAGGTGCAGGTTTACAACCAACCCTCTGTCTCTCCAATATCCAACCTCACCTTTATTCAGTGTCCTAGGTGCAGGTTTACAACCAACCCTCTGTCTCTCCAATATCCAACCTCACCTTTATTCGCTGTCCCAGGTACAGGTTTACAACCAACCCTCTGTCTCTCCAGTTGATGCCGATCTTCTTGAATATTTCAGCCAGTTTCTTCCATTTCACTCAATCGAATGCCTTTTGACAGTCACCAATGTAGACCTGTTCCTTGACTTCAAGAACCCTTTCTGAAACTATTCTCAGCATACCGATGGCATCTCTCGTTCCTTTTCTGAATACAAATTGGTCTTCTTGGAGGTGACCTGGTGGTTTAGGAATAAAATGTTAAGACTTCTGTGTTGGGGGGGGTCTGGGGTTCACTCCTCGGTCCCAACACAGATATATCTGATTGACAAACCCTTCCTTCATTTCTGACAAGACGTGTATTAATCACAACTTGTGAATGTGTGGAATGTCAGGCCTCAACCGTGGTTCGGATCCCACGTTAAACTGTAAGTCCTCCATTTCATCTCGCAATCACCCTACCATTACACATTAGTGTGCATATAATCCGAACGGGTAGTAAGACGAAGTTATGAGGATAAAAATATTAAAAGTAATAATAATAATAATAATTTGTCTTCTCCCATCACACTTTCTATTTTAGGATAGGCGATAGTAAAAAAAATCTTTTGACTGTAACAAATAAAATCATGCTTCAGTAGATGCATCTAGTAATTATATTTACTGAAACAATCTTTGATCTAATTTGGGGGGAAAAAAAATGTTTTTTGACATTAAAACTGCAAATATAAGACCTTAAACTCGTATACTCCTCTATAAAAACTAAAAAAAAAAAAAAAAAGCCCCGCTAATCTTTTCTCACGTCCCCTTAATCCCCACCTTAAAACAGCTGATTATAAAAAAAATCCTTTATTTATAATGGATGACAAAATATAGCTTAATTAATTGTCAGCCACTTCGGTGGTCAAACGGGTCGGGTATAATGAGGTTGCCCCCCCCCCAATGGTTTGACATTCTCCTTTTTTTACGCAAATGTTTGCACATTTCCTCTAAACATAACCTTCATAATCCTTAAAAACATTAGCGTAATTAGTAGATAAACGTTTAACCCGAAAGGGTAGTAAGACGTGGTGCTAAAAAAAAAAATAAAAAAAAAATTGTCACTACGGAAGTTTCCAAAACTCTAGTAGGTCCTTTAACTATTTAACGAGCTATTTCAAATATCTTCACAAAAGTCAACGTGAACTATACTTTACTTGGAGAGTAGAAAGCTTATTTTGATGAATAACACTGTGATGTGGCAATATAACCTTAGTGTAATCGGTCAAGATAAGACTGTCACCTTTCATAATAAATAGTGTGTACAAACCACTTTTCATAGGAATAGCCTTTTAGGATAGAAAATACAAACACGTATTTTTGCGCCTTAAATGTTGACATTTTACTGTTTATTATTATTATATTATTGTTTTTAATATATTCAATAGCAAAATTTATTGCAAATTTTTCCTTGATCATGTAGGTGTTCATATCCCTTCTCGGGCTTCTCGTAATCCAAAATTATTTTTTCTCGATAGCTCTTATAAGGTAAGACCTTTAGGTCGTTGTATCCATAGCGCCAATTCTAGATTTGTCGAATTCAACTTCTATCATAAAATAAAAGCTAAACTAAGATTTATTTAAGTAAATCCCATATCAATAATTTATCATTAAGAGGTTCTGCCTATGATACTTACATTTTACAATATTCTGATTTATTTTTTGCATATTGTTACTGCTTTTAACCACTCTTTAGTTTTTTGTTATTATTGCTATTTTTTATTATTATCGTTATTAATTACTTTTTTTGGTAACTATTAATCATTATATAACATTATTTAGCCATTTTTGTTTATCTTATTTTCTCGTGTAAATATATATATATATTTATAAGGTACTTGTGGACTTTTCAGTGCTGGCCTGTTATAGGTCCTACGACTGTTGGCCAGCACTATAATAAAGGAAATTGAAATAGAATAATAATAATAATAATAATAATTGGTGGTGTAGGGGGTGACGGGGGCGGGTGTAGTCTCTCTTACGACAGGTCCATTCCTTTTGTCAGTGAACTTAGACCGCCAATGCGCCCTGTCCTCTCCCTCCTCCTTCCTAAGCTCCTCTTTCCCTCAACCTTTCCTTCTATGACGTCATACAGAAGACAGTTCCTCCTAAGGATGTATCCTGTCTGATTTGTACCGAAGAATCACATCCAAAATGGTTCTCTTCTCACCCACTCTTCATTTGTAACTCTGTCTGTCCACATCACCTGATAGTCTCAAGTATTCTCCACATTTAATAGCTCTCCAATAATTTCTTTTTCAACTTCCTGAAAGGCCCAAGCTAATGCTTTATGGATACTACACAATATTGTTAGAATTATTTTAATTAATATAGATAATATCTATCAAAATCTACATTTGCATATGCAAATATGCATTATGAATACGTTAAAGTAAATCGACTAAATTTTCTGTCAGATAAGGTTCTTCCTATGAACATTGGACTGTAGTAACTTTTCTAGCTGTCAGATAAGGTTCTTCCTATGAACATTGGACTGTAGTAACTTTTCTAGCTGTCAGATAAGGTTCTTCCTATGAACATTGTACTGTAATAACTTTTCTATCTCTCAGATAAGGTTCTTTCTACAAAAATGGGACTGTATACTTATGTTTACTGCAATGATTGAATATATATGTCATTTTTGTGTGTATTTAAACCTCTGCCATTTCCTTCTCGCACAGTACGTGGCCATTAGGCGTTTGAACAATCAGACTAATAACATTTAGATTATCTAATAATTGAGCTATGTTGACATCAACTAGTCTGGAGACATTTATTCATAATGATTATTGATTTTGTTTTGTTCTTTTCAGTAGTCATTGCGGGTATGAAAAATAAGAGGATTAAAAGAATTACCTTTGTCTTGAATACTTCTCTTTTGGAAGAAATGGCAAAAATAATATCCATAGTTTATTACCTTAGACCTATGTAACATTAGGTTAAGTGGGCCGCTTCGGTACGCAAAAGACTTTCGCGCAGACGTTCAGCTCAGATGCATTATTTAATTTTTTTATGCGTTTTTTTTTCAAAATATAATTAATTCCAAAATAAAGTCAAAAGATTCCAACAAGGCTCTTTTACCTTAACAGCCCTATATTTAGAGTGTTATTAATATAAAACAAGTGTGTGAAAATGTGTAATTAGCTCATACTCAACGACTTTTTAGTCATACTTACGGAGCTATGAGACTAGGATTGATGAAAAGGGGCTCTAGAGCTAGCCTTTCTCTAACAAATACAGTCATTGTTTGATATTTGAGAACTAGCAGCGAGCTTTCCTCTTTATCTTTAGATAAGAAGTTTCCTCTAACAAATACAGTCATTGTTTGATATTTGAGAACTAGCAGCGAGCTTTCCTCTTTACCTTGAGATAAGAAGTTTCCTCTAACAAATACAGTCATTGTTTGATATTTGAGAACTAGCAGCGAGCTTTCCTCTTTATCTTTAGATAAGAAGTTTCCTCTAACAAATACAGTCATTGTTTGATATTTGAGAACTAGCAGCGTGGTTTTGAGAGAAGGACGAAAGGTATTATAAGCTTAGATAAAGTATATACGTATTTCCAGAAAACGATACAGACCATTGCACAGTATCAAGCAGTCAAACATGTGTGTCTCCCTGGCCACCCGACTTTTAGCCACCCGGTTTTTGAAAACGCCCGTCGTTTGTGCTACGTTTGTGCTGGTTAGTGCCCGATTTTCATCGTTAGTGCTGTAAATTTACAGAAATTATTCACGATTCTTTATGGGTGGCTAGGGAGATATCTCCCTGGCCACCCACTATAAGAAATAATAGAGATAATCAATTTTTGAAAACGCCCATCGTTTGTGCTACGTTAGTGCTGGTTAGTGCCCGATTTTCATCGTTAGTGCTGTAAATTTACAGAAATTATTCACGATTCTTTATGGGTGGCTAGGGAGATATCTCCCTGGCTACCCAGTATAAGAAATAATAGAGATAACCTTTTTTTGAATCCGCGCATCGTTTGTACTACGTTAGTGCTGGTTTGTGCTCGCTTGTGATCAATTTTTATCAACTTGAATACATAATATCTTTTCCATATTTTATGCATTAACTTATAATTATATTAATTTATTATTACTAGCACTGCGTCTTACTACCCGTTCGGGTTATACGCACTTACGCTTATCTGTAATGATAGGGTGATTGTGAGACTTAATGGAGGACCTACAGTTTATGGTGGAATCCGAACCATGGTGGAGGCCTGGCATTCCCCACATTCACAATAATTATATTTAGTTTACATTATGTTTAAGTGAAGTATCTCTAAATCCTATGCAACCACCACTTTTCTCTACGTTTATACTGAATTCTTATGTTTTAGGCTAATATTTCTTAGTTTTTTTCATTTAATCACTTTTCAAAGTTTATTGTTCTATGGTTTCTCACCGTCTATCTTTTAAATGACAACTTTTTTTTTCTTCCTATGAATAATACTGTTAACTGTAATGTATTTTTTCAAAGACTTATTTGAAAAGCAACTATAGCTTAAACTCAGTTGTTTTGCAAATTTGTTTATTTTAGCCATGTTTTTTATGAGAAATTAGTTTTACATTGTTACTAAAATTAATTCACGAGCTAAGTTTACCTGGATGACAGCTCGAAATGTTACTAGAAGTAATCCCTGATATATCACTACGCCAACAGCTGACATCTATCACTTTGGATGACTAATGAAAACAGATGGTAATATATTAATGTGATAGTTAACCACAGTAATTTAGGCCAATATTATTTATATATTTATTTGAGGTCGGACACAAAGTTTTTATATAGTTTTATTCCCCTTAAAAAAATATTAACACCACTTTCATAATAACTAACGAACATAGCTTCAAAATGGCGCCTGACGGATCTAAACCATATAATTAAACATAACTGTAAACAAGTTTTTTACGATGATGCAGGCACGCAGTTGATGAAAATATTTTATTCAGTTAAATATTTAAAACTAAGTTAAAATAGTCATAAAATCATTTATTATATGTAAAAAAATGACAACAATTTTCTCTTTTCGTATTTATACGATGCCTGTATTAAAAGGTATTGATGTGTGCACTATATTACACAAAATCAGTAACGTTCCAAAACGAAAAATAAGTACTTTTAATTAAGTTTAAAATATTGTTTCCAGTTGGATAAAAAGAAATTATTTAAAAAAATGAGATAGTATGAGAAACTTAAGTTTACGTTATTTTAAATGTAATATATAATAGGTAATTAAATATCTTTACATTTATAACAAAACTGTGATCTTTTACAAGTGTTGGCAACCCAAAACCTAAACATTTGATTTATATATTTGACTATTCTTTTTATAGAATAAATTGATAGGGAAGAAAAAGCTTTATTTTGGTGTCCGCTATCGCACAAGGAACTAATTATTGTAAATGCCACATTTATTAAATATTAGATTAAATTCAAGATAATCAATAACAATTCTACATTAAAACTATTCTTTAATTATTGAATATTGAATTTATTTCGTAATGTGAATGATTGAAGATAAAATTCCCTTTTTCTTGTGCTCGACATTTTTTGATCACAACTTAAATGTTTTTGACTAACATTTATAACCATACTAGATTTTACCCGTCGTGGCTTCGCCCGCAATAATTGATAACATCTTTTAATTTTTAACTAAACTGTTTTGGTCATTAATAAAAAATATTCAAATATCTATGCGTTTTTCTCAGTTCTAGCTATAAATAATTTTGCCGTATTTTAATTTTCACTTTTAAATATTTCGTAATAAAAGAAATATATATTATTTAAACTATCAATTATAATTTTTTTTTACTTTTAACTTCAAAATTAGTAAGATAAATAAATTAATTAAATAAAAAATCGAACAACATAGCTAAAATCACATCATATATATTATTTATTAGTATGAAACTACGTCACACTAATTAGTATTTACTTTAATTACAAAATATCAAATCACAAATTCTTAATAACATCATTTCAATCACATTATAATCATATATTTATTATTATTTAAAATCAAAGGTTGGGAATAGTCCTATATGTTATTCCAGGACATGTTCTACCAACGTACAAAGTTTCATTCGAATCCGTCAGCAATTTTGGCGTGATTGAGCAACAAACATCCAAACACACATACTTTCGCATTTATAATATTAGTAAGATATCACTTTTCTGGCTAAAGTCAATGTATGCAGTATTTATTTTCAGGTATGCTGTACTCTCTCCAATTCAACCCTTCTTATCTAATCCCACACTCTCATACTTCTTTCTTTGCCAACTAATTTGCAGCGTGTACTTGGAATGACCATTCTAATAGTTTCAAGCTGAAAGGTTTGGATTTTCCTAATCTCAAGGACTTATCCCTTCCATCACTCTCCCCAGAAGCCGCTAATACTTCCTATTTCGTTTAACAATTTCTTTCCTTGGATTTACCCAACTTTGTTGCTGCTGAGGATGGGAGATCAAGGTTCGAATCTCGGTCGGGTGAACTGGGGGTGGTTTTTTCTAAATGGTTTTCCACTCTACCTCCACGCAAATGCGGGTTCACTTCCTATAATTCAACCTTCCCAATTCCTAATCCATTAGCGTAATTAGTACTTAAATGTATAACCCGAACGGGTAGTAAGATGCGGTGCTAAATATTATTATTATTATTATTATTATTAATAATAATAATAATAATAATAATAACCTTGTTGCTTGATCAATACACAGCATAGCTAACTATTCTTGTATACGTACTTAAACAACAAACTGGTGAAATTGAAATAATTTACTCGAGGTCAAATATATAAGACAACCAGCACCACCCCTCACTATATCGTTGAGCTAATATCACAAATTTAACTGATATGTTGTCTTACACTGCTGGCATATGTCGCTTTTTCCAACATTATTTAAATATTTTCACGTACCCCCAAAAGTCCTGGACGTATGCCTGGCGTTACGTGTACTCCAGGCTGGAAACCACTGGTTTAAGGCATCACCTTTGTGTTAGACTGCTCTGCTGATGACTGAGGGATCGGAGTTCATTTCCAGTCGGGTCTACTGGGGGTAGTTTTTCCAAAATTGTTTCCCACTCTCCCCATATAAATGCGGGGCGGATGCACTTCCTCTAAATTCAACCTCCCTCATTTATCAGTCAGATACATACACCCCAATATTTACAAGCGTAGAAAGACGTACAGATGGAAACGTACACTCGTCTAGGAAACAACCCTCCAAAGAAGTTGAAGATTACAGTGGGAAAATAGCAGTGTCTGGCTAATAAAATTACTTACTATAGTTAAAGATAAATATATCTGTTTGATTTTGTCAAAGAGATGTGACATACATATTTACTTGTGTAATTTTCTCGGTGAGTATAGATGCTCTAAATAAACAATACATTGCACCATTGTGGATAATTTTTTAATTTTTAAATGAAATATGTGTATTAGATTAGTCTTTATTTTTTCAAAAGTTTGAGGTTCAAATTATTCTTTTTGTAATTTTGATATCTGTACTAGGATTTAAAAATGTGGTAATGTTGAAATAAATGTGAGTGACGCAGTAAATATAGCACGCTTATAATATTAAGACGGAATTTACACCATTTCTACCATTTAAAATGCAAACGGGATGAAATTTACCAAAAACGCAAAGAATGAGTGTTAAAAAAATTGTGCAGCTATTATTTTTATCCGGGCGCACAAGTGGTTGTTGCTAAATAACGCTAATATGAGATCTGTCCCCTCATTTTCTACGCCCTTGTACCCTGAACTTAAGAATGAATACTTTCTGTTCGATGTCTGTCTATCTGTCCCTCAGTACATCTGCCTTTAGCCGGGGCCATAGACTAAACGATTTGATGAATTTGTTCAAAAGTGATATTTAGATGCAATTAATCAAAATTAGAGTAATTTAATAAAGATAATTTTTTTTTAAAAATCTGTAACTTTAAAAAAATGGCTATATCACTTCTGTTCAAAATTTACATATGAAGAAGCTTGTTATGATGATCAAAACAACGTGTTTTTTTTAAAGAAAACTTATTAATGTGTAATTTACCGAAATCTGATATTTCAAAAATTGTATCATAATTTACAAACCATAATACATTATTTGAGTAAGTATGTAAGATTGTGTCGTAATATTTATGTTTTTGAATTTTAATCGCGCTTATGGATTAAGGATGAGAAGATAAAAATGTTAAAGGAAATTTTATTTCTTTTGTGTGGAAGGAGAATAAGAAACCATTTAGGGGAAAAAAAACCCTAACTAAAAACGGCCTGGATTCCAATCCCGACCTACAAGTTATAGTCAAACCCCGTTAGATGAGCTTGACTAATCTGCGTGCTCATCAATGAAGTTTGATATTGATTTATTTACGATGTGTCTCTTTGTAAAAAAAAAAGCTTACTTAACTAGGAGTACTACACACTTCGATGGATGACCTAACGCGCTACTCTTGCAGTGGTTTAGACTGCCGATGACGGGGAGATCAAGGTTCGAATCTCGATCGAGTGGACAGAGTTTTTTTTCCAAAATGGTTTTCCACTCTTCCTACACGCATATGTGGGTACAATTCCTATTAATATAACTTTCCTGATCCCTAAAATTAGCGTAATTATTACATAAGCGTATTATTCAAACGGATAGAAATATTATTATTATTATTAGCACCGCGTCTTACTACCCGTTCGGGTTATACGCACTTACGCTAATGTGTAATGGTAAGGTGATTGTGAGATGAAATGAAGGACCTACAGTTTAACGTGGAATCCGAACCACGGTGGCGACCTGGCATTCCAGGATAGAAATACATGGTGCTAAAAACAACAACTATAGGTATTAAACATGTAGTCCTAGATGGGGCCCTTGTGTAGTCCACCAAGGTACGATTGCTACAATTTAGGGCAGACTGAGTACGTATTAAGCCTACTTACTATATCAGCACATACCTGGCTCACAGATTAACCGCAATCTAAAAAAACAACACGTAACAACTTTTTTTTTAAAGACAGTCGTTTCATCTCTATCGAAGGGGAAACACAGACACATTCTCCTGTAATTTTTTTTTTTATCACGCTGAGAATATAATTAGGGACACTTGGTAAATGCGTTACTAATTAGGTTAATACAAAAATTTTAATTGGATGTATGATCCAAGCTTGAATAGTTTTACTTGGCAATTATTTTCTGTTGTTTGTGCTGTTATTTAATAAAGAAATAAAGGTCAACAGTGATAGCATATGAACTTTCGATAAAAGCTTTTAGTTTCGTTTTAACGATTAATTTTTAATCAGTTTAATGTTTCTGACCCACCCACATCGGTGGGAACACGGGCTAAGACGTTATCCTCATCTGATCTTGTATGCTGGTGACGGGGAAGTGGTCAGTATTTGAATCTTGGACGGGTATAATGAGACTGTTTTTGTACTAAATGTTGTTATTATCATCTTCCACGTCAATGTTGATACATTTCCTCTTACACGGATAGTAATATACAGCGCATACCAAGATATTACTTTCTGAGCTCTAAAATAATGAACCAGCGTAATGGTCTTAAGTAAAATCTTGCTTTACTGACAAAAGAAGACCCGAGTTCAATTCTCAACCAGATACACTGGTAATAGTTTATTTCTATAAAAGGTTTTCTATTGTCTTTTCAGATATATGTTTATTTAAAATTAATTTATTTTCATCAGGTTTCCTTTATTTATTAATTTTAGAACACAAATATTGCAAACAGGCACTAAAAACATTCCGATAGATTGAAAATCTGTCAATTTATGTTATGATTACATTTATTTGAGCTTGGTTTATATATTTAATTTAGGATTTTATCAATTGTTTCTCATACCAAATCTTTAAACTTGATATCGACCTTGGTGGTGTTGGGGTAAAATGCTCGCCTCAAGATCCGATGTTCGTGGGTTCCAAACCCCGTTGGGGTCGACGGATTTTGCTTGAGGGGTAAAAAATACGTAGCACAACTTACTTTGGTGGGGAAATAAAGCCATCGTTCCCATGTTAATTGTGGCGTGTGAAAATACCTTTCCCGGTAAAATTGATAGGCCCTTTCGTTCTCGCTCATAGAAATTCTCGTACATTTATATAATCAGCCGGCTCGGAGAGTATACGTGAAGTTCCTAAGATATTAAAAAAAACCCAACTAAACCTGACACGTTAAAAGGCAACGTGGCGTAAAACCAGACATGTATTAAAATCTCAATTCTCCTTGAGATGATGCGAGTTTATTACACTGCAAGATGAAGCGGTCACGTAACATAACCCAAAATAAGATCACATGCAGATAATTATGAACATAACTTCGTTAAGGAATGAGATTTTTTTTTTCATTAGAATAAATCTCACTGTAATTGTTTAACCTCTCGAAAATTTCAATCTAGCAACAAATATTTCGAAATTTATTTGCTAGACAATAGTTAAAATGGTGGACGTTAGGATTAACTATTTGATGAGCAGAAATATTGAAGATTTTTAAAATAATTTAATCGATTATCATGTATATTTCCTAAACGAGAAAATGCCTTAGATTTAAGTGAAAATAAATAAATAAATTATTGTACAAACTGGATAAACATGCGCTTTTAATTTAATCAAATGTTTTGAAGTATTTAAAGGACTTAGACCCCCTAGTAGTACAACTGCTGAATATTTTATTTTTCTAAAAACACCCAATACACTTTTTACTCACACAAATGCAACACATATTAAATGTTAGAAATATTTAATTCTTTTATTGCTTAAAATGGCTGAAAGTTTGGCTACGTATAGATTTATGTAGATTTTAAACCAAACAAATAAAGCCATTTTCGCAATATTCCAAATGTTCAATAATCAACCATCATTAATTTAATTGGATAACCATTTAGCCCCCCCACCCTAAGAAAAAACAAGAATAAAGTGTTTCTTACCTTGTAAAACACTCCATAGATGTAAATTTAGAACAAAATCGTGTAAAGCCATTTATAAAATATTTAGATTATTATTAGCACCTCGTCTTACTACCCGTTCGGATAATACGCACTTACGCTAACGTGTAATGATAGGGTGATTGTGAGATGAAATGGAGAAACTACAGTTTAACGTGGAATACGAACCACGGTGGAGGCCTGGCATTCCTCACATTCACAAGTTATGATTAATACACGTCTTGTCAGAGGTGAAGGAAGGGTTTGGCAATCAGATAAATCTGTGCCGGAACCGAGGATTGAACCCCGGACCCCCAGCAAAGAAGTCCGACATCTTACCCCTAGACCACCAGGTCACCTAAAATATTTTGAATTTTAATAAATTAGTCATAGATTAACTACCAATGATTTTAGGACTAGAATCAACATCACCAATTTGCCTTGAGATGTGCCAATATAACTTATAAGCATCAAGTTTGAACAGAACAATAATCATTTTGTAAAACGCTATCAAGGTTCAAGCTACATCAGCATATCTCTTTGTACTTTATTTTTAAATTCAATCCAAAAGTCCATTCGTAAGAAAATCAAGTTATGCATCATGTGTGTGTACGTGTGTGTACGTGTGTGTATCCAGGAAGTTAGAACAGTTATGTGTACGGCCCACACATTGTATTCAACACTCAGTACCGCTATTGTAGTACAGTAATCAGTGGTGTTGAAAGTCTCGCTTAAAAAGGAAAGTCATTAACTTTTGTTTTTCTTTATTGCGTAAAACGTCATTCAGGAACTACTAAATTTGATAAAATTCAATTCAACCGCTTCACTGTTTCAGTAATGTTCCAAAACCCTTAAAAATATGATGTAGGCTACTTTCATAATTTAAACAAACTTTAATAGTTAAATTAAATTACTAGATTGAGCTGCTGAATATTATTTTAGTTCTTGAGTTTAGGTTAGTTTTAATATTGTGTTACTTTACTCTTCCTTTGATTAGTGTTTGGTATATTTTATCTTTGTAGTTCCCCTTATCACCCAACCAACACTCCTGTTGGTAATTACAATTGTATAGTGTAACGCCCCATTACAAATATTTACATTTACAATATGTAATGAGCACTATTCTACACTGGATATCATTTTTGAGGGACTGCATAGCTACTATTGGGAAATAGCGTTGTCGTTTAATTGTTTGCGTGTGGTCAATCTTCCTTGCCTTTATGTATAAAAAAGTTTCGCAACGCTGGTTAGTCAATGTTGCCAGTAACTCCTTCTTGTCACCTTCCGACATAACTGAGAACGAGGAGATTTGGCAACAGTTAACGGAGAGAGAACGAAGATAAAGCTTTTCTCCATAAGACCTGCAGTTACCTCAGCGATGATATTGGGTGTAGACTCAGTAGCGTACCCCCGGTGGGGCATGGGGAAATTGAGCCCCCTTTCCATAGTTTGGGGATGCCCGAGATCTATGCAGATCCGAAGAGAAAATAAAATGGGGTGGGGTGGTGCGGGGGTGGAGGGAAGGAGAGTATGACCAGTTAAACATTGCGAACAAATAAAATATCAGGTGATCAGAAATAGTCTCTATATCAATCACCAAATGTATTTATTTCATAGGAGTGGACTGTCTTTCATGGAATGGAGGTGATATATCTTCACGCTCTGAAAATATTATACTTTGGTCAGTAGGATTTAGCAGGGTCACCAACAGAGCAATATCTTCATACTAACATTCTGAATGTGCATTAGTAATGGACATATGTCTAGAGGATGTCAAACCAGATGTTTGTCGGCCTAAACATTGTGTCTAACATCCAATACTGCTATACTAGTACGGAGGCTACCAGCAGGGTCGCCAACAGAGCAATATCTTCAGATAAACTTTCTGAATATTCAATAATAATGGATGTATTATGTTTTTAGGATGTCAAGCCAGATGTGTACAGCCTTTACATAGTATCCAATATACAGTACCGCTATGCTACCACTGTGGTTACCAGCAGGGTCGCCAACAGAGCAAACACCTCTAAAGAAGTATTTTTCACCGTCGTGCTACCAGAAACCGCTTTCATATCAGGTTTCTTGATGTGAGTTTTTCAATAAGCTCAACATATTTTCAAATAAATCACCGTTACAATTTTGAATACTGTTCGTACGGTAGTTGATCAAAAGATTTTAGTTTTTTTAGATGACTATGATTTTATATTAATAATACATCGATTTGTTTCTTTTACTCAGATTAAGATATTGCATCATTGATCCACCGCTGGATAAAAAAAAATGCCCACAAATTATAATTTAGATATCAGGTTGATTTTTAACATCATAATTACAATGTTGAGCCACATTTAAAAAGATTAAATTGTACAAGGGATGTACACGAAACAAATATTATCTTAGGTATATTATTATAGTAAATATCTTCCCACACCAGTGGTCGTACGGTCTTAGGGATTAGTCTCCCAACGGGCTTGGTTCCTATGACATGGACATGGGGGTCAAGGCTCAAATCTCGGCCGGATGCATGAGGGATTGTTTTCAACATATGGTTTGTCACGGTGAATTTACCATCCTCTTTCCCCAGTAATGCGTGTGCAATTAATCTAAAACATCCCACTTTCTCGTCCTTACCCTATTAATAGCCATAATATTGAACGTATTAATTAAAATAATATAATGAACGTCCATGTAACAACCTACCACGGAATGGCAGAACACAATCTTTTCTGACCTCTGTTTGAATTGATCTTCATTCAAATGCTTGAATGAATGTGTGAAGGATTCTACCGAAGTAGGTTGGGGAACATATTTCATAAGTGTAAACGAATAAAATAGGTAACAAAAATAGATTTATTATACAATTAACTTAAAAAGGTGATATGGGGTTACAATAGTTATGATAAGGCTTAACAACTCCAAAAACATAGGAACTACCCGTAGCACGGGAAAAGAACGTGTCCAAGGCAACAAGGCAGCAGTCAAATGGAAGTTAAGTTGATAGAGGGTATTGGATTGCAAGACAGCGGGGCTAGCGCCAGACTTCGACCAGAAAGGTCTAAAAAGGAGAACACGGAGAGTTAGCAACATATAAAGCATTGGCCCCCTTCCGCGTAAAAAAATATTGTAAAGAATCCTGTAAAACAAAGCTTCAAATCATCCATCGTGTCAATATAATAACCAAACTTTTACTTAAAAAAAAAATACAGTCTTCACATCACTGTATAGCCCCCTACCTATTTTTATCCTCCCTCCTATTTTCATCTCATTCCTCTTCCTTATAGTTGGGGAAATTTTATATGAAAAATCAATAGTTTTAGAGTTATTTTGAATATTCGTGATTTTTCACCAATATTGTAATATTGAAGTGCATAAGAGACCGTCTAATCTCCTATCTTTTCGGGTCTTGTGAACTTTTTTAATGTATGTAAATCCGAGCCCTTCCTTTTATTATATATGTGGATTACATAAAAACCCATAAAAGCTAAATTTTTTATCCGATCGTAACATGTGAAATCTCATTTAGCGGGTAATTCTAAGGCCTTCCCATTACTTGGGAAATTTTTATATGAAAAATTGATATTTTTAGAGTTTTTTGAATATTTGTGATGTGTCTGGCAAATTTGTGGGACTGCACAAGACACCTTATAATCTTTTGTATTATCGAGTCTTGTGAATTTTTTTATGTACGTAAATCCGATCCCTTCATTTTACCATGTATGTTTAATACGGAAGAGCCAGTGAAGCTAAATTTTTTATCCGGTCGTAACGTGTAATCTCTTTTTAAGTAGGTTATTCCAGGGACTTCGTTTTACATAAGCAATTTTTACATGAAAAATCGATATTTTTAGAGTTATTTTGAATGTTTGTGTAGTGTGTCTGGCAATTTGGTAGTATTGAAGTGCACGAGACAACATTTAAAATTAACCTTTTCTATCGGTTCATGTTTTGTGATTTTTTTAATGTTTATATTTACCACATATATTGGCTACAGAAGAGCCGGTAAACAACTTAGTTTTTTATTCGATCAAAACATTTAAGCTTTCTTTAAGTAGGTAATTCCAGGGCCTTCCTTATAGTTGGGGAATTTTTATATGAAAAATCAATAATTTTAGAGTTATTTTGAATATTCGTGATTTTTCCACCAATCTTGTAATATTGAAGTGCATAAGAGACCATCTAATCTCCTATCTTTTCGGGTCTTGTGAACTTTTTTAATGTATGTAAATCCGAGCCCTTCCTTTTATTATATATGTGGATTACATAAAAACCCATAAAAGCTAAATTTTTTATCCGATCGTAACATGTGAAATCTCATTTAGCGGTAATTCAAAGGCCTTCCCATTACTTGGGAAATTTTTATATGAAAAATTGATATTTTTAGAGTTATTTTGAATATTTGTGATGTGTCTGGCAATTTTGTGGACTGCACAAGACACCTTATAATCTTTTATATTATCGAGTCTTGTGAATTTTTTTATGTACGTAAATCCGATCCCTTCATTTTACCATGTATGTTGACTAAGGAAGAGCCAGTGAAGCTAATTTTTTTATCCGATCGTAACATGTAATCCCTTTTTAAGTAGGTTATTCCAGGGACTTCGTTTTACATAAGGAATTTATATATGAAAAATCGATATTTTTAGAGTTATTTTGAATGTTTGTGTAGTTTGTCCGGTAATTTGGTAGTATTGAAGTGCACGAGACAACATTTAAATTACACTTTTCTATCGGATCATGTTTTGTGATTTTTTTAATTTTTATATTTACCACATATGTTGGCTACAGAAGAGCTGGTAAAAACTTAGTTTTTTATTCGATCAAAACATTTAAGCTTTCTTTAAGTAGGTAATTCTAGGGCCTTCCTTATAGATGGGGAATTTTTATAAGAAAAATCAATAGTTTTAGAGTTATTTTGAATATTCGTGATTTTTCCACCAATCTTGTAATATTGAAGTGCATAAGAGACCATCTACTCTCCTATCTTTTCGGGTCTTGTGAACTTTTTTAATGTATGTAAATCCGAGCTCTTCCTTTTATTATATATGTGGATTACATAAAAACCCATAAAAGCTAAATTTTTTATCCGATCGTAACATTTAAGCTTTCTTTAAGTAGGTAATTCCAGGGCCTTCCTTATAGTTGGGGAATTTTTATATGAAAAATCAATAGTTTTTAGAGTTATTTTGAATATTCATGATTTTTCCACCAATCTTGTAGTATTGAAGTGCATAAGAGACCATCTAATCTCCTATCTTTTCGGGTCTTGTGAACTTTTTTAATGTATGTAAATCCGAGCCCTTCCTTTTATTATATATGTGGATTACATAAAAACCCATAAAAGCTAAATTTTTTATCCGATCGTAACATGTGAAATCTCATTTAGCGGGTAATTCTAAGGCCTTCCCATTACTTGGGAAATTTTTATATGAAAAATTGATATTTGTAGAGTTTTTTGAATATTTGTGATGTGTCTGGCAAATTTGTGGGACTGCACAAGACACCTTATAATCTTTTGTATTATCGAGTCTTGTGAATTTTTTTATGTACGTAAATCCGATCCCTTCATTTTACCATGTATGTTTAATACGGAAGAGCCAGTGAAGCTAAATTTTCTATCCGGTCGTAACGTGTAATCTCTTTTTAAGTAGGTTATTCCAGGGACTTCGTTTTACATAAGCAATTTTTACATGAAAAATCGATATTTTTAGAGTTATTTTGAATGTTTGTGTAGTGTGTCTGGCAATTTGGTAGTAGTGAAGTGCACGAGACAACATTTAAATTAACCTTTTCTATCGGATCATGTTTTGTGATTTTTTTAATGTTTATATTTACCACATATATTGGCTACAGAAGAGCCGGTAACAACTTAGTTTTTTATTCGATCAAAACATTTAAGCTTTCTTTAAATAGGTAATTCCAGGGCCTTCCTTATAGTTGGGGAATTTTTATATGAAAAATCAATAGTTTTAGAGTTATTTTGAATATTCGTGATTTTTCCACCAATCTTGTAATATTGAAGTGCATAAGAGACCATCTAATCTCCTATCTTTTCGGGTCTTGTGAACTTTTTTAATGTATGTAAATCAGAGCCCTTCCTTTTATTATATATGTGGGTTACATAAAAACCCATAAAAGCTAAATTTTTTATCCGATCGTAACATGTGAAATCTCATTTAGCGGGTAATTCCTAGGCCTTCCCATTACTTGGTAAATTTTTATATGAAAAATTGATATTTTTAGAGTTATTTTGAATATTTGTGATGTGTCTGGCAATTTTGTGGGACTGCACAAGACACCTTATAATCTTTTATATTATCGAGTCTTGTGAATTTTTTTATGTACGTAAATCCGATCCCTTCATTTTACCATGTATGTTGACTAAGGAAGAGCCAGTGAAGCTAATTTTTTTATCCGATCGTAACATGTAATCCCTTTTTAAGTAGGTTATTCCAGGGACTTCGTTTTACATAAGGAATTTTTATATGAAAAATCGATATTTTTAGAGTTATTTTGAATGTTTGTGTAGTGTGTCTGGCAATTTGGTAGTATTGAAGTGCACGAGACAACATTTAAATTAACCTTTTCTATCGGATCATGTTTTGTGATTTTTTTAATGTTTATATTTACCACATATATTGGCTACAGAAAGCCGGTAACAACTTAGTTTTTTATTCGATCAAAACATTTAAGCTTTCTTTAAGTAGGTAATTCCAGGGCCTTCCTTATAGTTGGGGAATTTTTATATGAAAAATCAATAGTTTTAGAGTTATTTTGAATATTCGTGATTTTTCCACCAATCTTGTAGTATTGAAGTGCATAAGAGACCATCTAATCTCCTATCTTTTCGGGTTTTGTGAACTTTTTTAATGTATGTAAATCCGACCCTTCCTTTTATTATATATGTGGATTACATAAAAACCCATAAAAGCTAAATTTTTTATCCGATCGTAACATGTGAAATCTCATTTAGCGGTAATTCTAAGGCCTTCCCATTACTTGGGAAATTTTTATATGAAAAATTGATATTTTAGAGTTATTTGAATATTTGTGATGTGTCTGGCAATTTTGTGGGACTGCACAAGACACCTTATAATCTTTTATATTATCGAGTCTTGTGAATTTTTTTATGTACGTAAATCCGATCCCTTCATTTTACCATGTATGTTGACTAAGGAAGAGCCAGTGAAGCTAAATTTTTTATCCGATCGTAACATGTAATCCCTTTTTAAGTAGGTTATTCCAGGACTTCGTTTTACATTAGCAATTTTTATATGAAAAATCGATATTTTTAGAGTTATTTTGAATGTTTGTGTAGTGTGTCTGGCAATTTGGTAGTATTGAAGTGCACGAGACAACATTTAAATTAACCTTTTCTATCGGATCATGTTTTGTGATTTTTTTAATGTTTATATTTACCACATATATTGGCTACAGAAGAGCCGGTAACAACTTAGTTTTTTATTCGATCAAAACATTTAAGCTTTCTTTAAGTAGGTAATTCCAGGGCCTTCCTTATAGTTGGGGAATTTTTATATGAAAAATCAATAGTTTTAGAGTTATTTTGAATATTCGTGATTTTTCCACCAATCTTGTAGTATTGAAGTGCATAAGAGACCATCTAATCTCCTATCTTTTCGGGTTTTGTGAACTTTTTTAATGTATGTAAATCCGAACCATTCCTTTTATTATATATGTGGATTACATAAAAACCCATAAAAGCTAAATTTTTTATCCGATCGTAACATGTGAAATCTCATTTAGCGGGTAATTCTAAGGCCTTCCCATTACTTGGGAAATTTTTATATGAAAAATTGATATTTTTAGAGTTATTTTGAATATTTGTGATGTGTCTGGCAATTTTGTGGGACTGCACAAGACACCTTATAATCTTTTATATTATCGAGTCTTGTGAATTTTTTTATGTACGTAAATCCGATCCCTTCATTTTACCATGTATGTTGACTAAGGAAGAGCCAGTGAAGCTAAATTTTTTATCCGATCGTAACATGTAATCCCTTTTTAAGTAGGTTATTCCAGGGACTTCGTTTTACATTAGCAATTTTTATATGAAAAATCGATATTTTTAGAGTTATTTTGAATGTTTGTGTAGTGTGTCTGGCAATTTGGTAGTATTGAAGTGCACGAGACAACATTTAAATTAACCTTTTCTATCGGATCATGTTTTGTGATTTTTTTAATGTTTATATTTACCACATATATTGGCTACAGAAGAGCCGGTAACAACTTAGTTTTTTATTCGATCAAAACATTTAAGCTTTCTTTAAGTAGGTAATTCCAGGCCTTCCTTATAGTTGGGGAATTTTTATATGAAAAATCAATAGTTTTAGAGTTATTTTGAATATTCGTGATTTTTCCACCAATCTTGTAGTATTGAAGTGCATAAGAGACCATCTAATCTCCTATCTTTTCGGGTTTGTGAACTTTT